>BSUD01000002.1:56859081-56870703 GCA_033239045.1 Fagopyrum esculentum
TGTAACACCCCGAATCCGTGGGACTCGGGGCGCTACGGGTTGGGACCTCACAATGGGTCCCGACCCTTAGCTTGACAACAATTTCACCGGATCTTTCAACATGGCACAAATAAAGGCAAAACCGAAATTCCTTTTAATGCAAATGATAAGAAACCTGAAGGAAAACAACAAAAGACTTCAGCCGATAAACAACACCAAAGACCAAAACGCCATACACGCGGCATACCAACATAATAAACGCAGAATAAAACACAACCCGACTCCAACCAAAACCCACTCCTAAAATGTACGGAACCCCGGCTGCCCACTCTTCCGGATCTCTCGGCCGCAATCCTAACCTGCAAGGCAATCTACAACAATCGGTATAAAACCGTTAGCTAATATTCAAAGCATTAGAATCAAGGTGAAAGGCACAAACACAAGTAAAACAATATAACACACAATGTACACCAAATCACACAAGTCCGGTTTATTATCTTTTTATTATTAAGTCGTATCCCGTTCTAATTCAACTTCTTTTGTGACACGAGAATCTCCCGAAACTCGCCTCGGTCCCCACTTACCGCATGGAACGGTGGATGCCTCCGACCGTCTAACCACACGGGCTAGTCGCCAAGAACCTCCTAACTCTACGCAAGAGCTAGTCAAGTTGTCACCGCCCGTTATCATACACTTGGGCCAAATAATATATAAAGGTCGGTAATCCTAATTCCGGTTTAGTTGTTATAAACAGTAAAATAATAAACACACACCACCCAACACACAATAATGCTAATACAAAGAATACGAGCTAAGTAAGTCCGGAGACTTACCTTATCGCCACACTCAACTCACAACACTCTCGCTTCCCTTGGGAAGGAGTCCACAACCTGCTCACAAGAAGATAACTATATCAACAACTCGCTCAACTCAAGAAGTCTAAGACTTCTACACAAATGATCAACGCTAGATCATTTGACTCACATTCTAGGACCGCATCCTAGAATCTCTCATGCTCACATCAAACTCAACACAAGCTAGAAGTCCTTAGACTTCTAGACCCTATGATCTTGCAGGATCATAACCCATAACACATATTAGGATATACATGTCTAGTGTCAACAATCTCAACGGTATCAACACTATGCTAGGATACGCATATTCTAGCCTATAATCTCAACAACTATATACTCCAATTCTCAAACCTCACAAGCCTCACAAGATAACTTCAACACCTCAAGCTTAGAATCAACATCAATCCATCAAACAATATTAAATCCTCAAAACTCACCTAAGGTTCAAAGCCACTACTTGGCATTTACTCTAAGTTATGCTAGATCCATCCTAGCATGATACAACTACTAAACATAATAAGATCGAGGAAGGAGGTACTCACACGACGTCAAAAGACGGAAGTCGAATCTTGGACTCGTTAGGCCTTTATCGGGGCGCTTCCGGACCTAAAACCAAAGCTACACAAATTTAGCTAATACGCTAAATTTGATTGTAATATATATAAGATATATTATTATAAGGTAAACTCATTTTCAAAAGCAAACGCTAAAACCCACAATTAAACCCTTCCGGGGAATATATAATATATATATATATATATATATAACTCGAAATTAACTCTACGAGTGCGTAATATATAATATATATAAATCTAAGGTAACTCGTTTTCAAGACCAAGGTTAAAAATCACTAAAACATTTATCGGGAAAATTCATACAATTTATAAACATAGGTCAAAACCCATCAATAAATCCTTGGGCCATATTCAGAAAATAATCCAACAAAGGGCATAATAGTTAAATCTCAGAATTTGGGTCATAAAATATAAATAAGAAAATCTGGCCAAAATCTGTAATTATATAGAATAATGGGTCCATTTTGTAATTAACCATAAATAGAGGGGCTGAAAGAATAAACCCTAAAAAAAAACTCCTTCCCCATCGATTTACAGTGTGCGTGGAATAGAAAAGAAAAGGGGGAAGCAGGGCGGCGGCCCGGAGAGCTCCGGCAGGCGGCGAGGGAAGAAGAAGCAGGCGGCGGCTAGGCGGAGCAGGGGCCGAGGCGGCAATGGTGGCTCTCCAGTGGGCCTGGATGTCCGACGAGAAGGCAGGAGGGCGGATTGCAGCGGTGGTCCTGATGCGGCAGGAGAGGAGGCTCCAATGGGCCCTTCTCTAGCATCGGTGGGCTGAGGCGAGGTGGGCTCCAGTCCGGCGGTTGCAGAGAAGGACGAAGGGCTGGAAGAGAGGGGTGGTGGCGCTGCTACAGAGGCAAGGTAAGGCTCCGAAGACAAGGAGCAGCACAGGAGACTCCAGCAGGCTGGCGAGGTTTCCTCCGGCTTTGACAGCAATAGCACTTCGTCTGTTTGTTGTTTCCAGGCTAGAAAAGATGATGAAGGGAAGAGATGGATGTAGGGTTAAGGACCTGTAAAGTAGAGGGAGAAGAGATGAGTGAGGATGGAGGGAGAGATGGAGTGCTGCTGTGAGGTGAGGTTGAGTGAAGGGTTGAGAGGGTTAGCTTGCGCAGAGGGGCTGCAGAGCATCAGATAGGGAGGCTTGCAGAGTAGCGATAGGTAGCCTGGGCGGGATGGCCAAATGCAGCACAGGAAGAGGGAGACCAATCGGGAGAAAGAACGATGAGAGAAAAAAAGATAAATAAATAAAATGAACTCAATTAAACACTCGATCGGGATTTTCGAATCGGGAATTTTCCCGATCTTTCCGATAATAATAATAATAATACGGAGATACGTGCACATCTCCAAAATAATAAATAAAACAAATACTCGGAAAATATATTTTACGTCATAATATACTTTAATAAATGTTTAATCTAATAAAATATCGATAGAAGTCGGAACAAATTAAAAGTCGAAAATGCGCCAAAAATTTGGGGCGTTACAATTTGGGAATCCTTCGTGTCACAAAATAAGTATCATTAGCGTGAAAGAGTAACTTAACTCAAGATAATAAAACAGACTTGTTTGAAAGCATGATGGGTGTTTATATTTTTATCTGTGTGTTTGTGCTGCTATTATTCTGCTAATATTTAGATAACTAGCTAACGGTTCCTCTTGTTGTGTTTTAGATTTACCGCAGGTTAGACCAGCAGCTGAGTGATCCGGAAGTAGTGGTCAGCCGGGTCTCCGTACTCTTTAGAGTGGGGGTTGGGAGTTGTGTTTGTCTTTTCTTTCGATTGGTTAAGACAGTTGTTCTTTTCTTTTGTTTAAGTACTTTAGGCTACTAGACAGTGTTGCATTCATTGCCCTAAAAATACTATTTTATGAATTTCGGTTTCTTTATTTGTGTCTTGTTGCAAGATCCTAGTAATGTTGTTGTCAAATTGGGGTCGGGACCCATTGTGAGGTCCTAACCAGTAATGTCCGGAGTTCTGAGAATTCGGGGTGTTACAGTTTCTGGTGCTAACCAATTTAATACTTATGTTGTCTCCACGGTTAGATAACAATCTATCATTTGCAACTCTGAATGCCTTTGCGTGTGGATTGAATTGATCAACCATACCCTTTATATCAGCTACAATAGATCGGTCCAAGGTGCTTTTGCCCGTCTTACTGAAAACACCAACAAACAGTTGACAAACTCGTTAAAGCTTAATAAATAAAAAAGGAAAAAATTTATATTTCTTTTTTTAATAATTAAAATTATACCTTAGTGCACGAATTCGGTCTCGTTTTTTATCTTCAGTATCCACGATATAAAATTGGCAGAACTTTGGCGGAGCACCTTCTTTAGGTAGCAAACTTCCAATCAAATGATTATTTTGACCCTTCATGCAAAAACTTGATGGACCACGACCTTCCTTCACGGGATTATCCTTGCCGGTCATTGAAGTAAAAGAAAACATGGAGTTATATTTTCTAATATTCTTTAGAAAATTCTTGCTCCTACGTCCTTCATTAGACAAAAGACTTGCAAGTAGACTTGGAGGTTCAGGAAGAAGAGGCAACTCGACCTTTCCTTGCATGCAACATAAGGAAAATTTTGGTACCGTTTCTGTTTTGTGTTTATGTAAACTTTCTGCATACCACATTAGTGCACCGCACGATAAACACATCCAAGTAGGATCTCCAAAATCCAAATACCCTACAAAAGAGAAACATAAGTTTCACACAACAATATTTTGGTATGTAAAAAGTTATGTTTAAATTACTCTATTGTCTACATAATATGTTTACCTGGATTGTCAGTAACTTCGGGCACTTGGTTAACACCGTTGTCTAATAACACACAACCATCATCGACCTCTTCCACATGATCTACATGAAAATTAGTATAGATTTACATAAAATGAAAATTATAGTAAAATGGTTGTGACATATCGTAGTGTAAAACTATTTAATAAAATAAAATTTATTTTACCATCTTCAATTTCATCTTCACAACCAACTTCTTCTTCGTACGGGTCGTAATTATAATGATACGGAGCTGCATAAGTGAACATGCAATAATCATGTGGATGAGTATTACTACATTCTAATATTATCCATATAATAATGATATCTGCATTGATTAATTTACCATATTGATGTGCATTTGTGATGGCTGAATACGACGATGACCCACCAATATTTTGAAAAGACGGGTCAACCATTGATGAAGCTGGATAACCGGTTGAGAAGTAGTTTAAGTCAGTTGTCATGTTGGGAACTCTTGAACACCCAACGCCGGAATCATTTATGGATGATTGTGAAAGGGATATATTCGCTATACAACATACACGGATTGAAAGTCATATCAGTATTCTTTTTGTGAAAATACAAAAAGACGAAGAAAAAAACTTACGGTTACTAATGTGTGTCAATTGCCTACGTTGACCACAAATTAAACTTTGACTTTGATGGGATATTTGACCTATATAAATTAATAAAGTAATGTAAAGTTAGAAATAAAGTATGTACATATCATTTTTAAAAGATAAATACATTTAAATAATATTACTTTTGATAAATAAATTAATATATATATATATATATATATAAATAGTACAACAAAAATACCAACATACCATTGGTAATGTTTGTAAAAGGTGTTCTTTGAGAATTTCGAGCACATTTATTTCTAGATGGTCCTTGATCAGCTGCAATGATATTCTAATTTAGTAAAAATATAATTCGATATAAAAATTAAAATAGAATCATAATGGTTACCAGAATTTTCGTTATGTGTCCTTTTTCTTCTCTCTGCAAGTATAGAGGCCCGCTTCATACAGTTCTCTTTACATCTTGATTTAGAAAAGACGTCGTAGACACCATTTCTTTTATCCTTCAAGACTGACATGCGATAAAGTCGGTTCGCTTTGGCGGTAGATGAATCCATATGATATAACCTATATAAAAAAAATTGTAAATAAATAATTAAAAAGCTATAAAATCTATAACTAATACGGGTAGTAATTTAAATTAAATATATGATATATTAAATATAAAAATATGCTTAAATTATAAATAAAAATAACCATAATTCTTTTGAAATGTTATTAAATATATTTAAATTTTAACTATACATTACATATATTTAAAAATATCCTATACATAAACATTTCTAAAGGATGGGTTTGCCCTAACCCATTATATTGCTAACAAAATATATATAATACATGGCCCACTCACTAAACAAACTAACTAAAAGCCCATTAAAAATTGAACCCCATTTTGTTTTGGGTTGCCCTAGCCCAATCATCATATCTATATTACTAATTTTCATTACACCCTCAATTCATTACATCAACATTTCGGCAGCCTACCCTCTACAAAGCATACGCCGCCTCATTCGCAATACCCTCTACCAACATACTCCGCCTCATTCGCAATACCCTCGTCGTCTAGCAATCTACATCGATTCTTCTGGATAATCGCTTCATTACCGCCGACAGCTTGGACTCTTATTTTTCAACTGGATATCGCCTCTTTCGACACGAATCGGACTTTCGACACCAATCGGACAGCAAGCTCTTGAATCTGAATGGTAATTAGGTACCGACAGGAAAGGAGTCAGTCAAATGGCCATCCTCTACTTATTTGATTTAGACGCTACTGGCCTTGGACTCGTAATTTTCAAATCTGAAATCTGCCTCTATTTTTTGAATCTCGATCTAAACAGGTACCAACAGCTTCGGATTCTACTTATATATATTGATTATACTATTAAGGATGTACTAATCGTTTCCTTTCATTGGGAGTGGTGCGGAGCGGTCTATTTTAGGATGGCCGATAATGGTAGGTTCGGTGGTTCGGGATGGTACGGATGAGGCGCGCTTCTGGATGGTACTCAGTCTGCCGGTTTCTACTTATATATATTGAGATATTATTTTAAAAAATATAGATCTACACATATGAATTGTTACTAACCTCTTCTAACTTCAAAATTTTCAGATTCAGGTGAAGATCTCCTGCTCGGATGTCGATCTGAGATGTATGAATTCAATGTATGACAAGTATCCAACTACATGAAATCGAAACAACCCAATATCAGTTAATGAATTTAACTTATATAAATATATAAAACTAATGTGTTCATATGAATTGGAACTCACCTCTTTTAACTTTAAATTCTCAAATTCATGTGGTTCTTTATCTGTGAATCCAAGAATTCTGCTGCAGTTCAACGTGCTTGTTGATTAGAAACTTTGGTTTGTAAGTAACGTTACTTGAGAATACTCAATTGAATTAGGGTTAATGTCTCCTGTATATATAGTACATTTTGTTGAGATCTTATAAAAAGATATTGTTTTCAGATTTTTTGAGATCTTATAAAAAGATATTGTTTTCAGATTTTCTTTGTTAAAAAATATTGTAAGTTGAATACGAATTTTTCAAGTTGTTATTCATTTAGAATATATAAAAAAAATATATTTTTTTTTAGATTTTCTATAATCTAAAAATATTAATGGTGTCCCGTGTGATGAGCTGTGTTCGGGGGGCCCCCTCCTTTAAGATTAATGGTGTCATCGACGGGTATGTACATCCGTCAAGGGGTTTGCGACAAGGTGACCCTCTTTCACCCATCTTATTTATTATTGGAGCGGAGGGTCTTTACCATCTTATTTCCAGGGCGGTTATTTCATCGGCTATTCATGGGGCAATGGTTTGCCGAGGCTCGCCTATTATTTCCCACTTATTCTTTGCTGATGATTGTCTATTGTTTGCAAGGGCTAATCTGATAGAATGCTCTAAGATTACCGAAGTACTCGGTCACTATGAGAGAGCTTCAGGGCAGAAAATTAACTTGCAGAAATTAGAAGTGGCTTTTAGCAGAAACATTGACGTGTACCAGCAAGGTATCCTTGCTTCTTGTTTGGGCGTGGGAAAAGTTGATCGTCATGCCAAATATCTTGGTCTCCCCTCGATCTTTGGAAGGTCTAAGAAGGCAATCTTTGCCTTGGTTAAGGAACGGATCTGGAAGAAGGCACAAGGTTGGAAAGAGCGTCTTTTGTCGACGGCCGGGAAGGAAGTTTTGATTAAAGCAGTCCTTCAAAGTATCCCTACCTATATCATGTCTGTTTACCGATTGTCTGATGGCCTGATTGATGAGATTCATGCTATGCTTGCCCGTTTCTGGTGGGGTAGTACGGCTGGGTCTAGAAAGATTCATTGGAGAGCTTGGAATGATCTCTGCACCCCTAAACAACATGGTGGTATGGGCTTCCGTGACCTTAAGATTTTTAATGATGCACTCCTTTCCCGTCAAGGATGGCGCCTTCTTACTATGCGAGAGACACTTGTCTCTAGGGTCCTCCAAGCGAAATACTATCATAACTCAACATTCCTTCAGGCTAGGCATGGTTGGCAACCCAGCTATACTTGGCAAAGCATTTGGGGGGCAAAATCACTTATTTTGGAGGGCATAAGCTGGCTGGTGGGTGATGGGCTCTCTATTGATGCTTTTTGTAATAACCAAAAATTTTAAGTTCCGGTTAAGGGAAATCATACAAGCTCGAGGAGATCATGGTAAATAAATAAATCTGTTAAATTAAACGAGTTTAGTTTTATCATTTTATGTGACTTAGATTCACATAAAATGATAAATTAAATTCCCGAGAATAGTTTACGCTTTTAAAATAAAATCAATTATAATTTATAAATACGGAAACTAATTCCGTATTATATAAATTCCCGCACTTTAATGAGTTCCGGATCCGTCCTAAAAAGAGTTGGATTGGAATTAAACCGCTGCTAGGCCCAAAGTTCCGGTCCAGCCCAGCCAGCCCATTCCTAATACTAATCTAATTAACCTAATTAATTAACCTAATTAATAAAACCTAATTATAATCCTGCGTAATTGACCGCTCAATCGAACGCATCTCTACAATACATCTTCGCATTGCCGCTGAGAAGAAGAACCGCAACCACCGCCGCCAAGGCTCGCCGACGCCTGAGGAAGGAAGGGCCGCCGCCTGCTGCCACGCCTGTCACACCACCGCGCCGCCGGTCATCGGTAAGTCGACCCGACCCCTTCCACCGCTAGGTTTCCTTTGATACGCGAACCTGTTCGGAACTCACAGCAGGGCTGTTCGCTCCCAGGAAACTGCACCGCAGCCGCCACCGTCCTCGGCTACGACTTCCGGCGTCCACCCAGTGCGCCGCCAGCCACCACCGAGCCTGCAGCCTCCCTCCGGTGCCTCCTGTTGTGATCATTTCAGCCGACTCCGCAGCCTTCGATCGTAAGTAAAGTGCAGCGCATACCCCTTCTTTATCTCCTATTCCGTATGACTAATCGACTAGATCGGTCCCTCACGGATCCTGCAGTGATAGCCGGCCAGCAGAACGGTACAAACAAGAGAGGATACGAGTCAATTCTCTGCAGCCGAAGGAGACGCCGAAACCCGCCAACTCTTAACGCCGGATTCGCAGAATTCGTAAGCTTGCTCCGTCCCTCTTCGTTTTCGCTGTCACCCATGTGTTGTGAACTGCTGTTGTTAAGCCTAGCATAAATCACGTAAACGAGCTGCTGAGTATGTGCATAAATGAGTGGAAATGGCTGCTGTAAATTAATTTTATTGCTTCAGCTTTTAGGTTTCGAACAGCCCACCTTGTCGAACAATTATAAAATGTTTGGATAAAGATCCACCGTTGAATTTTGGATATGTTGTAGATGGATATATGTAGTTTATCATATTAAAATTTGGTGAGAAATGAACGGTCGGATTGAAAGTTACGAGCTCCCGAAGTTAGGTAGTTGAGCAGTTTTTTTTTTTTTTGAACTTAGAAAATTGGCTAAGTATAAGAAAGTAGAATGAGGAACCGACTTTGGGAATTATTATAAAAATATCGGCTGAACAATTTAGTGAAATTCTTTCTTCTAAGGCTAGATAGAACCTCATAGATTATCTAGATAATAAATTCGGGAATTTTATAAGCCGTTAAGAATTTTATATTTAGAGCCGAAGTTAAACCTTTTTCGGTTCTTCCGGAAAATTTAAACATAAGAAAAATGTCCGTTTCGCACCTAATAAAATTCTAAGAGTTAGGATATATTTTAGAACTTCAAATAGGAGTTTGGACATGAATTTTAGGGTCTTCAAGAAAAATCGGAATGAAGGGTAAAATGGTCATTTTACCCTACAACTAACAATGTAGCTAGTACGTCTTCATAATTATTTAATCTCAGAAGTCTTAGACTTCTATCTACGTGAAAGTGTGCTAATACACTTATCGCCTTTAACAGGCAACTGAGTGAGTACAGTTACAGAGCAAGTGATTACTAAGGAGTCGAGCATTATAACAGGTAAGTCCTTTGGGCTTACTTAGCTGACTGCTAAATATGAGTACAATGATGATGGTGGTGTGTGACTGACATGTTAGAGAGATAGGTTGTGATATATAAATACCGACCTGTATTTTGGCCTAAGAGTAACGGGCGGTGGCATTCCGCTCAGTAGCTCGCCGGGCGCTGGGGGTTTCTTTCGGGACTAGTCCACACATGGTTTGTAGTGACGCTACCAAAGGAAGTCAGCTATACCTACACCAGTTGGATAAGGAACGGAGGCGAGAACTAAAATTAGTTCTCGTGCCACAACTTGAATTGAATAATGTGAATCACTTAAAGAACAGATAATAATTTGTTGAGTGCCAGCATGTTGTTTGTTTATTTTTGTTTCTGCTTGTGTTTGTGCTGTTGTCATTTACTTATATTTGGTTAGTTAGCTAACGGTTGATATGTTGTTTAGATTTGACACAGGTTAGAGCAGATGCCGAGTGATCCAGATGGTAGTGGTCAGCCGGGGTGTCGTACTTTAGGACATTTTGCAGTTTTTGCATTTGTGGGTTTTTCTGTTGAACATTGTTTCCTTCCGTACCTTGATATATTGCTTTTCCGGCTGTAGTCGATCTGGTCACATTCATGCATTGATAAAAACTATTTTATGATTTTTAGCTTTTCCTTATCGGTGCCTTGTTGTAAGATCATGTTAAGTTGTTGTCAAACTAAGGTCGGGACCCACTGTGCGGTCCTAACCAGTAACTCCCTAAGTTGTAAAATTTGGGGTGTTACAACATGGTATCAGAGCTCTAGGTTGGCAACAATGGCACTTGAATCTTCTAAAAAGGTCGTATAAGTAAATAAACAGAACCCGAAAGGGGTCTGAGTTTTCCAACGAAAAAAGTTTGGTTTTAAATGCATACAGAGTCGGGTTGGGATAGAAAGTACGGACGACCACCACTACTTCTGCGGATCTCAGTATGCTTAGGATGGACTTTAGGTTTTACTTAGTTGGACTTATTAGCTTGATTAAACGGTTGTGATATAGATAAGTACATGTAGAAGATTAGTAGAAATTATAGTTATATTATACTCTTAACGGAGATAAGTAAATGAGATCCTCACTCCGTTGACACACCTAAGTATATTCGAAGGGTTTCAACGTAAGGATAAGTACGCTCAACTTATGAGCATTAGGGTAGGCGAACGTCCGGGCAACTCTTTCGGACTCGTTGAGGAATGTTGAGACGGAAAAGTGAAGACCAAAAGACAACGCCAACGACAATAGCAAGAAGGAGATACAACCAACTCCACAGGGTCAAATGAAGAAAATCCATGAGAGAAGTTCCGGAAAAGCGTTGGCTGACCGGCAATTATACAAATTAGGAGAGATAACCCATAAATTCTTTCAAGTGTGGTGGAAAGCAACGTTACAGACAAAGAAGATGGCGGCATAAACAAGCATAGGTGTGGAAGTCAAAGAGAGGTGGTAGGACTCAGACAAGAGATATATAATTCAAGCTCACCGACGGACCAGAAGGCGAAAGTTGACATCAGAAACAGAACAAAATATGATCACCTCGACAGTTTGCTTGACACCACAATCAAAATGGATAACCAAGACAGCCAAAAGCATAGAAGTCTACATGAAATACATTGTCTATCCAAATATGAAGAATTAAAGAGACATAAAATGGAAGCCTACGCGTTGCCAACAAGTGAAAGGCAACATTACAATATCAATCAAAGAAGGGTGTGAGAAGGGTCTTGGCGTACCCGAATGCCCACAATAATCTCCCTCTCACAAGTAGACTTAAAATTCTCAACACCAACGATTTACCTTGGGAACCACGAGCAGCTGATGGCTGAGGTAAAAGTAATCACGAAGATGCACATACGAGCTATCGTGAGAGAA
>BSUD01000002.1:56870713-56883659 GCA_033239045.1 Fagopyrum esculentum
GTGAATGATAATTCTAAACTCGGGAAGAGTATAATGCCCTGATAGTGCGAAAGAGAAGTAAAGATTATAGAAGAGTTAAAGAAGTACAAGCGGAGAAACTGGGGAAGATAGATTTTCACCAGGTTTATCAAATTTCAAAGAGATAGAAGAAACGTAAGCTTATGATCTTGTAGAAGGTCAACTGTAGACTACTTGGTAACAACTAGGACTTGACACGTGCGGGTTAACTGGTGGTGACTGGTTGCCAAATAATAAGAATAACCACAGAGTTATAAAAGAACTTTATTGACATGAGGAGGAATCCTTAAAGCAACCAATTGCGGCAACTGTGAAGCCAATGAATACGAGTGCTAGTAACACTGAATAAGTTCAAGTCAGTAACTCTAAAGAGATTTGACGGTCTGAAATGACCCCTTGTATCAGTAATGATATAAAAAGAATTGTTGTGAGGCCTTCTGGTGTTATGCCATGAAGGAAAGCAAGAGCCTAACCATAGAGAAGATACCTGTTGCATGTGAGTTGCAGAGGTATTCAGTGACGACCTGCTAGGATTACCCCCACAGAGGAGCGTTGATTTCAGCATTGACTTGGAACCGAGTACGAGACCGATCTCGAAGGCTCCGTACCGTATGACACCGATAGAGCTGTTTGAGATGAAGAAGCAGTTAGAGGAGTTAGCAGAAAAGGGCTTCATACGCCCTAGTGTTTCTCCCTGGGGCGCACCAGTGCTGTTTGTGAGGAAGAAGGATGGATCGATGAGACTGTGTATCGACTACAGAGAGTTGAACAAGGTCACCATCAAGATTAAGTATCCATTGCCTCGCATAGATGATCTGTTGGACCAGCTGCATGGAGCATCAGTGTTCTCGAGGATAGATTGAGATCGGGTTATCACCAGCTGAGGGTGAGAGACCAGGACATACCTAAGACGGCGTTCCGGACTAGGTATGGTCATTATGAGTTTGTAGTGATGCCATTCGGGCTCACTAATGCGCCAGCAGTATTTATGGAGTTGATGAATGGAATTTTCATCGACTTCTTAGACCAGTTTGTAGTGGTCTTCATCGACGACATTCTAGTTTACTCTAGAAGTCGAGAGGAGCATGCCGGACACTTGAGGACAATGCTGCAGATTCTACAGGATAGTCAGCTATATGCTAAACTATCCAAGTGTGAGTTCTGGATGTCAGAGGTGGCATTCCTTGGCCATGTAGTGACTGCCGAGGGGATTAAGGTCGACCCGGCGAAGATTGAGTCAGTGTCTTCTTGGCAACCTCCGAAGAATGTGAAGGAGGTTCGCAGTTTCCTTGGATTGGCAGGGTATTACCGTCGGTTTGTGGAAGGGTTTTCCCTGATCGCCCGACCACTCACTTCCCTCCTAAGGAAGACTACTCGGTTCGTTTGGTCTGAGCCGTGTCAGCAGAGTTTTGATGAGCTGAAGAGGAGATTGACGTCTGCTCCGATCTTAGCACAGCCTGAGGGTACAGAGGACTTCGTAGTGTACAGTGATGCATCTAAGCTGGGCTTGGGGTGTGTCTTGATGCAGAGGGGTAAGGTTATAGCATATGCGTCTCGACAGCTGAAGACGTATGAAGAGAACTACCCCACTCATGACCTAGAGTTAGCAGCAGTAGTGCACGCTCTTAAGATCTGGCGTCACTATCTCTATGGAGCGACCTGTCAGATCTTCACAGACCATAAGAGTCTGAAGTACATATTCACTCAGCGGGAGTTGAATAACCGCCAGAGGCGGTGGCTAGAGTTGATCAAGGATTTTGACCTTGAGATTCTTTACCACCCTGGAAAGGCGAATGTAGTTGCCGACGCTTTGAGTCGGAAGACGCCTCAGGAGAAGGCGATAGCCCGGTTGACAGTACAGCCACAGCTGCAGAGAGACTTAGCTTGGTTAGAGATTGAGATCCAGTTCCCGGATACAGCTCACCAGTTAGCCACCATAGAGTTACTCCCTGACCTGTTGGGTGAGATCCGACAGAAGCAGGAGGCCTGTCCGACGTTGACCCGGATCCGAGACCGGATGGCATGAGAGGAGGCACCTCAGTTCACTATTGGTGCCGATGGAGTGATGAGACGACAGGACCGTGTTTGTGTGCCCTCAGACCGTGAGTTGAGGCAGAGGATACTAGGTGAGGCTCATACTACCCCTTACTCCGTACATCCAGGAGCGAGTAAGATGTATAGGGACTTGAGACGTTCCTTCTGGTGGGGTGGTTTGAAGCCTGATGTGGCCCGTTATGTAGCTCAGTGTGCGACCTGTCAGCAGGTCAAGATTGAGCACCGTAGATCCGGAGGAGAGCTACACCCACTGCCAGTACCACACTGGAAGTGGGAAGACATTACGATGGATTTCGTCACTGGATTGAGGCTCAGCAGAGGCTTTGATGCCATTTGGGTGGTAGTGGACCGTCTGACGAAGACCGCACGTTTCATTCCGATTAAGGGGACGTGGCCGGTAAGTCGTCTAGCAGAGGAGTTCACCAGACATATTGTGAGACTCCATGGAGTACCGAGGACTATCGTATCCGACAGAGATGGACGTTTTACCTCGAGGTTCTGGCAGCAGGTACATACCGCTCTGGGTACGAGTCTTCACTTTACCACTGCCTACCACCCACAGACAGACGGTCAGTCAGAGAGGACCATTCAGACCCTGGAGGACATGTTACGGGCATGTGTGCTAGATTGGGGACAGGTATGGCCAGATCACCTCCCACTAGTAGAGTTTTCATATAATAACAGCTGGCATGCGTCTATTGGGATGGCACCTTATGAGGCTTTGTACGGCCGGAGATGTCGTACACCGCTATGTTGGGATGAGCCTAGCAAGGCTGATGGAGTAGTACCAGATCAGATACAGGACGACATCGCCTGGATTGCCTTAGTCCGGGAGAGGATGTTAGCAGCTCAGAGTCGTCAGAAGTCCAACGCCGATAAGAGGCGTCGACCTTTGGAGTTTAGAGTAGGTGCACAGGTGTGGTTGAGAGTGTCACCTACGAGGGGAGTTAGGCGTTTCGGCATTAAGGGGAAGCTGAGTCCCCGGTATGTCGGACCATTTGAGATCGTAGAGAGAGTTGGAGAGGTTGCCTACCGACTAGCACTGCCACCGAGACTAGAGGGAGTACACCCAGTTTTTCATGTATCTCAGGTGCGAGAGTACATTCTGGATCCGAGACACGTCATCAGCCATGAGGATCTGATAGTGGAGCCTGACCATACGTTTGTAGAGTACCCCGTAGCTGTCTTGGAACGCAGTACCAGACGTCTGCGATCCAAGGAGATACCTATGCTGAGGATCCAGTGGTCTAGGAGAGGAGCTGATGAGGCCACTTGGGAGACTGAGGAGAGTGTTAGACGTAACTACCCCGAGTTCTTTGCGGGGTTAGAGGTTACTCTTGTTTGACGAGTTAGTACTCGGATGTTGTGTTGTTTGACCTTTCAGGTTTTCATGATGATTTTTGAGTGTTTCTGATTCTCTTTTGTGATACTTGTTTGTTTGCTGTCTGAGTAACTGCGTGGTAGAAAACAAAGGTGTTGAGAAAACTAAAATATACCAAAAATTTAAGTTTCGGGACGAAACTTCTTTTAAGGGGGCACTGATGTAATAACCAAAAATTTTAAGTTCCGGTTAAGGGAAATCATACAAGCTCGAGGAGATCATGGTAAATAAATAAATCTGTTAAATTAAACGAGTTTAGTTTTATCATTTTATGTGACTTAGATTCACATAAAATGATAAATTAAATTCCCGGGAATAGTTTACGCTTTTAAAATAAAATCAATTATAATTTATAAATACGGAAACTAATTCCGTATTATATAAATTCCCGCACTTTAATGAGTTCCGGATCCGTCCTAAAAAGAGTTGGATTGGAATTAAACCGCTGCTAGGCCCAAAGTTCCGGTCCAGCCCAGCCAGCCCATTCCTAATACTAATCTAATTAACCTAATTAATTAACCTAATTAATAAAACCTAATTATAATCCTGCGTAATTGACCGCTCAATCGAACGCATCTCTACAATACATCTTCGCATTGCCGCTGAGAAGAAGAACCGCAACCACCGCCGCCAAGGCTCGCCGACGCCTGAGGAAGGAAGGGCCGCCGCCTGCTGCCACGCCTGTCACACCACCGCGCCGCCGGTCATCGGTAAGTCGACCCGACCCCTTCCACCGCTAGGTTTCCTTTGATACGCGAACCTGTTCGGAACTCACAGCAGGGCTGTTCGCTCCCAGGAAACTGCACCGCAGCCGCCACCGTCCTCGGCTACGACTTCCGGCGTCCACCCAGTGCGCCGCCAGCCACCACCGAGCCTGCAGCCTCCCTCCGGTGCCTCCTGTTGTGATCATTTCAGCCGACTCCGCAGCCTTCGATCGTAAGTAAAGTGCAGCGCATACCCCTTCTTTATCTCCTATTCCGTATGACTAATCGACTAGATCGGTCCCTCACGGATCCTGCAGTGATAGCCGGCCAGCAGAACGGTACAAACAAGAGAGGATACGAGTCAATTCTCTGCAGCCGAAGGAGACGCCGAAACCCGCCAACTCTTAACGCCGGATTCGCAGAATTCGTAAGCTTGCTCCGTCCCTCTTCGTTTTCGCTGTCACCCATGTGTTGTGAACTGCTGTTGTTAAGCCTAGCATAAATCACGTAAACGAGCTGCTGAGTATGTGCATAAATGAGTGGAAATGGCTGCTGTAAATTAATTTTATTGCTTCAGCTTTTAGGTTTCGAACAGCCCACCTTGTCGAACAATTATAAAATGTTTGGATAAAGATCCACCGTTGAATTTTGGATATGTTGTAGATGGATATATGTAGTTTATCATATTAAAATTTGGTGAGAAATGAACGGTCGGATTGAAAGTTACGAGCTCCCGAAGTTAGGTAGTTGAGCAGTTTTTTTTTTTTTTGAACTTAGAAAATTGGCTAAGTATAAGAAAGTAGAATGAGGAACCGACTTTGGGAATTATTATAAAAATATCGGCTGAACAGTTTAGTGAAATTCTTTCTTCTAAGGCTAGATAGAACCTCATAGATTATCTAGATAATAAATTCGGGAATTTTATAAGCCGTTAAGAATTTTATATTTAGAGCCGAAGTTAAACCTTTTTCGGTTCTTCCGGAAAATTTAAACATAAGAAAAATGTCCGTTTCGCACCTAATAAAATTCTAAGAGTTAGGATATATTTTAGAACTTCAAATAGGAGTTTGGACATGAATTTTAGGGTCTTCAAGAAAAATCGGAATGAAGGGTAAAATGGTCATTTTACCCTACAACTAACAATGTAGCTAGTACGTCTTCATAATTATTTAATCTCAGAAGTCTTAGACTTCTATCTACGTGAAAGTGTGCTAATACACTTATCGCCTTTAACAGGCAACTGAGTGAGTACAGTTACAGAGCAAGTGATTACTAAGGAGTCGAGCATTATAACAGGTAAGTCCTTTGGGCTTACTTAGCTGACTGCTAAATATGAGTACAATGATGATGGTGGTGTGTGACTGACATGTTAGAGAGATAGGTTGTGATATATAAATACCGACCTGTATTTTGGCCTAAGAGTAACGGGCGGTGGCATTCCGCTCAGTAGCTCGCCGGGCGCTGGGGGTTTCTTTCGGGACTAGTCCACACATGGTTTGTAGTGACGCTACCAAAGGAAGTCAGCTATACCTACACCAGTTGGATAAGGAACGGAGGCGAGAACTAAAATTAGTTCTCGTGCCACAACTTGAATTGAATAATGTGAATCACTTAAAGAACAGATAATAATTTGTTGAGTGCCAGCATGTTGTTTGTTTATTTTTGTTTCTGCTTGTGTTTGTGCTGTTGTCATTTACTTATATTTGGTTAGTTAGCTAACGGTTGATATGTTGTTTAGATTTGACACAGGTTAGAGCAGATGCCGAGTGATCCAGATGGTAGTGGTCAGCCGGGGTGTCGTACTTTAGGACATTTTGCAGTTTTTGCATTTGTGGGTTTTTCTGTTGAACATTGTTTCCTTCCGTACCTTGATATATTGCTTTTCCGGCTGTAGTCGATCTGGTCACATTCATGCATTGATAAAAACTATTTTATGATTTTTAGCTTTTCCTTATCGGTGCCTTGTTGTAAGATCATGTTAAGTTGTTGTCAAACTAAGGTCGGGACCCACTGTGCGGTCCTAACCAGTAACTCCCTAAGTTGTAAAATTTGGGGTGTTACACTTTTGCTGATAGGTGGGTTCCGGACAGGCAGGGTTTTTCTCGCGCTACTCCCCAACCTGGGATGGGTTTGGACGTTCGAGTTTCAGAATTCATTGATCCCGACTCTCACTCCTGGGACATAGCGGCCCTTAACGCAGCTTTCGCCACTCCCGATGTGTTGCGTATCCTCAGCATTCTGATCCTTCCCGACATAGATTCTGATCATCTCATTTGGGGTGCCAACCCTTCTGGTCTCTTCACTGTGAAATCTGCATATTGGTTGGGAAGTTGGGACCGGTTACGATCCATTCTCATCCTGTATGGTCTTTGATTTGGGGTTGCACTTTGCCGCCTAAGGTCCTTCAATTTGTATGGAGACTATGCAATAATTTTTTGGGGGTCGCATGCATCCTTCACTATCGACATTCGGTGGACTCTCCTTTATGTAGCAGATGCGGCATTGAAAGTGAGAGAGTATGGCATGCCCTCATTGATTGCCCTTCAACCTCTATTGCGTGGACTGACTCCATCTCCTTATCCACTTTTCGTGATTCATCTCAGAGCGATCCTTCCACTGTCATCAGCGAGATCAGGGCTACTCTGGGATCCAACGGTGTTTCTGACTTCATTACTAACTGCTGGATCTCTTGGACCATCCGCAACAAGACGCTTTTTGATGAGGCAACCTTCTCGGAGGAGATCATCCGCAATCGCTTCCGGCAAATTGTCTGCGACTTCATCTGCTGCCCAGCCCCAATGGTCATGCCATCTGCGCTGCACCCCAACCAGCTTGGGTGCGATTACTGGACCCCCCCCTCCTCCTGGTTTCCTTAAGCTCAACACGGACGCTGGCCTAACCCACGGTTTCATCTGTCTTGGCGCAGTCCTACGTGATAGCGCGGGTTCAGTGCTCATGGTTGCATCAAAACGGTATGAAGGGAATGCTTCTTCCACTCTTGCTGAATCCCTTGCTGTGGCTTTTGCTTGTGAGGTCGTTGCTGTCTATGCAGGCTCCCCTATCATTGTCGAATCCAACTCTTCCACTCTGATCAAGCACCTCCGAGATGCTCAGCTGAAGAAGGACATGTCTACTCGATCTTATGTTTCAATTATATGCAACTCTACTTGTTCGTCATTTGTAGTTTCTTCTTTTCTCTCGTTCCGGCATGTTCGCCGCTCTGCAAACAAGACCGCTCACTTTGCGGCTAGACTATTATCGGATGTTAGCTCTTCTGTATGGTCCGATCATTTTCCGCAAGGCATCGTTGCTCTTGCGGAAACTGATTTACTATAATATACTACAACATCTTTCCCTCAAAAAAAAAAATATTATGGTATTGTTTTTTGGAGCATGTGTATTATCACCGTCATATTGTTTTAAGATCGGTGTTTACTCTTTCAGCAGTGACACTAATTATGATCTTATGTTTATGTTTTTAGATTATTTTGATCAACCTCAATATTATCAAATGCTTATGTTTTCATCTTTATTAAGGCTTAATTTATTGCGGTAAAATCTTACTAATGATGTAATTTTTTTTAACAGAATGTCATCACGTAATGCAGTATTGGTTCAACAATTCTTGGAAGTGACCAGGTTAAGCAAGGGAAACCAACCCAGACTTGTAAGATGTTAAGCTATAAATCATGCAGATCATATTACTTTTTAATACTGGAATTAGTATTCCAAATATCTTTGGCGTGATTTGTGAATTATCGAAGTATTATTGCATATATATAGACATTTGAGGAGTATATGATAAATGAATTTTTTTTTATCTTAACATGTTCCAATAGACCTTTTTTCCATTCATATTTGTGAGACTAATGAGACTCAAATCACTGATTCTTAGTTTAAGATCTTCCCATATATTGGATAAGTATTTCATTAGCACATGGCCTTAAGAGCTCCAGAAGTAGAAAGCAAAACCAAGAATTTATATTTAAATGATAATAATTTTGGACTTCCAACTTCAAATATTGGGTTTTAGTGGTATTTTTCTGGGACAGGTTTCTAGAGGCTGCTAATATATTTGTATCACAATCCAGTTGACTGCTTAGTGATAGATCGTCATAATAATTCTACTGGCTAATTTCCTTATGTTGATATATTGCATGTTCTATTCTCATTTAGGTACCGAAGAGTTTATATACTTATATATATGGATAGGTATGCACGGCGTTACGAGTATATATATATATAGACGTATAAGCTAGTATATGCGTATAGGTAAATTCTAGAATAAGTTTGAGAATGTTAAGACTGAGGGCAAAATAGTCTTTTACCGTACGAGAGTTTTTCCGTAATTCCTTTGAATGAGGTTGGACATCTGAATGAGACTTTGATCCACATGCCTTATTTGACAGGCGTTTGAGTTACCCCGAGTACGGGCTGTTGAGACGTGTTAGAGAGTATTTTTGACTCACGTAAGTCCTTGCGACTTACTTAGCCAGTTTCTGGATATTAGTTGAGTGATAGTGGTTGTGTGTGCTATGCGCGTGTTTTAATAATAATAACTTGCTATGACGACTGTTATTATTACGTTTAAGGCCCAAGTGTATGTATAACGGGTCGTGACATCACTGCCCAACTCTGACAGGAGACTGAGAGGTTCTCTATACCCAGACCAGGCAGGTACAAGGTGAGATGCATCGGATCCATTCCTGATGGTTACACGGGGGCGGAGGCGAGATTTGGGAATCCTTCGTGTCACAAAATAAGTATCATTAGCGTGAAAGAGTAACTTAACTCAAGATAATAAAACAGACTTGTTTGAAAGCATGATGGGTGTTTATATTTTTATCTGTGTGTTTGTGCTGCTATTATTCTGCTAATATTTAGATAACTAGCTAACGGTTCCTCTTGTTGTGTTTTAGATTTACCGCAGGTTAGACCAGCAGCTGAGTGATCCGGAAGTAGTTGTCAGCCGGGTCTCCGTACTCTTTAGAGTGGGGGTTGGGAGTTGTGTTTGTCTTTTCTTTCGATTGGTTAAGACAGTTGTTCTTTTCTTTTGTTTAAGTACTTTAGGCTACTAGACAGTGTTGCATTCATTGCCCTAAAAATACTATTTTATGAATTTCGGTTTCTTTATTTGTGTCTTGTTGCAAGATCCTAGTAATGTTGTTGTCAAATTGGGGTCGGGACCCATTGTGAGGTCCTAACCAGTAATGTCCGGAGTTCTGAGAATTCGGGGTGTTACAGTTTCTGGTGCTAACCAATTTAATACTTATGTTGTCTCCACGGTTAGAAAACAATCTATCCTTTGCAACTCTGAATGCCTTTGCGTGTGGATTGAATTGATCAACCATACCCTTTATATCAGCTACAATAGATCGGTCCAAGGTGCTTTTGCCCGTCTTACTGAAAACACCAACAAACAGTTGACAAACTCGTTAAAGCTTAATAAATAAAAAAGGAAAAAATTTATATTTCTTTTTTTAATAATTAAAATTATACCTTAGTGCACGAATTCGGTCTCGTTTTTTATCTTCAGTATCCACGATATAAAATTGGCAGAACTTTGGCGGAGCACCTTCTTTAGGTAGCAAACTTCCAATCAAATGATTATTTTGACCCTTCATGCAAAAACTTGATGGACCACGACCTTCCTTCACGGGATTATCCTTGCCGGTCATTGAAGTAAAAGAAAACATGGAGTTATATTTTCTAATATTCTTTAGAAAATTCTTGCTCCTACGTCCTTCATTAGACAAAAGACTTGCAAGTAGACTTGGAGGTTCAGGAAGAAGAGGCAACTCGACCTTTCCTTGCATGCAACATAAGGAAAATTTTGGTACCGTTTCTGTTTTGTGTTTATGTAAACTTTCTGCATACCACATTAGTGCACCGCACGATAAACACATCCAAGTAGGATCTCCAAAATCCAAATACCCTACAAAAGAGAAACATAAGTTTCACACAACAATATTTTGGTATGTAAAAAGTTATGTTTAAATTACTCTATTGTCTACATAATATGTTTACCTGGATTGTCAGTAACTTCGGGCACTTGGTTAACACCGTTGTCTAATAACACACAACCATCATCGACCTCTTCCACATGATCTACATGAAAATTAGTATAGATTTACATAAAATGAAAATTATAGTAAAATGGTTGTGACATATCGTAGTGTAAAACTATTTAATAAAATAAAATTTATTTTACCATCTTCAATTTCATCTTCACAACCAACTTCTTCTTCGTACGGGTCGTAATTATAATGATACGGAGCTGCATAAGTGAACATGCAACAATCATGTGGATGAGTATTACTACATTCTAATATTATCCATATAATAATGATATCTGCATTGATTAATTTACCATATTGATGTGCATTTGTGATGGCTGAATACGACGATGACCCACCAATATTTTGAAAAGACGGGTCAACCATTGATGAAGCTGGATAACCGGTTGAGAAGTAGTTTAAGTCAGTTGTCATGTTGGGAACTCTTGAACACCCAACGCCGGAATCATTTATGGATGATTGTGAAAGGGATATATTCGCTATACAACATACACGGATTGAAAGTCATATCAGTATTCTTTTTGTGAAAATACAAAAAGACGAAGAAAAAAACTTACGGTTACTAATGTGTGTCAATTGCCTACGTTGACCACAAATTAAACTTTGACTTTGATGGGATATTTGACCTATATAAATTAATAAAGTAATGTAAAGTTAGAAATAAAGTATGTACATATCATTTTTAAAAGATAAATACATTTAAATAATATTACTTTTGATAAATAAATTAATATATATATATATATACATATATATATATATATATATATATATATATATATATATATATATATATATATAAATAGTACAACAAAAATACCAACATACCATTGGTAATGTTTGTAAAAGGTGTTCTTTGAGAATTTCGAGCACATTTATTTCTAGATGGTCCTTGATCAGCTGCAATGATATTCTAATTTAGTAAAAATATAATTCGATATAAAAATTAAAATAGAATCATAATGGTTACCAGAATTTTCGTTATGTGTCCTTTTTCTTCTCTCTGCAAGTATAGAGGCCCGCTTCATACGGTTCTCTTTACATCTTGATTTAGAAAAGACGTCGTAGACACCATTTCTTTTATCCTTCAAGACTGACATGCGATAAAGTCGGTTCGCTTTGGCGGTAGATGAATCCATATGATATAACCTATATAAAAAAAATTGTAAATAAATAATTAAAAAGCTATAAAATCTATAACTAATACGGGTAGTAATTTAAATTAAATATATGATATATTAAATATAAAAATATGCTTAAATTATAAATAAAAATAACCATAATTCTTTTGAAATGTTATTAAATATATTTAAATTTTAACTATACATTACATATATTTAAAAATATCCTATACATAAACATTTCTAAAGGATGGGTTTGCCCTAACCCATTATATTGCTAACAAAATATATATAATACATGGCCCACTCACTAAACAAACTAACTAAAAGCCCATTAAAAATTGAACCCCATTTTGTTTTGGGTTGCCCTAGCCCAATCATCATATCTATATTACTAATTTTCATTACACCCTCAATTCATTACATCAACATTTCGGCAGCCTACCCTCTACAAAGCATACGCCGCCTCATTCGCAATACCCTCTACCAACATACTCCGCCTCATTCGCAATACCCTCGTCGTCTAGCAATCTACATCGATTCTTCTGGATAATCGCTTCATTACCGCCGACAGCTTGGACTCTTATTTTTCAACTGGATATCGCCTCTTTCGACACGAATCGGACTTTCGACACCAATCGGACAGCAAGCTCTTGAATCTGAATGGTAATTAGGTACCGACAGGAAAGGAGTCAGTCAAATGGCCATCCTCTACTTATTTGATTTAGACGCTACTGGCCTTGGACTCGTAATTTTCAAATCTGAAATCTGCCTCTATTTTTTGAATCTCGATCTAAACAGGTACCAACAGCTTCGGATTCTACTTATATATATTGATTATACTATTAAGGATGTACTAATCGTTTCCTTTCATTGGGAGTGGTGCGGAGCGGTCTATTTTAGGATGGCCGATAATGGTAGGTTCGGTGGTTCGGGATGGTACGGATGAGGCGCGCTTCTGGATGGTACTTAGTCTGCCGGTTTCTACTTATATATATTGAGATATTATTTTAAAAAATATAGATCTACACATATGAATTGTTACTAACCTCTTCTAACTTCAAAATTTTCAGATTCAGGTGAAGATCTCCTGCTCGGATGTCGATCTGAGATGTATGAATTCAATGTATGACAAGTATCCAACTACATGAAATCGAAACAACCCAATATCAGTTAATGAATTTAACTTATATAAATATATAAAACTAATATGTTCATATGAATTGGAACTCACCTCTTTTAACTTTAAATTCTCAAATTCATGTGGTTCTTTATCTGTGAATCCAAGAATCTGCTGCAGTTCAACGTGCTTGTTGATTAGAAACTTTGGTTTGTAAGTAACGTTACTTGAGAATACTCAATTGAATTAGGGTTAATGTCTCCTGTATATATAGTACATTTTGTTGAGATCTTATAAAAAGATATTGTTTTCAGATTTTTTGAGATCTTATAAAAAGATATTGTTTTCAGATTTTCTTTGTTAAAAAATATTGTAAGTTGAATACGAATTTTTCAAGTTGTTATTCATTTAGAATATATAAAAAAAATATATTTTTTTTATAGATTTTCTATAATCTAAAAATATTAATG
>BSUD01000002.1:56883788-56912163 GCA_033239045.1 Fagopyrum esculentum
GGGGGGGGGGGGGGGGGGGGGCGCTACTCCTTTAAGATTAATGGTGTCATCGACGGGTATGTACATCCGTCAAGGGGTTTGCGACAAGGTGACCCTCTTTCACCCATCTTATTTATTATTGGAGCGGAGGGTCTTTACCATCTCATTTCCAGGGCGGTTATTTCATCGGCTATTCATGGGGCAATGGTTTGCCGAGGCTCGCCTATTATTTCCCACTTATTCTTTGCTGATGATTGTCTATTGTTTGCAAGGGCTAATCTGATAGAATGCTCTAAGATTACCGAAGTACTCGGTCACTATGAGAGAGCTTCAGGGCAGAAAATTAACTTATAGAAATTAGAAGTGGCTTTTAGCAGAAACATTGACGTGTACCAGCAAGGTATCCTTGCTTCTTGTTTGGGCGTGGGAAAAGTTGATCGTCATGCCAAATATCTTGGTCTCCCCTCGATCTTTGGAAGGTCTAAGAAGGCAATCTTTGCCTTGGTTAAGGAACGGATCTGGAAGAAGGCACAAGGTTGGAAAGAGCGTCTTTTGTCGACGGCCGGGAAGGAAGTTTTGATTAAAGCAGTCCTTCAAAGTATCCCTACCTATATCATGTCTGTTTACCGATTGTCTGATGGCCTGATTGATGAGATTCATGCTATGCTTGCCCGTTTCTGGTGGGGTAGTACGGCTGGGTCTAGAAAGATTCATCGGAGAGCTTGGAATGATCTCTGCACCCCTAAACAACATGGTGGTATGGGCTTCCGTGACCTTAAGATTTTTAATGATGCACTCCTTTCCCGTCAAGGATGGCGCCTTCTTACTATGCGAGAGACACTTGTCTCTAGGGTCCTCCAAGCGAAATACTATCATAACTCAACATTCCTTCAGGCTAGGCATGGTTGGCAACCCAGCTATACTTGGCAAAGCATTTGGGGGGCAAAATCACTTATTTTGGAGGGCATAAGCTGGCTGGTGGGTGATGGGCTCTCTATTGATGCTTTTGCTGATAGGTGGGTTCCGGACAGGCAGGGTTTTTCTCGCGCTACTCCCCAACCTGGGATGGGTTTGGACGTTCGAGTTTCAGAATTCATTGATCCCGACTCTCACTCCTGGGACATAGCCGCCCTTAACGCAGCTTTCGCCACTCCCGATGTGTTGCGTATCCTCAGCATTCCGATCCTTCCCGACATAGATTCTGATCATCTCATTTGGGGTGCCAACCCTTCTGGTCTCTTCACTGTGAAATCTGCATATTGGTTGGGAAGTTGGGACCGGTTACGATCCATTCTCATCCTGTATGGTCTTTGATTTGGGGTTGCACTTTGCCGCCTAAGGTCCTTCAATTTGCATGGAGACTATGCAATAATTTTTTGGGGGTCGCATGCATCCTTCACTATCGACATTCGGTGGACTCTCCTTTATGTAGCAGATGCGGCATTGAAAGTGAGAGAGTATGGCATGCCCTCATTGATTGCCCTTCAACCTCTATTGCGTGGACTGACTCCATCTCCTTATCCACTTTTCGTGATTCATCTCAGAGCGATCCTTCCACTGTCATCAGCGAGATCAGGGCTACTCTGGGATCCAACGGTGTTTCTGACTTCATTACTAACTGCTGGATCTCTTGGACCATCCGCAACAAGACGCTTTTTGATGAGGCAACCTTCTCGGAGGAGATCATCCGCAATCGCTTCCGGCAAATTGTCTGCGACTTCATCTGCTGCCCAGCCCCAATGGTCATGCCATCTGCGCTGCACCCCAACCAGCTTGGGTGCGATTACTGGACCCCCCTCCTCCTGGTTTCCTTAAGCTCAACACGGACGCTGGCCTAACCCACGGTTTCATCTGTCTTGGCGCAGTCCTACGTGATAGCGCGGGTTCAGTGCTCATGGTTGCATCAAAACGGTATGAAGGGAATGCTTCTTCCACTCTTGCTGAATCCCTTGCTGTGGCTTTTGCTTGTGAGGTCGTTGCTGTCTATGCAGGCTCCCCTATCATTGTCGAATCCAACTCTTCCACTCTGATCAAGCACCTCCGAGATGCTCAGCTGAAGAAGGACATGTCTACTCGATCTTATGTTTCAATTATATGCAACTCTACTTGTTCGTCATTTGTAGTTTCTTCTTTTCTCTCGTTCCGGCATGTTCGCCGCTCTGCAAACAAGACCGCTCACTTTGCGGCTAGACTATTATCGGATGTTAGCTCTTCTGTATGGTCCGATCATTTTCCGCAAGGCATCGTTGCTCTTGCGGAAACTGATTTACTATAATATACTACAACATCTTTCCCTCAAAAAAAAAAATATTATGGTATTGTTTTTTGGAGCATGTGTATTATCACCGTCATATTGTTTTAAGATCGGTGTTTACTCTTTCAGCAGTGACACTAATTATGATCTTATGTTTATGTTTTTAGATTATTTTGATCAACCTCAATATTATCAAATGCTTATGTTTTCATCTTTATTAAGGCTTAATTTATTGCGGTAAAATCTTACTAATGATGTAATTTTTTTTAACAGAATGTCATCACGTAATGCAGTATTGGTTCAGCAATTCTTGGAAGTGACCAGGTTAAGCAAGGGAAACCAACCCAGACTTGTAAGATGTTAAGCTATAAATCATGCAGATCATATTACTTTTTAATACTGGAATTAGTATTCCAAATATCTTTGGCGTGATTTGTGAATTATCGAAGTATTATTGCATATATATAGACATTTGAGGAGTATATGATAAATGAATTTTTTTTTATCTTAACATGTTCCAATAGACCTTTTTTCCATTCATATTTGTGAGACTAATGAGACTCAAATCACTGATTCTTAGTTTAAGATCTTCCCATATATTGGATAAGTATTTCATTAGCACATGGCCTTAAGAGCTCCAGAAGTAGAAAGCAAAACCAAGAATTTATATTTAAATGATAATAATTTTGGACTTCCAACTTCAAATATTGGGTTTTAGTGGTATTTTTCTGGGACAGGTTTCTAGAGGCTGCTAATATAATTGTATCACAATCCAGTTGACTGCTTAGTGATAGATCGTCATAATAATTCTACTGGCTAATTTCCTTATGTTGATATATTGCATGTTCTATTCTCATTTAGGTACCGAAGAGTTTATATACTTATATATATGGATAGGTATGCACGGCGTTACGAGTATATATATATATAGACGTATAAGCTAGTATATGCGTATAGGTAAATTCTAGAATAAGTTTGAGAATGTTAAGACTGAGGGCAAAATAGTCTTTTACCGTACGAGAGTTTTTCCGTAATTCCTTTGAATGAGGCTGGACATCTGAATGAGACTTTGATCCACATGCCTTATTTGACAGGCGTTTGAGTTACCCCGAGTACGGGCTGTTGAGACGTGTTAGAGAGTATTTTTGACTCACGTAAGTCCTTGCGACTTACTTAGCCAGTTTCTGGATATTAGTTGAGTGATAGTGGTTGTGTGTGCTATGCGCGTGTTTTAATAATAATAACTTGCTATGACGACTGTTATTATTACGTTTAAGGCCCAAGTGTATGTATAACGGGTCGTGACATCACTGCCCAACTCTGACAGGAGACTGGGAGGTTCTCTATACCCAGACCAGGCAGGTACAAGGTGAGATGCATCGGATCCATTCTTGATGGTTAAATGGGGGCGGAGGCGAGGTTTGGGAATCCCTCGTGTCACAAAATAAGTATCATTAGCGTGAAAGAGTAACTTAACTCAAGATAATAAAACGGACTTGTTTGAAAGCATGATGGGTGTTTATATTTTTATGTGTGTGTTTGTGTTGCTATTATTCTGCTAATATTTAGATAACTAGCTAATGGTTCCTCTTGTTGTGTTTTAGATTTACCGCAGGTTAGACCAGCAGCTGAGTGATCCCGAAGTAGTGGTCAGCCGGGTCTCCTACTCTTTAGAGTGGGGGTTGGGAGTTGTGTTTGTCTTTTCTTTCGTTTGGTTAAGACAGTTGTTCTTTTCTTTTGTTTAAGTACTTTAGGCTGCTAGACAGTGTTGCATTTATTGCCCTAAAAATACTATTTTATGAATTTCGGTTTCTTTATTTGTGTCTTGTTGCAAGATCCTAGTAATGTTGCTGTCAAACTGAGGTCGGGACCCATTGTGAGGTCCTAACCAGTATTGTCCCGAGTTCTGAGAATTCGGGGTGTTACAACATGGTATCAGAGCTCTAGGTTGGCAACAATGGCACTTGAAATTTTCTGAAAGAACGAACAAGTTTTAAGCAGAATCCGAAAAGGGGTTTGAGTTGTAAAAAGAAAATTTTTGGTTTTAAATGCATGCATAGTCTGGTTGGGAATAGAAAAGTACGGCTGACCACCACTACTACCGCGGATCTCAGTATGCTTAGTATGGACTTTAGGTTTTACTGTAGATTGAATTCTTGGACTTTTAGCTAGTTGTAATTATAGTTGTTATTCCTCGCGCAGATGTCACGTACTAGAGCTACGCTAGCTACTGGTCGAGGCAGAGGTCGTCCACCTCTCCCTCTAGCTGGACCAGGTAGGGGAGATAGGACCCCTACAGTTAGAGGACGCGGCCGTGGAGGTAGACCTCCACTAGCCCAAGGCCGAGGTCGAGCTCCACGAGAGGATCCCCCAGCAGTGATCATGCCAGAGGCTGGAGTGGAGGAGGTAGCTGAGAGTGTAGGTCCTGAGGTCAGGAATGAGACCGTTGCTAGGTCTGGAGCACAGAGAGCACGTTCGACGGAGTCAGGACGTGCTTCCATTGGAGCGACTGAGTACAGAGAGTACCGAGCATACATTGAGCGTATGGAGGAGGCTTCTAGGACAGAGAGACTTACCCAGGTACCACCAGTACAGGTTAGATCTGTCCAGGTGACACAGGGAGTACCTCAGATGCCAGCTGTACCTGAGAGGAGGGTTGCGGCTGATAGAGCTCCTACTGGGTCTAGAGCACCGAGGCCGGATGAGTGGTTGAAGGCTTTCAACTCTCAGAAGATCCCCTCATACAGTGGAGAGATAGGATTGGAGGTAGAGCACTGGATTGGACAGGTAGAGACTGCGTTAGAGGCAATACGTTGCCCAGAGGATCGGCAGGTGGATTTGGTGGAGACATGCTTCACTGGGGATGCTCATTCCTGGTGGCGGACCATGCGTAGTCGAGTCACTAGTTGGGAGCAGATGAGGAGCATTGTTAGAGACAAATACTGCCCTGTCTCGTTGAGGAGAGAGAGATTTCAGGACTTCATTGAGGCAGGATTTGAGGACATTCCGATTGTTGCTGCCATCAAGAAGTTCCAGAAGGAACTGCCACTACTTGGACCAGCTGCACCTCCTGAGGAGCAGCATGTCTATCTCTTTTCACGGAGATTGAGAGAGAGTACCCGTTCCTATCTGGCAGGATTTCGATGTGAGACTCTGTCAGACTATCAGGATAGAGCATCTGCATATGAGAGAGATAGACTAGTGTCGAGGAGAGCTGCTCAGTCAGACAGGTCGGATAAGCGGTAGAGGACAGGTTATGCTAGTGGTAGTTCAGGAGTAGTTGTTTTTGGACGAGGACAGACTCAGGGGCGACATAGCCATACAGCTACTGGTCAGACTTCAGCTGGTGGCTTATAGTGCCACAACTGCAGTGGCTATGGACACATCCGATCGAACTACACGAAGCAAGCAGTGACTTGCTTCTAGTGCGGCAAGGTTAGACATAGAGCTACATTCTGCCGTCAGGGCAAGGCTCCATCTCAGCAGGGTTCTTCTCCTGCAGGCTTATCAAGGAGTGTACAAAGACCGCCACAGTACCGGACTCCGAGTCAGGAGCAGCAGTACAGAGCTCCTGGTCAGTAGTAGTCTTACAGGGCTCCAGGACACACACCACCACAGAGTTCTATACAGGGATCAGGTCGGGGCAGAGGACGTGGTAGTGTAACTGATACTAGAGGAGCTCAGGCACGAGTGTTTGAGTTGAGAGATGCTGATCAGCCAGATGCACCGACTGCCACAGGTACGATCTAGATTCATGACTTACCTGTACGAGTTTTATTTGATACGGGTGCTACACACTCCTTCATATCTAATGCATGCGTAGATAGGTTGTCCTTAGCTACTGTAGAGGGGATACCTTTTATGATAGGCTTACCTGATGGGAGTAAGGTAAGAGGGACTAGAGAGTTCTTTGGATGTCTGGTTCGCATGGGAGATCGAGACTGGCTAGTCAATTTTCTAGTCATGCCCTTAGCTCATGAGGATGTCATTTTAGGGATAGACTGGATGAGGAAACACGGAGCAGTTTTAGACATTGGTAGGAGGACAGTGACCGTTGCCACTGAGGAGGGTCATAGGGTGATATTCCGAGGTTGGGACCTCGGAAAGTCAGGCACAGTTATCAGTGCAGTGAGGGCAGCGAGACTGATAGCACAGGGTTGCGAAGCTTTCTGGTGTTATGCCATGAAGGAAAGCAAGAGCCTGACTATAGAGGAGATACCTGTTGCATGCGAGTTTGCAGAGGTATTCAGTGACGACCTGCCAGGACTACCCCCACAGAGGAGCGTTGATTTCAGCATTGACTTGGAGCCGGGCACGAGACCTATCTCGAAGGCTCCGTACCGTATGGCACCTATAGAGCTGCTTGAGCTGAAGAAGTAGTTAGAGGAGCTAGCAGAGAAGGGTTTCATACGCCCTAGTGTGTCTCCTTGGGGTGCGCCAATGTTATTTGTGAAGAAGAAGGACGGATCGATGAGGTTGTGCATAGACTACAGAGAGCTGAACAAGGTAACCATCAAGAACAAGTACCCACTGCCACGCATAGATGATCTGTTGGACCAGTTGCATGGAGCGTTTGTGTTCTCGAGGATAGACTTGAGATCAGGTTACCACCAGTTGAGGGTGAGAGATCTGGACATACCTAAGACGGCATTCCGGACTAGGTATGGTCATTATGAGTTTGTAGTGATGCCATTTGGGCTCACTAATGCACCAGCGGTGTTTATGGAGTTGATGAATGGGATATTCATTGACTTCTTAGATCAGTTTGTAGTGGTCTTCATTGACGACATCCTAGTCTATTCTAGGAGTCGAGAGGAGCATGCCGGACACTTGAGGACAGTACTACAGATTTTACAAGATAGCCAGCTGTATGCTAAGCTATCCAAGTGTGAGTTTTGGATGTCAGAGGTGGCTTTCTTAGGTCACGTGGTGACTGCTGAGGGTATTAAGGTCGATCCGGCGAAGATCGAGTCAGTATCTTCTTGGCAACCTCCTAAGAATGTCAAGGAGGTTAGCAGCTTTCTAGGTTTAGCAGGTTATTACCGCCGGTTTGTGGAAGGGTTCTCCTTTATTGCCCGACCACTTACTTGTCTACTGAGGAAGACCACTCAGTTTGTCTGGTCTGAGCCGTGTCAGCAGAGTTTTGAGGAGCTGAAGAGGAGATTGACGTCCGCTCCGATTTTAGCACAGCCTGAGGGTACTGATGACTTTGTGGTATACAGTGATGCATCCAAGCTAGGCTTGAGGTGTGTTTTGATGCAGAGGGGTAAGGTCATAGCCTATGCATCTCGACAGTTGAAGACGTATGAGGAGAACTACCCCACACATGATCTAGAGTTGGCTGCAGTAGTCCATGCTCTTAAGATCTGGTGTCACTATCTCTATGGGGAGACATGTCAGATCTTTACAGACCATAAGAGTCTGAAGTACATATTCACTCAGAGAGAGTTGAATAACCGCCAGAGGCGGTGGTTAGAGTTGATCAAGGACTTCGACCTTGAGATCCTTTACCACCCCGGAAAGGCGAATGTGGTAGTTGATGCTTTGAGCCGGAAGACGCCTAGGGAGAGAGCGATAGCCCGGTTGACAGTACAACCACAGTTGCAGAGGGACTTAGCTTGGTTGGAGATAGAGATTCAGTTTCCCGATACTGATGGTCAGTTGGCTACCATGGAGTTACTTCCTGACCTGTTGGATGAGATCCGACAGAAGCAGGAGACTTGCCCTACTTTGATCAGGATCCGAGACAGGATGTCTCGAGATGAGGCCCCACAGTTTACTATTGGTGCAGATGGAGTGATGAGACGTCAGGACCGCGTTTGTGTGCCGTCAGATAGTGAGTTGAGACAGAGGATACTAGGTGAGGCTCATGCTACCCCATACTCAGTACATCCTGGAGCGAGTAAGATGTACAAGGATGTGAGACGGTCCTTCTGGTGGGGTGGTTTGAAGCCCGATGTGACTCGGTATGTAGCTCAGTGCGCGACCTGTCAGCAGGTCAAGATTGAGCACTGTAGGTCTGGAGGAGAGCTCCACCCACTTCCAGTACCACAGTGGAAGTGGGAGGATATATCTATGGATTTTGTCACAGGTTTGAGACTCAACAGAGGATTTGATGCTATTTGGGTAGTGGTAGACAGCCTGACGAAGACCGCACGTTTCATTCCGATTAAGGAAACGTGGCCGGTGAGTCGTCTGGCTGAGGAGTTCACCAGACACATTGTGAGACTCCATGGAGTACCGAGGACTATCGTCTCTAACAGAGATGAACGTTTTACCTCGAGATTTTGGCAGCAGGTACATACTGCTTTAGGGACGAGTCTCCACTTTACTACCGCCTACCACCCACAGATAGACGGACAGTCTGAGAGGACCATTCAGACCTTAGAGGACATGCTTCGAGCGTGTGTACTAGATTGGGGACAGGTATGGCCAGATCATCTTCCACTGGTAGAGTTTTCGTATAATAATAGCTGGCATGCATCTATTGGGATGGCTCCTTATGAGGCTTTGTACGGGCGGAGATGTCGTACACTACTCAGTTGGGACGAGCCCAGCAGAGTTGATGGAGTAGCTCCAGATCAGATACATGATGACATCACTCGGATTGCCCTAGTCCGAGAGCGGATGTTAGCAGCTCAGAGTCGTCAGAAATCCTACGCCGACAAAAGGCGTCGACCTTTGGAGTTTAGAGTGGGTGCTCAGGTGTGGCTGAGAGTGTCACCTATGAGAGGGGTCAGGCATTTCGGCATTAAGGGGAAGCTGAGTCCCCGATATGTCGGACCTTTTGAGATCTTGGAGAGAGTTGGAGAGGTGGCCTACAGACTAGCACTACCGCCGAGACTAGAGAGTGTCCATCCGGTCTTTCATGTATCTCAGTTGAGAGAGTACATTCCGGATCCGAGACACGTCATCAGCCATGAGGATCTGACAGTTGAGCCTGACCATACATTTGTAGAGTACCCAGTAGCTGTCTTGGAGCGTAGTACTAGACGTCTGCGGTCCAAAGAGATACCTATGTTGAGGATCAAGTGGTCTAGGAGAGGAGCTGATGAGGCCACTTGGAAGACTGAGGAGAGTATTAGACGTAACTACCCCGAGTTCTTTGCGGGGTTAGAGGTTACTCCTGTTTGACGAGTTAGTACTCGGATGTTGTGTTGTTTGACCTTCAGGTTTTTATATTGATTTGAGTGATGACGTTTTATGTGACACATGTTTTTTGTTGATGATTGAGTAGTTGCTTGTAGCCAACGAAAATGTCAAAAAAAAAAAAAATTAATATACCAAAGGAATGCACGATTAAGAGAATTATTCTATGTTTCGGGACGAAACTTCTTTTAAGAGGGCACTGATGTAATAACCGGAATTTTTAAACTCCGTTAAAACGGAATTTAACCTATCTCCGAAACGTCAATCTTAAATAAATAAGTACATAAATTAAAATACGGAATTTAATTTACGTACTTAAAATAAAAATAATAATAATTTATAAAATACGGAATTTATTTCTGTATTATATAAATTCCCACACAAAATTTACGAGTTACGAGTTCCGCAATTATTTCATGAGCTAACCGCTCAATTGTCCAACTTTGGGCCCAAGCCATCGGCCCACCCCCCTAAGCCCAATAATTAACCCTAACCTAATCACACTACTAACCTAACCTTTTGCACTAATCCTGCCGCATCTCTTCCGACTCCACAATTACGTATTTGCTGACCTTCCTCTCTACCGCACCTTCTGTACGTTGAAGCAGCCACCAGTAAGCAGCCGTGACGAACCGGTCACCGCCCTCCACCACCAGGCTTGCCGCCGCCGACCTTATCGACCACCAGGTTACCGCCGTCGCCGCCCGAGTTGTCGCCGCATAGAAACCGACCCGGGACTGCTCGATCGACTGAAGTGCAACGTCGAAACCGCTGCTGAGGCGTGACGTGGTGTAGGAGGTGAGTGTTGTTTGTGTAGTGTGCGCAAATTCTGTATACATAGATGTAAAATGTTGATGAGAGGGGTGTTATATAATATATGTACATGTGTCCTCAGTTACTGTTATACGAGTTATAGATTTATGAATCGAGTAAGCTAGGCACACATAAATTTATATATATATATATATATATATATATATATATATATATATATATATATATATATATATATATATATATATATATATATATATATATAAATGAATAGGGAAAATGTACGTGTATACGTATTTATATGGTTTTACGAGTTGGAAGAGTTGGATATATATAAATATATATGTGTATAAGTACAATGGACGTGTGTATATATATAGATGTATAGGAATGGGTATGTGTAAGTATAGTTACGTAAGGGCTGTCTTTCTTTCGTGCTTATGGTCCTTTCGAATTGCAGTAGGAGAGTTGGGTGGGCAAGAGCACAGTGGGTCGGGTCGGAAATGTGGTAATAATAGAGTTGTTTAGTGAAAAGTGATTGGTTTGAGTTGGTGTTCTACTATTATATGAAGTTCGGAAATGTAATGGGTTAAGACCTGTAAGTCTATATATGACGACATAAATAAGAAAGAAGAGTGAGTTCGAGTACGGATATATGTATACTTATATATTAGACACTAGAGTAAGGGTACCGAAGAGTTTATATACTTATATATATGGATAGGTATGCACGGCGTTACGAGTATATATATATATATATAGACGTATAAGCTAGTGTATGCGTATAGATAAATTCTATAATAAATTTGAGAATGTTAAGACTGAGGGCAAAATAGTCTTTTACCGTAAGAGAGTTTTTCCGTAATTCCTTTGAATGAGGTTGGACATCTGAATGAGACTTTGATCCACATGCCTTATTTGACAGGCGTTTGAGTTACCCCGAGTACGGGCTGTTGAGACGTGTTAGAGAGTATTTTTGACTCACGTAAGTCCTTGCGACTTACTTAGCCAGTTTCTGGATATTCGTTGAGTGATAGTGGTTGTGTGTGCTATGCGCGTGTTTTAATAATAATAACTTGCTAGGACGACTGTTATTATTACGTTTAAGGCCCAAGTGTATGTATAACGGGCCGTGACATCACTGCCCAGCTTTGACAGTACACTGGGAGGTTCTCTATACCCAGACCAGGCAGGTACAAGGTGAGATGCATCGGATCCATTCCTGATTGTTTCACGGGGGCGGAGGCGAGGTTTGGGAATCCCTCGTGTCACAAAATAAGTATCATTAGCGTGAAAGAGTAACTTAACTCAAGATAATAAAACAGACTTGTTTGAAAGCATGATAGGTGTTTATATTTTTATGTGTGTGTTTGTGCTGCTATTATTCTGCTAATATTTAGATAACTAGCTAACGGTTCCTCTTGTTGTGTTTTAGATTTACCGCTGGTTAGACCAGCAGCTGAGTGATCCGGAAGTAGTGGTCAGCCGGGTCTCCGTACTCTTTAGAGTGGGGGTTGGGAGTTGTGTTTGTCTTTTCTTTCGTTTGGTTAAGACAGTTGTTCTTTTCTTTTGTTTAAGTACTTTAGGCTGCTAGACAGTGTTGCTTTCATTGCCCTAAAAATACTATTTTATGAATTTCGGTTTCTTTATTTGTGTCTTGTTGCAAGATCCTAGTAATGTTGTTGTCAAACTGAGGTCGGGACCCATTGTGAGGTCCTAACCAGTAATGTCCCGAGTTCTGAGAATTCGGGGTGTTACAGTTTCTGGTGCTAACCAATTTAATACTTATGTTGTCTCCAGGGTTAGATAACAACCTATCCTTTGCAACTCTGAATGCCTTTGCGTGTGGATTGAATTGATCAACCATACCCTTTATATCTGCTACAATAGATCGGTCCAAGGTGCTTTTGCCCGTCTTACTGAAAACACCAACAAACAGTTGACAAACTCGTTAAAGCTTAATAAAAAAAAAGGAAAAAATTTATATTTCTTTTTTTAATAATTAAAATTATACCTTAGTGCACGAATTCGGTCTCGTTCTTCATCTTCAGTATCCACGATATAAAATTGGCAGAACTTTGGCGGAGCACCTTCTTTAGGTAGCAAACTTTCAATCAAATGATTATTTTGAACCTTCATGCAAAAACTTGATGGACCACGACCTTCCTTCACGGGATTATCCTTGCCGGTCATTGAAGTAATAGAAAAAATGGAGTTATATTTTCTAATATTCTTTAGAAAATTCTTGCTCCTACGTCCTTCATTAGACAAAAGACTTGCAAGTAGACTTGGAGGTTCAGGAAGAAGAGGCAACTCGACCTTTCCTTGCATGCAACATAAGGAAAATTTTGGTACCGTTTCTGTTTTGTGTTTATGTAAACTTTCTGCATACCACATTAGTGCACCGCACGATAAACACATCCAAGTAGGATCTCCAAAATCCAAATACCCTACAAAAGAGAAACATAAGTTTCACACAACAATATTTTGGTATGTAAAAAGTTATGTTTAAATTACTCTATTGTCTACATAATATGTTTACCTGGATTGTCAGTAACTTCGGGCACTTGGTTAACACCGTTGTCTAATAACACACAACCATCATCGACCTCTTCCACATGATCTACATGAAAATTAGTATAGATTTACATAAAATGAAAATTATAGTAAAATGGTTGTGACATATCGTAGTGTAAAACTATTTAATAAAATAAAATTTATTTTACCATCTTCAATTTCATCTTCACAAATAACTTCTTCTTCGTACGGGTCGTAATTATAATGATACGGAGCTGCATAAGTGAACATGCAACAATCATGTGGATGAGTATTACTACATTCTAATATTATCCATATAATAATGATATCTGCATTGATTAATTTACCATATTGATGTGCATTTGTGATGGCTGAATACGACGATGACCCACCAATATTTTGAAAAGACGGGTCAACCATTGATGAAGCTGGATAACCGGTTGAGAAGTAGTTTAAGTCAGTTGTCATGTTGGGAACTCTTGAACACCCAACACCGGAATCATTTATGGATGATTGTGAAAGGGATATATTCGCTATACAACATACACGGATTGAAATTCATATCAGTATTCTTTTTGTGAAAATACAAAAAGACGAAGAAAAAAACTTACGGTTACTAATGTGTGTCAATTGCCTACGTTGACCACAAATTAAACTTTGACTTTGATGGGATATTTGACCTATATAAATTAATAAAGTAATGTAAAGTTAGAAATAAAGTATGTACACATCATTTTTAAAAGATAAATACATTTAAATAATATCACTTCAGATAAATAAATTAATATATATATATATATATATATATATATATATATATAAATAGTACAACAAAAATACCAACATACCATTGGTAATGTTTGTAAAAGGTGTTCTTTGAGAATTTCGAGCACATTTATTTCTAGATGGTCCTTGATCAGCTGCAATGATATTCTAATTTAGTAAAAATATAATTCGATATAAAAATTAAAATACAATCATAATGGTTACCAGAATTTTCGTTATGTGTCCTTTTTCTTCTCTCTACAAGTATAGAGGCCTGCTTCATACGGTTCTCTTTACATCTTGATTTAGAAAAGACGTCGTAGACACCATTTCTTTTATCCTTCAAGACTGACATGCGATAAAGTCGATTCGCTTTGGCGGTAGATGAATCCATATGATATAACCTATATAAAATAAATTGTAAATAAATAATTAAAAAGCTATAAAATCTATAACTAATGCGGGTAGTAATTTAAATTAAATATATGATATATTAAATATAAAAATATGCTTAAATTATAAATAAAAATAACCATAATTCTTTTGAAATGTTATTAAATATATTTAAAATTTAATTATACATTACATATATTTAAAAATATCCTATATATAAACATTTCTAAAGGATAGGTTTGCCCTAACCCATTATATTGCTAACAAAATATATATAATACATGGCCCACTCACTAAACAAACTAACTAAAAGCCCATTAAAAATTGAACCCCATTTTGTTTTGGGTTGCCCTAGCCCAATCATCATATCCATATTACTAATTTTCATTACACCCTCAATTCATTACATCAACATTTCGGCAGCCTACCCTCTACAAAGCATACGCCGCCTCATTCGCAATACCCTCTACCAACATACGCCGCCTCATTCGCAATACCCTCGTCGTCTAGCAATCTACATCGATTCTTCTGGATAATTGCTTCATTACCGCCGACAGCTTGGACTCTTATTTTTCAACTAGATATCGCCTCTTTCGACACGAATCGGACTTTCGACACCAATCGGACAGCAAGCTCTCGAATCTGAATGGTAACTAGGTACCGACAGGAAAGGAGTCAGTCAAATGGCCATCCTCTACTTATTTGATTTAGACGCTACTGGCCTTGGACTCGTAATTTTCAAATCTGAAATCTGCCTCTATTTTTTGAATCTCGATCTGAACAGGTACCAACAGCTTCGGACTCTACTTATATATATTGATTATACTATTAAGGATGTACTAATCGTTTCCTTTAATTGGGAGTGGTGCGGAGCGGTCTATTTTAGGATGGCCGATAATGGTAGGTTTGGTGGTTCGGGATGGTACGGATGAGGCGCGCTTCTGGATGGTACTCAGTCTGCCGGTTTCTACTTATATATATTGAGATATTATTTTAAAAAATATAGATCTACACATATGAATTGTTACTAACCTCTTCTAACTTCAAATTTTTCAGATTCAGATGAAGATCTCCTGCTCGGATGTCGATCTGAGATGTATGAATTCAATGTATGGCAAGTATCCAACTACATGAAATCGAAACAACCCAATATCAGTTAATGAATTTAACTTATATAAATATATAAAACTAATGTGTTCATATGAATTGGAACTCACCTCTTTTAACTTTAAATTCTCAAATTCATGTGGTTCTTTATCTGTGAATCCAAGAATCTGCTGCAGTTCAACGTGCTTGTTGATTAGAAACTTTGGTTTGTAAGTAACGATACTTGAGAATACTCAATTGAATTAGGGTTAATGTCTCCTGTATATATAGTACATTTTGTTGAGATCTTATAAAAAGATATTGTTTTCAGATTTTTTGAGATCTTATAAAAAGATATTGTTTTCAGATTTTCTTTGTTAAAAAATATTGTAAGTTGAATACGAATTTTTCAAGTTGTTATTCATTTAGAATATATAAAAAAAATATTTTTTTTTTCAGATTTTCTATAATCTAAAAATATTAATGGTGTCCCGTGTGATGAGTTGTGTTCGGGGGGCCCGCTCCTTTAAGATTAATGGTGTCATCGACGGGTATGTACATCCATCAAGGGGTTTGCGACAAGGTGACCCTCTTTCACCCATCTTATTTATTATTGGAGCGGAGGGTCTTTCCCATCTCATTTCCAGGGCGGTTATTTCATCGGCTATTCATGGGGCAATGGTTTGCCGAGGCTCGCCTATTATTTCCCACTTATTCTTTGCTGATGATTGTCTATTGTTTGCAAGGGCTAATCTGATAGAATGCTCTAAGATTATCGAAGTACTCGGTCACTATGAGAGAGCTTCAGGGCAGAAAATTAACTTGCAGAAATTAGAAGTGGCTTTTAGCAGAAACATTGACGTGTACCAGCAAGGTATCCTTGCTTCTTGTTTGGGTGTGGGAAAAGTTGATCGTCATGCCAAATATCTTGGTCTCCCCTCGATCTTTGGAAGGTCTAAGAAGGCAATCTTTGCCTTGGTTAAGGAACGGATCTAGAAGAAGGCACAAGGTTGGAAAGAGCGTCTTTTGTCGACGGCCGGGAAGGAAGTTTTGATTAAAGCAGTCCTTCAAAGTATCCCTACCTATATCATGTCTGTTTACCGATTGCCTGATGGCCTGATTGATGAGATTCATGCTATGCTTGCCCGTTTCTGGTGGGTAGTACGGCTGGGTCCAGAAAGATTCATTGGAGAGGTTGGAATGATCTCTGCACCCCTAAACAACATGGTGGTATGGGCTTCCGTGACCTTAAGATTTTTAATGATGCACTCCTTTCCCGTCAAGGATGGCGCCTTCTTACTATGCCAGAGACACTTGTCTCTAGGGTCCTCCAAGCGAAATACTATCATAACTCAACATTCCTTCAGGCTAGGCGTGGTTGGCAACCCAACTATACTTGGCGAAGCATTTGGGGGGCAAAATCACTTATTTTGGAGGGCATAAGCTGGCTGGTGGGTGATGGGCTCTCTATTGATGCTTTTGTTGATAGGTGGGTTCCGGACAGGCAGGGTTTTTCTCGCGCTACTCCCCAACCTGGGATGGGTTTGGAAGTTCGAGTTTCAGAATTCATTGATCCCGACTCTCACTCCTGGGACATAGCGGCCCTTAACGCAGCTTTTGCCACTCCCGATGTGTTGCGTATCCTCAGCATTCCGATCCTTCCCAACATAGATTCTGATCATCTCATTTGGGGTGCCAACCCTTCTGGTCTCTTCACTGTGAAATCTGCATATTGGCTCGGGAAGTTGGGACCGGTTACGATCCATTCTCATCCTGTATGGTCTTTGATTTGGGGTTGCACTTTGCCGCCTAAGGTCCTTCAATTTGCATGGAGACTATGCAATAATTTTCTGGGGGTCGCATGCATCCTTCACTATCGACATTCGGTGGACTCTCCTTTATGTAGCAGATGCGGCATTGAAAGTGAGACAGTATGGCATGCCCTCATTGATTGCCCTTCAACCTCTATTGCGTGGACTGACTCTATCTCCTTATCCGCTTTTCGTGATTCATCTCAGAGCGATCCTTCCACTGTCATCAGCGAGATCAGGGCTACTCTGGGATCCAACGGTGTTTCTGACTTCATTACTAACTGCTGGATCTCTTGGACCATCCGCAACAAGACGCTTTTTGATGAGGCAACCTTCTCGGAGGAGATCATCCGCAATCGCTTCCGGCAAATTGTCTGCGACTTCATCTGCTGCCCAGCCCCAATGGTCATGTCATCTGCGCTGCACCCCAACCAGCTTGGGTGCGATTACTGGACCCCCCTCCTCTTGGTTTCCTTAAGCTCAACACGGACGCTGGCCTAACCCACGGTTTCATCTGTCTTGGCGCAGTCCTACGTGATAGTGCGGGTTCAGTGCTCATGGTTGCATCAAAACGGTATGAAGGGAATGCTTCTTCCACTCTTGCTAAATCCCTTGCTGTGGCTTTTGCTTGTGAGGCCGTTGCTGTCTATGCAGGCTCCCCTGTCATTGTCGAATCTGACTCTTCCACTCTGATCAAGCACCTCCGAGATGCTCAGCTGAAGAAGGACATGTCTACTCGATCTTATGTTTCAATTATATGCAACTCTATTTGTTCGTCATTTGTAGTTTCTTCTTTTCTCTCGTTCCGGCATGTTCGCCGCTCTGCAAACAAGACCGCTCACTTTGCGGCTAGACTATTATCGGATGTTAACTCTTCTGTATGGTCCGATCATTTTCCACAAGGCATCGTTGCTCTTGCGGAAACTGATTTACTATAATATACTACAACATCTTTCCCTCAAAAAAAAAAATATTATGGTATTGTTTTTTGGAGCATGTGTATTATCACCGTCATATTGTTTTAAGATCGGTGTTTACTCTTTCAGCAGTGACATTAATTATGATCTTATGTTTATGTTTTTAGATTATTTTGATCAACCTCAATATTATCAAATGCTTATGTTTTCATCTTTATTAAGGCTTAATTTATTGCGAAAAAATCTTACTAATGATGTAATTTTTTTTAACAGAATGTCATCACTTAATGCAGTATTGGTTCAGCAATTCTTGGAAGTGACCAGGTTAAGCAAGGGAAACAACCCCAGACTTGTAAGATGTTAAGCTATAAATCATGCAGATCATATTACTTTTTAATACTGGAATTAGTATTCCAAATATCTTTGGCGTGATTTGTGAATTATCGAAGTATTATTGCATATATATAGACATTTGAGTAGTATATGATAAATGAATTTTTTTATCTTAACATATTCCAATAGACCTTTTTTCCATTCATATTTGTGAGACTAATGAGACTCAAATCACTAATTCTTAGTTTAAGATCTTCCCATATATTGGATAAGTATTTCATTAGCACATGGCCTTAAGAGCTCCAGAAGTAGAAAGCAAAACCAAGAATTTATATTTAAATGATAATAATTTTGGACTTCCAGCTTCAAATATTGGGTTTTAGTGGTATTTTTCTGGGACAGGTTTCTAGAGGCTGCTAATAGAATTGTATCACAATCCAGTTGACTGCTTAGTGATAGATCGTCATAATAATTCTACCGGCTAATTTCCTTCTGTTGATATATTGCATGTTCTATTCTCATTTAGGTATGTCATGTAACACCCCGAATCCGCGGGACTCGGGGTGCCACGGGTTGGGACCTCACAATGGGTTCCGACCCTTAGCTTGACAACAATTTCACCGAATCTTGCAACAAGGCACAAATAAAGGCCAAAACCAAATACATTTTATGCAATGCAAAGAAACCCAAAACCATAAAAACCAAAGACTTCAGCCGAGATACAACCGAAAGACCAAATGTCATACACGCGGCATACAATATATAATGAATACAAAACTCAAACACGACTCCAACCAAACCCTTCCTAAAATATACGGACCCCGGTTGCCCACTCTTCCGGATCTCTCGGCCACATTCCTAACCTGCAAGACAATCTACAACAATCGGTATAAAACCGTTAGCTAATATTCGAGGCATTAGAATCAAGGTGAAAGGCACAAACACAAGTCAATCATCATAAACACCCAATACACTCCAAAGCACACAAGTCCGGTTTATTATCTTATTATTATTAAGTCATATCCCGTTCTAATTCAACTTAGATTTGTGACACGAGACCACCGTGGTCCCGCCTCGGTCCCTATTTCCGGCATGGAACGGTACGGATGCCTCCGACCGTCTAACCAGCACGGCTAGTCGCCGAGAACCTCCTAGACTCTCGCAAGAGCTAGGCAGATGATGTCACCGCCCGTTATCATATACTTGGGCCAAAATAATATAAAGGTCGGTAATCCTATTTCCGGTTCCGTTGTTATAACATAAACAGTAAACACACACCACCCAACACACATCAATGCTAATACAAAGAATACGAGCTAAGTAAGTCCGGAGACTTACCTTATCGCCACACTCAACTCACAACACTCTCGCTTCCCTTGGGAAGGAGTCCACAACCTGCTCACAAGAAGATACTATATCAACAACTCGCGCAACTCAAGAAGTCTAAGACTTCTGCACAAATGATCTACACGAGATCATTTGACTCACATTCTAGGGACGCATCCTAGAATCTCTCATGCTCACATCACACTCAACACACGCTAGAAGTCCTTAGACTTCTAGACCCTATGATCTCGCAAGATCATAAACCATAACACATACTAGGATAAAGAAACTCCTAGTCCTCACGATCTCACAAGGTCATAACCATCACAACACATGCTAGGATACTCTCGTCCTAGTCACCACAATCTCAACAAACATATAACCATAATCTCAATCCTCATAAACTCACAAGATCAACCAAACACTCAACACCTTACAATCCTTACAAGATAATAACACCTCAAGCTTTATAACAATCATAAATCCTCAAAACTCACCTAAGGTTCATGGCCACTACTTGGCATTCACTCTAAGTTAGGCTAAATCCAACCTAGCATGATACTACCGCTAAATATAACTAGATCGAGGGAAAGGATACTCACGCGACGTCAAAAGACGGAAATCGATCAACGAATGTCGACTTGGACTCGTTTGGCCTTTACGGGGTTGTTCCCGAACCTAGCACCAAAACTAAACAAATTTAGCTCATATGCTAAATTTGATCGGAATATATATATATAATACATATAACTCTAAGGAACTTGTTTTAAAAACCGAGGTTAAAATCCCGCTAAAATATTTTCCGAGGCAAAATACCGAATGTCACAACATGCGTCATAAATCCGTAATTAAATCCTTGGGCCATAATCCGAAATTAATTCAATAAGGGCATAATAGTTAAATCACCAAATTTGGGTCATAAACCACAAATAATATGGGTCCATTTATGTAAATAATTTCTGCATGAGGGTATATTGTTAACATTCCAAAATAGGGTTTAAAACTGCAATATCAAAATATGGGTACATTCTGTAATTATAACAAAATAGATGGGGCCCGATGTATTAAAGAATTAGGGTTCTTTAACCCGATAGAGATGGAAGCCGGAAGGCCTTGGCTGCACAGGGTCTCACCAGCGAGACTGGCGGCAGGGGTAACAGCACAGGCGGCTTGGCTCAACACGCGAGTGCGCTGGCCGGCGTTGGCAGGGAAGCTGGGCTCCTCCTCCTCCTCCGGTGGCGGTGAACATGGGGGCGGTGGCTACAACAGGAGGAAAGGGAGGAGGACGACGCGCTTCCTGGACGACACTACACCGGTTCCGACGGCGAAGGCAGAGGAAGAGGAGGGGTTTCCCTCCTGGCGGCGGCGATTCTAGGTTCCTCTGGTGGCGCAAGCGACGCGTGCAAGAGGAAAAGAGACAGGGAGGCGGTGGAGAACAGAGGAGTGCGGAAGGCTCCCTTCTCCGGCGTGACGTGAGGGTGATATAGGGGAGAGAAGCAGACGGTTGGCTTCAACCTTGGTTGTTGGTGGAGGCGGGAGGAAGGCACATCGAGCTGGCTTCTTAGCGGAGTTCCCAGCCGGTGGTGCAGTAGTCAGGTGTGCAGAAATGGAGTTTGTAGAGAGTGAAAGAGGGAGAGCTTGGGCTGAGAGAAAAAGGTGAGAGGAGAGGTGTGAGGGCTGCTGTGGCTGCGTGAGAGTAGGAGAGCAGATGTGAGGTAGGAGGTGAGGGGTCAGATAGAGACACATCACAGGTAGCTAGGATCTGACAAAAGCAAGGACACGCCATCTTCAGTAGGCGGGAAGGTGAGTCCAAGAAGAAAAGAGGGGAAAGGTAAAGGTAAAGAAGAAAAGAAAACAAATGAAAAACACAAGAAATCGGAAATTAGAATTAACTCGAACAAAACACTCAAAATGAAATTTTCGGATCGGAAAAAAAAACTCCCGAACTTTTCCGTAAAATAATATACGAAATATATATGTACAAATATATTTTAACATACTCGTAAAATTTAATTTACGATCTCAAAATACTCGCCAATATATTTAAGCTATAAAAATAGTAATAAAATTTCGAAAAAATAAAAAAAAATAAAAATCGAAAACGCACTCAATAAACAGGTCGTTACATTAGATCCCCCTAAAAACAAGTTTCGTCCCGAAACTTTCCACACGCCGAACTCCTCGATCCCTAAGGCCGAGGTATAAACTCTCAAACAAAGAAGGCTAGACCTTCTAATCTATATACACGAACTACTCACACCACCAACGCAATATACCTAGCCGGTCATAAAGCACATTCCCGCACGGGGAACAAAACCACATATAGCATCACATATATATACACAACTCCCTTAAGGGAAGAACTAGGTCTAACCCATCGATTCTATGGATGATACTAGCTCAACGTAAAACTCAACCAAAAATATAATCGTCCGTCTTCCAGTTAGCCTCATCGGTTACCTCGTCTGCCAGTAGATCCTCATAATTGGAAACACATGAAACACCGGGTGAACACCCTCTACTCTTGGTGGTATCGCCGACTTGTAAGTCACTTCTCCAACTCGCACTAAGATAAAAATGGTCCGATATATGGGAAACTCAACTTCCTTCTTGGGTCTTTCTCAATGTATCATTTCTATTATGATTCCCTTTGATTCTCTATCAAAGAATATCGAACTTCTACACTGTTGACTTTGGTTCTTTTCAAACCAAACTCTGATGTTATGTTTTCTCAATTCTTGTTGCAATTCCATGTAACGAAGGAAGTACTCTACTTCATACTACTTCTTTTAACCAGACTCGTATGCTATTACTTTTACATCGCTCCGTAGTACTCAATCAAGACCTTGTCTTGAAGAGTCCCTTGTACATTTCAAACTCATAACACCTCAAGGTAATTCAAAAACATTGCACCGGTGAATCCCCTCTTAACTCTCAGCAACTCCTTCGTCAATTCTTTGTCCCATTCAGTACTTCCTCGTCATCCGGAGTAGATTACCATAATTGGTGTTATACAACTTCTCTCTTCACAGATTTGATAATGCTCAGCGCATCTAAGGAAACTTGTAAATCCTTTCACATCCTTCGGGATTTGTCATCCTGAGACAACTTGTCATAACCTCTTTCCTCTTCAAGAGTAAACCCAAAATATCTTATCCGGGGCATTAGTAAGCCCATAGGGAATAACTACAACTCGTAGTGCCTTTGATTGGTCCAAAATGCCGTACTTGCAATATCTCAAACTCGAATTCTCAATTGGTGACAATCAGACCTTATATCATTCTCATAAGAGACTATCGACCCTTGTAACCGATCGAGTAGATCATCCACTTCGTTCTAAGGAAGACTTGTCCAATATGAACAATTCTGGTGTTCTCATAATAACTCCAAATCAAGAGTTTAAGATATTTTTCAATATGAACTTCAAATCGAGAGTTCAAGATAACCTTCGGATTTCTCCATAACATTTCACTAATTCTAATGGACTCTTTTCAATAAGTTCTTGCAAATGCTCCTTCACTTGCTTCCACAACTCATGTCTCTTCACAAGTGTCATTCCAAACGGCGCCTTAGATATTGTAATCGAGTCAAGCTTGACCTTAGTGGAAAAATCCACATTTTGACGGGTTGGGAAATAATCCACATCACTTCTTCTTCTACCGTGATATCTCGGTTTTCGTCTTTCCTTCTTTCGTTCCATAAATAAAACCTACACAACCTTGCTTTAAAACTTGACAGGTGGTCATGATACCAATGGTCTTCCCCGATTTGTTGAGGTGACATCCTTTAAACAGGTTTTTTTTTTTTTTTTATCTTTAGCTAAAATGTTTATCATCCTCTTTCAGAGATCCTTCATCTCTTGAACTCAAGAGACTTGCTCGAGTCTTCTAACTCTTGTAGCCTTATTTAAGTAATCCTATAACTTAATCTCATCCTCCCTCTTTGATGACATGATTGTAAAATCTTCTAAGGTTTCTCACATATGAGCAGCCATAAGGGTCCAATCGGTAGGACTTAACCGTGTTTCAAAACGATTGACCTTATCTTCTTCACTTTCCGCAACATCCCAACATATGGGAGAAGCTCTTCATATTCTACATAAGCTTTCACCATAGACATCCTTTCTTCAATCTTTCATATACTTTTTGTACATCTCTTGTCGACATCAAACTTCAAAACTTCGATCTTCTCTTACTCTTGTTGGTCACCTTATGCATCTCTCCGTATTCCATGAACAACTTCACAACTATACCGGTATGCCCCGTGGAAAATGCTAGAAGAAACTCCCCATCCAAAATCATTAAAATATCAAACTCTTTACATCTCCAGGTACTAACATCATAACTCTAAGCTTGCAGCATTGCCCTAATCTAGGTCCTCTCTTTCACGTCATACCCACCATGTCTCTTCCGTGTGAGTCTACAAACTTGACTTATCTCTTGTCTGCGATAACATATCATCCATTTCATACCCTGCATCCTCTATATACCCCCGTTTACATACCACCTCCATGACACCTTACCTTCTTCTTGATTCACTACTTCACTTTTACCATGGTCAAACTTTAAAACCTCTATTTCGTGTCGTTCTCCCCTATGCCAATTCCATGACGTACAAGGTCGCATAAGGTCATCCAAATCCCTCTGTTTGCCCATAATCTTGTTTGCTCATCCCCTCTTCACTCACCAATAGACAACCCGCACACGTGCGTTCTTGGTTGTCACCAATTAACTTATAACTGACCTTCTCCAATGTCAATAACTTACCATTCTTCTTACCCTCCATGTTACCATTCTCTAGAAGCTACCCTCCTCGAGGTACTCTACCTTAAACTCCGTTAGTTCCTTCTTCATTTCATGCTTCCTCTTCTTTATAAGGTAACTATATCTTCTTTGCCTTGTTGTTTCATATAACTCCCTTTCATAAGCTTAACCATTCTTCCTTGATGTCTTTCAAGTGCACCTTCCCAAATATTACAGCCTTAGGTAGCGTCCATTCACGTTTCTCTTGGTTGGTATCTTAAGTCTTTCCATAAACAAAAGCTCCTTGTTGCGTCACTCCTTTTATCGGAATCACGTCTACTCACACTTCCTTCTTCTTGGCGTTTCTTAGTCTTATCGTTCTAATAGAAACCGGTCAACTCCACGTGAATCTCCATCATGCTCTTCTTTTACTAACTCTAGTAATATTGACACTTCACTTATTGGTACCTCATAAGCTTAACTTACGGTATCTTAATCTTTCGCAAATGGTCCGTTCACTCTTGTTCATCTTGACTCCAATGCTTAGGAGCTTCTAAGGAAAGCTTCACGTCTTGAAGGAATACCACCTTTAACCTTGCTAGAGTGTATCCATCTCCTTCTCGATTCGTATCTTTAGTTGTCCATGCGTACATACGTTCATTTTCACTATTGGTCCCGTTTTGGTTCAATCATGGCTTCCTTGGAACCACTTCCACACATAAATGTTACTCCTCTTTCTTGTATTGTCTCCATCTCGCTTTCTCTTTAGTTGTCTCGAGTTTTCCGTTCACTTGTTTGTCCTTCGTTTATGTCATCTCTAATCCTCCTCTACGATGTCCTTTTATAGGAACCCAAGAAAGGGCCATGGTGTTTGTCAACACGAAACGCTCAACTCGATACTTGAGCGTACTCCTCCACGTATGAACGATATCCCAAGCCAACAACGTCGTCTTAAAGGTGATGCTATCTTTCTGTCGTCCTAACTATAAGATCTCATACTATATACTACTATATATAAGAGTCCGTATATAAACTTATATATGTCCTATGTCCACATAAGTACTAATATAACACATCCGGTAATTCATTACAACACAACAAGGTCCAAAACATATATTATAGTCCACAATATACTATGCACTAATCACGTCCATCATGCAACTTACAATCACAAAGATACACATCAATTCCATCATGCATAACTACAAACCTCATATCCATATCTATATATACATATATATACATACCAAAATTCAATAAACTAAGCTGCCGAGATCCGCGGAAGGAGTGGTGGTCCGTACATTCTACCCCGACTCATGCAAGTGATTTTGAAAACGAAAACTCAGAACCCGTGGGGTTCTGTTTATTCCTTATTCGGCCTTTAGAAGATTGCGAGTGTCATTGTTGTCAACCTAGGGCTCTGATACCACTTTTGTAACACCCCGAATCCGCGGGACTCGGGGTGCCACGGGTTGGGACCTCACAATGGGTCCCGACCCTTAGCTTGACAACAATTTCACCGGATCTTGCAACAAGGCACAAATAAAGGCCAAAACCAAATACATTTTATGCAATGCAAAGAAACCCAAAACCATACAAACCAAAGACTTCAGCCGAGATACAACCGAAAGACCAAATGTCATACACGCGGCATACAATATATAATGAATACAAAACTCAAACACGACTCCAACCAAACCCTTCCTAAAATATACGGACCCCGGCTGCCCACTCTTCCGGATCTCTCGGCCGCATTCCTAACCTGCAAGACAATCTACAACAATCGGTATAAAACCGTTAGCTAATATTCGAGGCATTAGAATCAAGGTGAAAGGCACAAACACAAGTCAATCATCATAAACACCCAATACACTCCAAAGCACACAAGTCCGGTTTATTATCTTATTATTATTAAGTCATATCCCGTTCTAATTCAACTTAGATTTGTGACACGAGACCACCGTGGTCCCGCCTCGGTCCCTATTTCCGGCATGGAACGGTACGGATGCCTCCGACCGTCTAACCAGCACGGCTAGTCGCCGAGAACCTCCTAGACTCTCGCAAGAGCTAGGCAGATGATGTCACCGCCCGTTATCATACACTTGGGCCAAAATAATATAAAGGTCGGTAATCCTATTTCCGGTTCCGTTGTTATAACATAAACAGTAAACACACACCACCCAACACACATCAATGCTAATACAAAGAATACGAGCTAAGTAAGTCCGGAGACTTACCTTATCGCCACACTCAACTCACAACACTCTCGCTTCCCTTGGGAAGGAGTCCACAACCTGCTCACAAGAAGATACTATATCAACAACTCGCGCAACTCAAGAAGTCTAAGACTTCTACACAAATGATCTACACGAGATCATTTGACTCACATTCTAGGGACGCATCCTAGAATCTCTCATGCTCACATCACACTCAACACACGCTAGAAGTCCTTAAACTTCTAGACCCTATGATCTCGCAAGATCATAAACCATAACACATACTAGGATAAAGAAACTCCTAGTCCTCACGATCTCACAAGGTCATAACCATCACAACACATGCTAGGATACTCTCGTCCTAGTCACCACAATCTCAACAAACATATAACCATAATCTCAATCCTCATAAACTCACAAGATCAACCAAACACTCAACACCTTACAATCCTTACAAGATAATAACACCTCAAGCTGTATAACAATCATAAATCCTCAAAACTCACCTAAGGTTCATGGCCACTACTTGGCATTCACTCTAAGTTAGGCTAAATCCAACCTAGCATGATACTACCGCTAAATATAACTAGATCGAGGGAAAGGATACTCACGCGACGTCAAAAGACGGAAATCGATCAACGGATGTCGACTTGGACTCGTTTGGCCTTTACGGGGTTGTTCCCGAACCTAGCACCAAAACTAAACAAATTTAGCTCGTATGCTATATTTGATCGGAATATATATATATAATACATATAACTCTAAGGAACTTGTTTTAAAAACCGAGGTTAAAATCCCGCTAAAATATTTTCCGAGGCAAAATACCGAATGTCACAACATGCGTCATAAATCCGTAATTAAATCCTTGGGCCATAATCCGAAATTAATTCAGTAAGAGCATAATAGTTAAATCACCAAATTTGGGTCATAAACCACAAATAATATGGGTCCATTTATGTAAATAATTTCTGCATGAGGGTATATTGTTAACATTCCAAAATAGGGTTTAAAACTACAATATCAAAATATGGGTACATTCTGTAATTATAACAAAATAGATGGGGCCCGGTGTATTAAAGAATTAGGGTTCTTTAACCCGATAGAGATGGAAGCCGGAAGGCCTTGGCTGCACAGGGTCTCACCAGCGAGACTAGCGGCAGGGGTAACAACACAGGCGGCTTGAGTCAACACGCGAGTGCGCTGGCCGGCGTTGGCAGGGAAGCTGGGCTCCTCCTCCTCCGGTGGCGGTGAACATGGGGGCGGTGGCTACAACAGGAGGAAAGGGAGGAGGACGACGCGCTTCCTGGACGACACTACACCGGCTCCGACGGCGAAGGCAGAGGAAGAGGAGGGGTTTCCCTCCTGGCGGCGGCGATTCTGGGTTCCTCTGGTGGCGCAAGCGACGCGTGCAAGAGGAAAAGAGACAGGGAGGCGGTGGAGAACAGAGGAGTGCGGAAGGCTCCCTTCTCCGGCGTGACGCGAGGGTGATATAGGGGAGAGAAGCAGACGGTTGGCTTCAACCTTGGTTGTTGGTGGAGGCGGGAGGAAGGCACAGCGAGCTGGCTTCTTAGCGGAGTTCCCAGCCGGTGGTGCAGTAGTCAGGTGTGCAGAAATGGAGTTTGCAGAGAGTGAAAGAGGGAGAGCTTGGGCTGAGAGCAAAAGGTGAGAGGAGAGGTGTGAGGGCTGCTGTGGCTGCGTGAGAGTAGGAGAGCAGATGTGAGGTAGAAGGTGAGGGGTCAGATAGAGACACATCACAGGTAGCTAGGATCTGACAAAAGCAAGGACACGCCATCTTCAGTAGGCGGGAAGGTGAGTCCAAGAAGAAAAGAGGGGAAAGGTAAAGGTAAAGAAGAAAAGAAAACAAATGAAAAACACAAGAAATCGGAAATTAGAATTAACTCGAACAAAACACTCAAAATGAAATTTTCGGATCGGAAAAAAAAACTCCCGAACTTTTCCGTAAAATAATATACGAAATATATATGTACAAATATATTTTAACATACTCGTAAAATTTAATTTACGATCTCAAAATACTCGCCAATATATTTAAGCTATAAAAATAGTAATAAAATTTCGAAAAAAAAAAAAA
>BSUD01000002.1:56912250-57024532 GCA_033239045.1 Fagopyrum esculentum
AAAAAAAAAAAAAAAAAAATCGAAAACGCACTCAATAAACAGGTCGTTACATGTCAATTTCTTATTTTTTGAACTTCAATGAATAAAGAACTCATTATCTCAATTTTTTTAATTTAGCAACATTAAAGATGAATACAACGATTATTCTTGACTACAAAAAGTTATGATTTCATTCTTAAATTGTTTATTTACCATATCCATTATCAGAGGCTTATGAATCCATAGTTAGATCATTATTATAGCATGCATATGGTCATAATCTCATGGTATTGTTTTTTGGAACATGTGTATTATCACCGTCATATTGTTTTAAGCTCAATGTTTACTCTTACAGTAGTGACATTGATCATGATCTTATGTTTTTGTTTTTAGATTATTTTCATCAACCTCAATATTATCAAATGCTTATGTTTTCGTCTTTATTAAGGCTTAATTTATTGCGGGAAAATCTTACTAATGCTGTTATTTTTTTTAACAGAATGCCATCACACAATGTAGTATTGGTTCAGGTTTGGGATAAATTATATAATACAAGTGGTATATGCATCGTATTTTATAACGTAGGGGATAGGCGTTTATTTACATTTATGTAACTATGGTGTTATTTTGCGTTTTTTTGCCGTTTGTTTTGTCCTTCATATCCTTGAATCCACCACAATAGTTTAATTCTAAGGGATAAGACTACATTTAAAATAAGAAATCAAAATAGATTAGAAAAGACATAAAAAGGATAGGTCTCAACTAAAAACAAATAGTTTATAGCATAATGTATTCTTCATTTAGGTCTCAACTAAAAACAAATAGTTTATAGGTATTCTTCATTTAGGAGCCTAGTAGTAGTGCATCGTCCTCTTAGGAAGAAACCAGTAAGAATAATATAAAATATTGTTAGGAATTATATTAGTGAAATAGTCCATCATAGACAATAAAATTTAACTATCCAGTTAAGTTATATGATAAAAAAAAACACTAACGATTTAGTGGAATTTGAAACTTCTTTGTCATCTATGCCCAAAATCATTCTTGTTTGGTCTCCCTTAGTTGAAACATATAGGTCTCCTACACATAAATTGTTATTTAGAGAAACATTTTATGAGTAATACTGATGTTTAAAATTTAATAATTGTTATTGAACTTACTTGTAGGAGTAGTAACAACCCTTGCAAATTGTAATGTTAGATATTCGACTTCGTCTTCCTTTGTGTGGTAATAGTAAGATAGTAATAAATCGAGGTTAGTTTCACCGGATATCCTACACTTCAAAGTTTCTCCCCTGTAAATATTAAAAATAGTTACTTTAAAATTTAAAGTCTTATGGTATATAAAATAAAAATAAAACTAATTATACAAGTTCTATATGTTTATATATGACTTGCAAAATTTTGATAGATTTAATTTGGTACCTTTTATTTCTGATATAAACATTGATGCACATGTTTGTCCTTACGCGCTTGCCGGTTTCAACTCCTGCATATTTATATTCAACCTCGGAAACATCTGAAATTACACCAAATACATCTGCATTAAGTAAAATGTTGTTAGTACATGGAATTTAATAGCAAAGATGTGAAATAAATGTTTTTAAAAATATATTACCTACTAAAATATTTGAATCAGCCATCTTTTGAGTGATATTTTTAAATTTAGTGAATTCCAAACCGAAGAAAGGAATCAGCGATGCATCCTTTATTCTTTCGATGCTGGATTCGTAATGAAACTCAATTTTAAAAGAGTGGTATCCAAGTATTCCATCGGTGGAATCGATCCATTGACAATAGAAATTGGAAATTTTAAACAAATAGCCATCTTTTAGCCAAGCTATCCATCTGCTACTAATGAACGGTCTAACATAGGCGTAAATCTTTTGTCCTTGCGAAATAAAATAAGTTAAGCAATTTATTCTGTGTATAGCTTGTAAAATGAAATCTTCCAAACAAACTAAACTCATGAATAACATATTACCTTTTTGTCCAGTAAAACCATGCAAATTTTTTTGTCATAAAAGTAATCTCCATTAGGGCACGTGTGTCTTGTAGGTTCATACCACAACCTAATTATTCTAACAACTATCTCGAATTGGATGCTGCCTTGATTGAAGAAAATATCAGCAAGGAAGTTCTTGTTCGAATCAGAAACTTCTTTCTAGAACAATTAATACAAAAGAAATTAATATGAGTCCAAACAACTAAATAATTGTTATTTTAGTAATAGAAGCAACTTACATTTTTATCCGATGAGTTGTTGTTGGATGCCGACGGCACGTAGTTCTTCGAGGACTCCGATATCGCTATATCGTATTGAACCCCGTTGGAACTCGACATGTCAATGAATGATTGGAGGAACACAGCAAAGTAATGTTCAATGAGAAGAGTTTATGCAGCTTGAATAACGACTCCCATCTTTGTGTTTATATAGATTTTAAAATCAACGCATAGATTTTAAAAGAAGATAGATAAAGAGATATTTAAAATATCTTATTTATAATCTTTTCTGTAAAGAATCTTAAGTAATCGGATAACTTGTAATAGATAAAAGATACTATTAAGATCTACCAAATCTTTGATTAATAACTTATATATCTAATAAATGTTTTTTGACTCTTTTTTTTTAAAAAAAAAACGGATACAAATTTAAGAAATTTCAGCAGTTTTTCTGGAAAGATTTTGAGTATTAAGAAAAATTTCTTATCCTAAGAATATTTTCCATTCCTAACAAAAATTGTACGTTTTATAAAATTGATTATTAATTTTGACTTATTCAATGATATTTATAATTGTTATATAATTATTAACATTAAAATTTTCCTTTGCTAACAAAATTGTACTTTTTATAAGTTTTTAATCTCTTTTCTTTAATCTTAAAAAAGGTCATATGCATATATATATATATACAGATGTGTCGTCGTTTTCATGGTTATTAAAAAACTTGGCATATTAATCACGACATTCATAATATATAAGGAATTTGAGGAAGTAGTTTAATTCTACTAACCTGGATTTTAATCCTGATGAAGATATTGGAATAGGAGTATTACAAAACCCACCAAAACCCTTCTTTTTGATACCGTACATTACTTCTAGAATTCTCCAAGAGGAAATGTAGTTCAAGTGAATAAAACTCTATTGATAGAACACCGAGACCAATTTAGCGATTAGTATGGAGTGGTAACTTGGTTGGGTAAATAGAGAAGAAACCACTTTTTATATGAGATTTTAGATGAAATCCATATGATTCCGTTTTGATGTGATCTAGTCAGTTATTTAAAAATGCAATTCATTAGAATAAATCTTATTCTTTTTTAAATCGGTAGATTTGATAAAGTAGATTCGTCGAGACAATACCTAAATATAACTGACCTTATTATGAAACTTTTAGTTAATCAATGATACTTTTTGCTACATATGATTTTATAAATATTGGTCATATTATGTGTGTCCCACTATAGTTTTTTTCGTAAGATGTGGCCCACTATAGTTAGTTCATAATAGTTAGTTCAATTATTTGCGGCCCATAATAGTTAGTCCAATATCAAAATAGAGTGGAAGCCTTTATCGTGTGTTTTTTTATATTTGACATGCATAAATGATAATCTAATCACAATTTATATATATATATATACACTGTTGACGATATCAATGTTTATTCTATTTATGAGCATATAATTAAAATTTGATAAATATATATTAGATATTTGTTCTATAACGTGTGAGTCATAACTTAAACCCAATATATCACAGTTTTATTATATAAAAAGATAAAACTATAATAGTTGGGTCTATCAAGTGTGTCCCATGACATGTAATTGAGTATTCATTGTTAACCGTTTTTTTTTCATAAATAAATTACTGCCATATAAAATTTTAAAAAAGTAACATCAAAGAAATAATTATATTTAAAATGTAAATTAATTGATTGGGAACAACAACTTAAAATGTAATCAAGTAATCTAAACTAAAAAACATTATATTTAATTTATTGTTGATAAATTTCTTCTGCCGATCTGTTGAGTTGAATCGGGGATTGTACTTGTTCATCGATTGCATATAATTCCGCTTCGTCGTTTTTGATGGGGGGTTCGGATGCATCTAATTTCGATTCGTCTTTTTTAATCAGGGGTTCAACTTGATCATCGATTGCATCTAGTTCCGCTTCACTCATATTGTAAGGAAGGTATCTGCGTAGGTACATAAATAGATGAAAAAATATATTCTTTTAAAATAAAATCAATATATACTAATGAGAGTAATACCATAAAATTAAAAAAATGGATCCACTAATACGAAATGTATACTTACAGTTATTATGACCAAAATATATTATAAAAATCTTACTCGTAGACGTATGGCATTATTTCGGGCAAGTGAATGTCAAAAACAATCCTTGTACTGTAGCTAGCATCCCTCAAGCTTACGGAACCTAAACCATGATAAATATAATAATATAGATTTTTATAATACAATCTATATTAATCTTAATTATAAATCAAAATATGTGTATAAACAAATAATCACCGTCTCTGTGGTATTTTATGATTGCAAATTGTATAATCATATATTTGGGTTTACCATCCTTAGAATTCACGTAGTCAACAATAGGCTCAACAAAATGAGATCCCATAAGAGTACACCTCAATAGTTTATTGCTGAAAAAATAAAAGGCAAACTACAAATTAGTTACAAACAATCAGTACTTAATGTAAATCAAATAAACCTTACCAAACATCCTTAATATAAAACTCTATAGTTTTATCCTTAAGTATAATTTGCTTGTCGTTTGAGAGTGTAACGCTATTATCAACTTTGGATATATGATTGATCTCGATTAAAGCTTAGATGTATAAGGATATATATATATATATATATATATATATATATATATATATATATATATATATATATATATATATATATATATATATATATATATATAATGAACTAAAATAATTAATTACTGACCTACTAAGTATTTGTTGTTCGACACCTTGTTTAAGATACGAACATAATCGGAGAAGTTTAACCCATAAGTAGGAATTTCCGTAAATTCCTCCAATTGTGAAACATCAGAATCCAACATAATTTCAAGTTTAAAGGGATGCCCCCCTATTCTGTAAAATTGTCTTGGTCGAAACGCTGCACATTTAGTAATTGCTACAACGTCACCCTCTACCAACAAATCTACAAATTTCCTGGATACATGAGGAGCTTTTGCAATAGCTTCAATCTTATTTCCCTACATGCCAAATAAAAAAAACAATGTTAAAATGTACGTTGGAAGATGCACAACTAAATGAGATGAAATGAAAATTTACTCTTGAATCCATCAAAAACATGCAAATGTCATCACAATCTCCATTGTGAAAACTTCGATATGTAGGATCCAACCATAGACGAAGAATTCGGATGACAATTTGAATATCGTAAATTTTTTCCTCCGTGATATGAGCAAAGTCGTAGTTTGGTATTGGTAGATCCATTTCGGCCTGAATTGAAAAATATCAGAATTATATATTGCGTACAATATTAACCATAAGCACATTCGTAATTAATAATGCATGAAAATTATAATATAGTTACATACAACTTCAGGAAACGCTGTCACGCGAACTCTTCGAGTAGGAAAATAATTGCGCATCATGTTGGGCGGGATGATAGTACGGCTGGAGTACTTTGAAAAGCGAAAAATGGTATGAACGTGAAACTGACGTAGATCGTATATATAGGTGCACAAAAGATTTAACCGTATCTTAGGATTTGTATGTGTAACCGAATATATTAGGTAAATTTGATTTACTGTCAGGGAGAAGTAATTAAATCGTCGTTTGAGTTGTTAAATATATCCATTGCTGTTATGATAATGTTAGGATATTTAAAAACGATTAATAAATTAATTTAAGGTATCAATTCTAGTTACACAATCAAGATCCCGTAATCTATAAAGTAACGTAATATTGCATATGCATTTGTAGAATTATTTATGGTTATATATGGATACTGTATCCATTGCTGTTATGATAATGTTAGTGGAGATTACAGTAAGTTATGGGAGATTTAAGTCGGTTATGATTTACAAATAATTTTGTTTTATTTAAAAATACATATTTTATTACTTGAGATAAGATCAATACAGGAATATTTATATATATATATATAATAATATTAACACGTATTTTTTTAAATATGTTGATATTATAATTATTTATTATTGAATACCTCATAAAACATGATATATATTATTTGTTATAAATGTATAAAATTATAAATTTTACATAATTATATATCATTAATGATTATTTTTCTATTATTTTCTTGCAAAATCGTAATTGTTTAGATCTGGCAAGTCATCAAGATAAATAGCGTAAAGTATTTTTATAAATAAATAATTAAAACTTATTTGTTAAATCAAATAGTATTTCGAAAATAATACACTATACATCAAACAATGTTAACAAATAAATTATTTTAATATGATTAATATCTGTTGCATATAACATTAGTTAAGAAAATTATGAATAATATAACAAAATGTTCAATTCTAGAGCTATACTTTTTTGAATGAAATGGTTATATTTTATATTTACGTTCTATTTATTCGAGATAAAATTTGATCACCGAAATTGCAAATTATCTGGTTTTATAATTTTTTTCATATATTGTCTCATAAAAAAAATTAGATATGCATTTGCATAAATATTTGAATTTGTGATGTTTACGGTAATTAAATATCATTAGTAACTCACGTTCTAAATTTCAAACAATGTTAACAAAATAAGTATTTTAGTATGGGTAATATCGGTAAAATATATAATATTATATAAAACAATGAAAATTCTTTATAATTTCAAATACCATATGATAACAAACCATTAAATATCAAATAGCATATGATAATAAACCTAAAAAAATCGTAAAATTCTAAATAAGAATAAAAATATTCCTACTAACACAAAAGGTTTATTCAAGGGAATAATTGTAAGAAAAAGTCAACAATGGAAGGGTAAAAGATAAATAACATACTACTTCTCCTTCTTAACTACTTTTGGATAATCGGATCGACGCAATTCAAGTTCTAACTCCTTATCGAGATCAAATGGATCCGAATCATCAACAAATAGTTTTCGCTTGATATGTGTATCTCCAACTATACATGAAGTGCTAATGTCTTTGTTCGATGGATTCACCTTACGTTTCCCTTTCGTTGATCCCAATGTGCCTTCTTCACCGTCAATATCAACGTCAATAACCTACATTTAGATCACATATAAAAACAATGAAATATCAAATAATATATATCCTCAACTTTAGTATAAATCATAAACCTAAGGTGATATACCTTAGTGATGGAGTGACTACCCTGAGATTCGTATATCATGTTGGGATCATCAACATTAATAACCTTTTGTTCCTATGTGTATAAGAGAATGAATTATATTATCGTTGGATAAAAATACAGAATCAAGCATCGGCGTTAATCCAGAAAATTGGTACCTTTGGGGTCGAGTTAGTGCCCTTGAACGCTTCCATAATGTGTGGATCATCGCAAAGCCTACTTACTGTAAAACCAGCAAAGAAATTGCTCTTTTGACCAACATTGAAATCAGTTATGTCAATCTTGAACAAAAATGTTTTGTTTAAGAAGACGTTAAAATCGCTTGGGATTACAAACATATCAACATCCTATTCCAATAATGTATATTGAATAAAAGTGTTAGTATATGAATGCTTTATTTATGAAAGAGTATTTATATTAAATACTCATACATAAAAATATATATATCTAAATACCTTAGGAACAGATTCTTGAATGGCAGTAACACTTTTATTGATAAGCTGATTAATTTGTCTTTCAAACAAAATGAATGTAGTGATACCGGAATCATCCACGATCCTTAACGAAAGTTTCATCCTAAATACAAACAAAATACAAACCATTAAAAATCAATAATTGTGTGATAATACATTGATAAAAGTTTAATTAAAATTAATATGATTTAAGTAGTAAATATATCATCAACTATACAATCATAATTTTTTTTATGTAGTATCAATACATTGGAACATGATATGTAATAATCTTATTACATCTCTTGCATTTGTATTTTTTACCATCTACATCAAGCTTTGATTTGCAAGTTTTACACGAGTTGTAGAACCAACCAAATAGGTTATCAATGCTCTCCACAGTTGCAATGGTAACACACGAGCATGCCTATAAAATAAAACTATATTAATAAAAAAGCCAACAGTTAATAGACGACATAATTAATATTCTAAATGTAATATCTATTACCTCATTTGTATCCATAATCTCCTTAATTGTCTTTCTAGGATGGAGAGTTAAGAAATGATCACTTTGAGTGTAGGACGGTACAATCTGTGGTGGGGAAATCGGAAGGATACTACCAGATTTATTGAGGACATTGATTCTGAATATCACAATGTCATATAGTAAGGTATTTAATCATGTATTAGAATGATAGAAAATGTTTTTCGATAATATACCTTTGTTTGAATTCTAAAATCTCAGGAATTTGAATATCATCAATAAATATTTTGGTAGCGCCAACAACATTTGATATGTAATTTTGCCCTGAAATTACAAAAAAATAAATTATAATAAAATATATAGTAGAAAACGTATCCATATGTGTTGTATGAAACATTGTATCATTACCGCTCCATTCCTTAACCATAGCATATTGAATGATAATGGTGAATTTATCATTCAGCTGGTCATCAATCTCAATATTGTCGAATTGATAGCAGTATGGTTCCCACATTGTACACTTCAAAGAGTCATTGCTGAATGAAGGCAAATACGAAAAAACGATTAGAACTTATAAGTTATATGCTGTATAAAAAAATATTAGCTATATTATTAACCTCGCATTTCGGATATATATCTCTCCTTTTGTATTGATCATTGATTGGACCAATGGAAACCAACTGACCAACCACGTCTGATAAAGATAATATAATATTAGACAATTATAAAATAATTAAAGAACGCAAATTACACAATCAAAATAAAACATATACAACTTACCAACCAATCGACGTTTGTCCACATCTTTATCCCATATAGCTTGGTATTCAGAAAGGTGAAGCACATTTCTTGGAATTACAGCACGATCAATCGGAATACAAGATGTGTTCGGAAAGAATAATATTTTATACGGGAGATGAGAGTATGTAAATTGGTCATGCCTATTAGAAATACCGAAATTGGTAATCAAGTAAGCTGATCCCACACGCAAAAATGTAAATCCATCAATTTCTTGCTTGCGAATAGTAGCAAGCATCCTGTTTCCCTGCGTTGTGAAAAGTTTAAAAGTTAATATACATCTAACTATTTATATAGGATATAGTTACTATAATTACAATATACCTTATTATCAACAAATATCATTTCCGTTGAGTATATGTCGTTTGGTTTCCCTCTAGGGAAACTATTCCACAAGCTACTAACAACAATTTCGATCTTCCATTTAACCCGATAGTTAGTGGTTAGGTCATCTAGGAAATGGATGCCGCTCATTGTTTCTTTGAGATACTACAAAAGTCAAAAAACAACTCAGTAAATTAGTACATAATTCTACATACAAATTGAAAGTTAATTTGATCGAAAAAAAAATCTAAAAATAGATATTCTACATACAAATTGAAAGTTAATTTCTAAGAAGGAAAATCTTAAATGAAAACAAATAAAAACAAAGAATCTAAATATTTATAATTTTGGGTAACAGAATATTTTAAGATTTTTTTTATTATTTTCGAAAAAATTTAAAAAATTAATAATTTGTTATTAAACCGAAAATCTGATTTGTAATCGAAAAAAAGAACTTTTAAAACCTTCTGTTTGTTGAAAAAATTTAAAAAATCTGATTTTTAATCTGATAAATAAAGTTTTAAATGAAAATAAATGAAAAGAAATCAATGTAACAGATTATTAAAAATGGATCCGAAATTGCTGCTGTATAGATTACTAAAGTCCCTGCTGTTTGGGGCATCTGATTATTAAAATATATACGAAAGTACGCTTAGTAAAATTTATATGAAAGTACACTAAAGTCCCTGCTGTATAGATTACTAAAGTAACTAATTGCTGAATATAAGAAGACAAAACAAAAGTTGAAGCTTAAGCTGTTTTTTATAAAAATAACAGATTATTAAAAACAAAAGATACGCTAAAGGGATTGTTGTAACACCCCAAATCCGCGGGACTCGGGATGCTACGGGTTAGGACCTCACAATGGGTCCCGACCCTTAGCCTGACAACAATTTCACCGGATCTTTCAACAAGACACAAATAAAGGCCAAAACGAAATACATTTTTATGCAATGCAATGAAACCCAAAACCATATAAACAAAAGACTACAGCCGAGTCAACAACTCAAACGACCAAACATCGAAAACATACAATACATAATTATATCTACAAGACTCCACCCACAAACCCATCCTACAATGTACGAACCCCGGCTGCCCACTCTTCCGGATCTCTCGGCCGCGTCCCTAACCTGCAGGGTAACTACAATAATATCGGTATAAAACCGTTAGCTAGTATTCCAAGTATTAGAATCATGGTATTGGCACACACACACATAAGGCATCAAAAACACACAACATGCTCCAAAACACACAATCCGGTTTATTATCTTTTTAGTATTAGGTCATATCCCGTTCTAATTCAACTTCTTTTGTGACACGAGAATCTTAAAGATCTCGCCCTTGTCCCCTTTCACCATACGGGTTTGTACTTGATGCGGATCAACATCACCCGATGGGCTGGTCGCAAGGCACCTCCCAGTCATCCCCATTTTGGACTGGACAAACGGTCACCGCCCGTTATCATACACTTGGGCCAAATATAAACATATAAAGTCGGTGGTCCTATTACCGGTTTAGATGTTATAACATAAGAAATAAACACACACATAAATAATAAACACACACCACCAAACACGCATTGAAACTAATATAAAGAATACGAGCTAAGTAAGTCCGAAGACTTACCTGTCCCAAAGCTAAACCCGCTAAATCCCGTACTCAATTTCCCGTAGGAATGTAACTCAACGCCTGATCAGACAAGGCGCACAATCAATAACTAACCAATAATCTAGAAGCCCTCGGGCTTTTAATCTCCTAAAACCTATATGAGGTCACAACCTTAGCATACTGGGTTCAACTCCTAATCTCGAAGATCATCCTATGATCGTACCAAAACATCACAATACTCATAAGTCATCCAACATCTATATGCGGTTCAAGGCCACTACTTGGCATTTCCACTAAGTTATGCTAGATCCATCCTAGCATGATACTAGTATTAAACATAACTAGATCGAGGGAAAAGGTAACTCACACGATGTCAAAAGACGGAAGACGGTCTATGGATGTCGACTTGGACTCGTTAGGTCTTTATCGGGACGCTTTCGGACCTAAAACCGAAGCTAAACAAATTTAGCTTATACGCTAAATTTGGGCATAATATATAACGTATATAAAATCGAGTCAAATTCTCAAAACCACTTTCCGGGTAAATTATCCAATATAAAAAATTATAAGAATATTCCCGTTAGTAAAATCCGAGTTAAAAACCGCTAATGTATTTTCCGGCAAATAGTACCGTTCCAAAAATATGGGTAATAATCCGTAAATAAAAGCTTGGGACAAAATCTGTAATTAAACAAATCAACAAGGCATAAGTGTCACATTCCAAAATCTGGGTTCAAAACTACAATATCACAAAACCGGGCCCATTCTGTAATTATTTAAAACATGAGGGGCCCGATTTATAATACCACAATTTTATCTTCCCACAATCGATAAGAGGCCTGGAAAAATCAAAGGACGCAGGGCGGGGAAAGGAGTTGCAGGGCCGGCGGCCGGCGGCGGTGCAGGCGGAGGGAGGGGCGACGCTATCGGCGGCATAAAGGCGGCCCAATCGCTAGCGGAATCGGTTGCCTCCTTGCGACAAAAGGGAACATAGAAGGAGGGGGCGATTTAATTAGGGCAAGCTTAGGCGGAAGGGGAGAAGCACACAGGCCGGCGTTGGCTGCTCCCTAGGCGGCGACAAGGTAGGCAGGGGCTCCGATGTCCGGCGGCGTGGGTGCTGTCTCACCCTGGAGGAGGCTGCAGAGAGGTTGGCGAAGGAGAGTGGGTGGCTTCGGTCTCCGGCTTCGACTGAGGCGCAACGCACACTGGTGCGGTTTCTGCCAATGGTGGCTCCGATGGGCTCCCTTCAGTGGCTGCACTGGTGTTTCAATGACATTGCTGGGTTGCCCGATTTTGAAACCCGACGGAGATGAAGGAAGGGAGAGAGATTTTGGGCATAAACCGCTAGCGCTGGGGAAGAGAAGGAAAAAGCAGGGTAGAGGTTTCTTCCTGTCTTCAATGAGGATTGGTGGGAAGAGACAAGGTGAAGGGAAGGCTGAGCGTGGAGGGATGCCGCGAGCTATAGCCTGGTAGGAGAGTTGAGAGAGAATGCAAGACAGTGGGTAAAGATGGAGTGGGATGTTGCGAGAGAAGGAGGTGGTGGCAGGGTAGGGTGGAAAGGCTAACGAGGTGACGGGCTCTCACAGAAAAGGGGAAAAGAAGAAAGAGAGTAAGAAAAGAAATAAAATAAAATAATAGAAAATGAAAAAGATTAATAGAATGGACTCGGTCAAAGCATTCAAAACGGGATTTTCGAATCGGAAACTTCCCGATTTTTCCGAGAATAAAGATACGTAAAATAAATATGGATCAAAAATATATATAAGCTCAAAAAATTTAATTTACGGTGTGAAAATACTCGTAAAATATGTAAGCTACTAAAATATCGATCGAAGTCGGGAAAAAATAAATATCGAAAACACGCCAAAAAAGATAAATAAATAAATAAATAAAATGGGGCGTTACAATTGTTTCAAGGTTTAAGAAATAGATAATTGAATTTAAAAAAAATCTAATTTGTGGTGTTAAAACATGAAAGTGAATCTTTTGGAAGCTCTACTCTTGAGATTGAATATGAAAGTACGGAAAGGAAATTGCAGAAGGTAAATGAGAGCAGTGACACAGATTTTTAAGTACGCATTTGGTCAAATCCAGAAAGAGAAGGCTCGTAAGAGGAAGAATGAAAACATAAACTTTTCACATGTGATTTCGATGGCTACTGATTTCGATTGCTACTGATTGAAAAGTGACGGTACTATTGAAATCTAAACAACAAAATTACAAAATATAGGAACCTGGAGATACAAGATGCAACTTAAAGTTCTGGCTGAACACGAGATTGAGTTTTTTCAATTCTTGTAGGAATGTACCGTTTCAGCAGAAGTATTCCAACCTAATAGTTGGGGAAGGAAGAAGAGAATATACCTACAGTTTATTAGGGAGAAGGAAGAAACGGAGATACCTGTAGTTTAATAGGGTATATATAGATAGATGATTGAGTAATCTCATCGTACAAATCTTATTTTGATGATTTTGAGCTTTTAAATCCGAGATTTGGTGTGTATATAAAATAAAATTGTATATTTAGTTTTTAGTTAGGATTTATAGTTGTTTTTATATTTAATTTAATAAATTAGTAATTCATATCAGCATACAAATCTTATCTTGAAGACTTTGATATGTGAGAATCGAGATTTTGTGTGTACAGGAAAAAATAAAATTGTATATTTAGTTTTTAGTTAGGATTTATAGATTCATAGATGTTCCTACCAAAAAAATAGATTTATTGATGTTTTTATATTTAATTTAATGAAATAGTAATTCAAAAAAAAAAGTTTTTTTATAGCTTTAAAAAGGGAGCTGAATTTTAAATTTCTGAATTCTGGGAACGCCACGTCAGCAGGTCAGAACTCTACTTTAGTAGTATATATTGATGATTTGACCTACTAGGCTTTTTTTTAGTTTTGTGTTTAGTAAATGTAACCTATTATTTTTTACCACTTTCATTCAATGATATGTAAAATTAATTAACCTCTTTATTTAAAAAAAAACCTCCTATATTTAGAAAAAAAAATAACAAGACTTTGAAACATGTAAGTTACTAAACCTGTTTTTTATTTGCTTTTGTTTCCCCTTTTTTTTTTAAATTATCTAGGATGAATTTCATACTAGATTTTTTTATACCAGAATTTTACATGCCCGAATTTTACATACCAGAATTTTACTTACTAGAATTTTACATACCAAAATTACATACGAGATTTATTTATTTATAATTTTATGTATATCATGTATACCATAAATTTATATACCCAAAATTTTACATCAGTAAAATGTTGCAAGCAACAATAACTTTTAATTAAGACACAATTCTCAACCTTTCTGGAGGAATTCAAAATCAGGAAAGATAATATTCAAAAGCCAAATTCTATTGAATTCAAGGCTTACTTTGCTGGTGGCTCGCGTTCACATCGCCTCAGCCGATCGATAGCATCATAAGGAAACACCGGATTATGAAGGCTAGCAGCTTTAATCCACTTAGGAAAAAATCTCTTTCCAATCAAGGCAAAAAACCTCTCCCTCATAGGCCCAGGAGACTCCCTATGATACCTTTGCAAGAACAGCAGCTAAACTTAGTTCCAACACATACTCTCCTAAAAACGCCAATCTCGAAGCCCTCAAATTCTTAAGTTTCCTCCCAATCATCTCCAATCCCTGATTGGTCACTACCATCATCTTCATCCTGATTTCCTCCAGCTTCGGATACGCCACCACAAGTGCCGTAATCCATGGGAGAAGATTGAGTAAATCAAAGCAAGTGAACTGTAGGAAGAAGAGAATTCTATTATGATTCAAAGTAAGAAACCCACTGCTGATTTGTACTGGATGAGATTTCTGGGAGAAGATTTGGGTTGTACAGGATGCTAGGATTCAAGAATGCCGCGGCTGAGTGTAGAGGAGTATGAAGTTGGTTAAGTCACTTCTTGTCTACAATAACCGAGAATATCTTGCACTTGCTTTCATCCATGATATAATATGTCCTTATCGATTCCTTGGCCTTGGTCATCAGCTCATATATGAAACCCACTACTTGTTTATTATCAGCTACATCCTTTAGAACTCTCAAGAATGGCTATGAAACAACAATACACTCATCCACTATCCTCCATAACTCATTATCTTCTAAAATGGCAACACATGAAATGCTCTATGGTTTATTTACATAGCAAGATTTTGATGAATATTCCGGACTGTTGAACATGGTCTTCTGTCTCGCCCTTTGCTTGTATAATGCACTTAAACTGAGAAAGTTCGATACATATTTCGTGATCCTGGTCCTAATGAGTTCCTGCCCACCAATGTTTTTCTTCATCAATTCAAGAAGCATGTCATGGTTATATATGAACTTTGTGATAAATTGCGCTTGCAAAATGCATCGGTTGATCCAATCTATCTTACAAAATCCTCTAGGATTGAGTTAATACATTCAGAATCACAAGGAGCCACTAAGATTGTTCCATAATTCTGCTTTATATGATCGTCAATGCCTGTAGCTTGAAGCACTGTCTACAATCCATGGGAGAAGATTAGGTAAGATTTGCCTCAAGAAGCTCCTTCTTGAGGGCCTAAGCGACTGATTATGATTCAAAGCAAGAAAGCTGAAATTTTGGTATGAGTAAATCAAAGCAAGTAAATCAAAGCTCTCTATTACCAAAAGAGAATTGCTGACAAGAAGATTTTGGTATGAGTAAATCAAAGCAAGTAAAATTCTAGCATGAGTATATCACAGGGCAGTGAACTGCACGAAGAAGAGAATTCTGGTATGAGTAAATCAAAGTAAAAAAGCTAAAATTCTGGTATTAGTAAATCAAAGTAAGGAAGCTAAAATTCTAGAAGTGATAGTGAATCCGAGGCCATCAATCATAAAACTTGGACGAGATCTGGAGATCCATTGATGATAATCGTAATTAACAAACAAACAAGTAGCAAGTACATACCATTGACAATGATGATAAAAACAGTATGGCAAAAACAAGGTATGGATTTTGGAGGTAGCATGATTAATGGATAAAGAAGGTCGTCCTTTCGGTACCACCAATAGACAGCAATTATGTGAAGAGCAAAGATGATACAATAACCAACGAGAACAAAAACTTTCCTCTATTCCTGCAGCAAACAAACCAATTTTATTGAAAAAGAAACATTAACCATTAAATATAATATACATTTGGCACTTATCAACTTTGGCAACCAAAAGTTAAAATACTAAAAGGGATAAAAAGCACCTTCAAAGCGGTATGGTTCTTTAGAATATCATTCGATTTGAAGATAGCCATAGCTATTCATGTAGAGCCTAGTTGCTGAGTTGCTGAGTGTGTGTGTTGAGGACCCAGATTAGGCCTAGACCACCACTTCATGAGCCAGAACTGGCCATGCGGTTTGCCTGGGCCGCACCTGCGCCTCACAGGGTCCGTCCTTGTGGCTCTGTGTGGCTGCAGCCGTCTTTGTTGACACCTTGACTCATGCTTTACCCTTTTTTTCCCTTTATAAGCTTCTTCTCTCTCCTTCCTAATGAGGGTTCTTCATTTACAGCTCCATCATCTCCTTCCTCACGTTCTTCCTCATCTCTTTCTCCTTTGGAATTCTTCTTGATCTTTTGTTGAGTTTGTGTGAGTTTGTGAGCTTGAGCTTAGCTTTGTTGCTTATTGGTGATGGTTATTGCTGCTGTCCTTGTGTTTGAGCCAACCTTGAGGTGTTGATGGTGTTATGCTCTTGTTTGGGTTCAATTTGGTGAGTTATCTCCCATCTTTTCCTATCTTTCTTCTTTCCTTCTTTTCCTTCCATTCTAGCTTAGGTTCCACAAGTTGATCTTGTGGGAGCCTTGATTGGCTTCAATTGATGTATATATGTATGTATATGGTTGTTGGATGAAGAAGGAGTAAAGAAGATCGAGTGAAGAAGCAAAGGACAGCCGGAGGTGCACCTTTTGCACACCAGCTGCCCTAGCGCCTGTTTTGAGCCGCCCCAACGCCCCTTGTCACCGCCCCTGCGCCACCTCCTAGCCGCCCCTGTGGCCACCTACACCAGTTGGTGTTTTCACTTGGTTCTGCAGGTTTGTCTTGCTCCTAGGTTGGCCTATGGTTGGTTATTGAATAACCCGTATTAACCCTAACAATTGATACCCGATCCGAAAAAAACCGATAAAAAGAGAGATTGTTTTGACACGACCCGTTAAACCCGAGCTTGTTCTGACCAACCCAAATCCGACCCGTCGGTCCCGTTTGACAACGCTACCGAGAACTGAAATAAACCGATCCGTTATGACCTGAGAACTAAGGCTACCCAATAACCTGTTTCAACCTAAAGAAATGAAACCCGACCAAAAATGACCCGAAACAAACCGATTAATAATCAAGCCTTATTTTGACCCGACCCGTTTCAGCACGAGCTTGTTGTGACCCCACTCTAACCCGACCCGTTGGCCCTGTTTGACACGTCTATATATCTCTATAATAAACCCCGTAAGCTAACACTACATGGCTGAAGAATAATGATAATTTTCAACTCCTTCAACAACTTCAACCGATATCAATTGAACACAACCTTGGTAATGGATCATTTAGAAATAACAATAAATATTTTCATATCTACAAATAAAATCATAAAATAAATGTACTAAACAATGTTAACATTAGAAGTGAAGAAAATGAGAGTGTTTGGTGTGGAATTATGGAGTTATCTACACCTATGATACAAAGATTTAATTGCGGTTTATCACCACGTTCCTAAAATTGCCCGGGATGTGTTTTTAAGATTTTAACTTGGATTTTTATTAAGGGGTTTGTTCTTACATTTATATATATTATCAAATATGCCCAAATTTAGTGTTAAGCTAAATTTGTGTAGTTTGGTGCTATGTTCGGAAGCGCCCCGATAAAGGCCCAACAAATCCACGTTCGACATCGGTCGATCGTCTTCCGCCTTTGACGTCGTGTGAGTACCCTCTCCCTCCATCTAGTAAGGTGTTTCTAAAGTGGAATACGTGAAATGAGAATAGGAAGGGAATAAGGTTGCATCAATGGGAGGAGACCAAGGGTCAAGCAGCCCAAGGATCACGATATAATAAGATGGTCGGAATAAATGAATGGGGAGATGAAAGGTCGGAAGAAAAACGGACCCAACTCCCGCGGGACGTCCAAGCCGCGATCACGGGCCTTCTAAGCCGCAAGGGCAATAGCCTCCGCTAAAGGCTTCTAACGCCTCTCGTGAATAGAACCGAAATTCCGGGCGTTACATAAGATCCCCTGGAAATAAGTTTTGTCCCGAAACTTGCTAAATGGTTACCCTTGATTATAAAATATAACCGTACCAACTATTGACTCGCTAACCAATGCCTACTCAGATTATCACAACAAGACCTCATAAGGTACACACATGTACACGCATGAAACACATATAGCATACCACAACACATAATCGCATAACATAAACAGGGAAAGGATTCGAGACAAATCCAACGGTCCTTTACACGTCTCTAGACCCGCGTAAAACTCTGGATAGTTCCACCGGACACTATCCTCTCTCTCCCAGGTAGCCTCATCGGCTCCTTGTCTCGACCACTGTACCCTCATCATCGGTATGACCTTTGATCGAAGGCGTCTCGTACTCCTCTCTAGAACAGCTACAGGGTGCTCTACAAATGTGTGGTCTGGCTCAACCACTAGGTCATCGTGGCTAACAATGTGTCTCGGGTCATGGATGTACTCTCTCAGCTGAGACACATGGAATACCGGGTGGACTCCCTCTAACCGCGGTGGCAACGCCAATCTTTAAGCCACCTCTCCAACCCACTATTGGATCTCAAATGGCCCGACATATCGGGGGCTCAACTTCCCCTTAATGCCGAAACATCGGACGCCTCGCGTGGGCGACACCCTCAACCAGACGTGGTCTCACACTCTAAACTCTAGACCCCTTCGCCTCTTACCAGCATAAGACCTCTAACGACTTTGTGCGGCCATCATTTGCTCCCGGTGTAACACCCCGAATCAGCGGGACTCGAGGCGTCATTGGGCTAGAATCTCACAATGGATCCTGACCCTAACCTGACAACAAGTTCACTGGATCTTACAACAAGGAACAAATAGATTAAAACAAAAACATCAAACTGTATAAATATATACAACAAAGGTTTACAAAAGCGCCGCTGAGTACAAAACAACAATCCATACATATACAAAATATCCCATAATACCTCGCATCATCCTAGTGTACGGAAGCCCTCAGCAGATCACCCATCTGACTCACTTTACAGTCCTTTCAACCTGCAAAGCATCTACAACACAGTATAAACTGTTAGCTAACCATTCATATATGAGATACTGTATAAGCACAAACATAGGTCATGGAATCATAAACACATAATCATGCTATCACACATTTACCCGTTTAATTATCCTTATAACGTCATACACTCACGGTATATATATATATATATATATATATATATATATATATATAGATGAAAATATGTGATAGGAGGAATATATCATTCACGCCTCTGGGTACCATATTCATCTAGAGTAGTATCGACACACTCCCGTGTACCCTAAGGGAGTGGTGAAGTGTCCATCCCGTATACCAATACTGGCCTGACCACAAGGAACCTTCCAAACTCCTTACAAGATGAAAGAGAATGGTTATCACTGTCACTGCAAGGGGGCTATCCAATAAAACATAGGTTGGTAATACTCAACATCGCACACTATAAAGCATATAAAAAACAACACTCAATCATGCATACATCCAATATAGGAATGATAGCTAAGTAAGTCCTACGGACTTACCTCAACCTCAAGATAACTTCAACCATGATCAACTCCGATCCGGAGGCATAAAGAGATATCAAATCTCGTATTAATCAAAAGGGTCACACCTAGACTCAAGGGATCCATAATATAAGAGCCTTAGCCTTTTAGAGATCCCGTGACTGCGCCTCAATTGAGATGCAGCTGTTGAGCCTTGCTTGAGCCGCCCCTGCGGCTAGACCACTGCCCCCAGCGCCCCTGCGTCTCCTAGGTCTGCCCCTACGGATTCTGGTAGGCTGAATCCGTCTTTGTTGAACTTAACCCCTGCTTTTGGCTAGCTTCCTTTAGAAGCCATCCCTTTGCTTCCTAATGAGGGTTTCTCATTTTCTCCAGCCTTCCTCTTCTCCTCACGTTCATCTTCTTTTGTCCTCTCTTCCTTTGGATCTTCTTCTTGATCTTCTTTGATCTTGTGTGAGCCTTGAGTGAGTTTTGAGCTTGGTGAGCTTTGATGATGTTGATTTTGAGATGTGGAGGTTGTTGTTGCTGTGTGCTATGGTTAGTAGCTGGTGAGGGCGTCCTTCCTTTCCTTAGCTGTTGTGGTAAGTTCCTTTCCTCTTTTCCTTCTTCCGTCCTTATCTTCTTCTTATTAGATTAGGAATCCACAAGAATTAGTCTTGTGTTGATCTTCCTGGAACTTGCTGTTGATCATATGTATGTATATATGTATATGATTGCCTTTGGGGCTAAGAAGGAGGAAGAGATCGAGAGAAGGATCAAAGAGAAGTCGGGATCAACTTTTTGCACACTAGCCGCCACTGCGCCTGAGCTGAGCCGCCCATGCGCCTGACTGGTTCAACACCTCTGCGTCTCTTGCTTCCGCCGGTGAGTGTCCAGGACATACCTAGTTGATATGTTTCCTTCTTTCCTTTCCTTTGGCCTTGACTTTAGATATGGCTAGGCTAGTATGGTTGATGCTAAGCTTGATGAGATGAATGTTGGGAATGTGCCTTAGGCATTTGTATGTTTGTTGAGGATATGAGGTTTAGATGTAAGTTATAGTGGTTATGGTTATGAGGTGTAGGAGACGCGTCTCCTAACCTTTGCAACGTTTTGATATTGTGTACGCCTTGCTATTGCAGGCGTTGATCGTTTTCTCAAGGGGAAACTGTGACGTGATACTAGTTTACGAGTTTTCACGTAAGTCCATAGGACTTACTTAGCGAGCAGTTGTGGATTTGAGTGCTTGTTATGGTTGTGTGTGCGTGCATATGATTGTTGCATTTATAGCCTAAACTGGACTAGGATGACCACTTCATTACCTTATGTTGCCCAAGTGTATTATAACCGGGTAGTGACCGCCTGCCAAAGCTCGTTAAGAGTGGAGGAGGTGCTCGGAAGCCAGTAGCTCAGGGAGGACGTAGCTCCTCACGCAAAACCTGGGTTAAAGGTGGAAGAGGCGAGGTTCTTTAGGCTCCTCGTATAAGAAAATAAGTTGAATTAGTAATGGAATAACGTAATCAAAGATAATAAATGGATATGTGTGTAGCATTGCATGTTGTAATGTGTTGGTGTGTGTATGTGCTATTACTTCATTCTTATTCATTATTGTTAGCTAATAGTTTATACTGTGTTGTAGATGATCTGCAGGTTAGGAAGACTGCAGAGTGAGCCAAATAGGGTGATCAGCCGAGGGCTTCTGTACACTAGGATATGCGAGGGTTTTGGGGTATTTTATCCTTGTATGGATACGATGTTGCTGTTTTGTACTCAACTGTGATTTTGTAACCTTCTGATGTATGTATTTAAACAATTTTATGTATTTGGTTTTAATCTATTTGTGCCTTGTTGTAAGATCCAGTGAACTTGTTGTCAGGCTAGCGTCAGGATCCATTGTGAGATGCAAGCCCAGTAGCACCCCGAGTCCCGCGGATTTGGGGTGTTACAAAGTTGGTATCAGAGCCTTAGGTTGACAACAATGGCACTTGAAATATGCAATAATGGTGGAGTAGATAAATAAACAGAACCCGAAAGGGGTCTGACTTTGAAAAGAATTTTGGTTTTGAAACGAGTACAGATGTTTTGGGATAGTGTGTAGAGGTAGCCATCACCCTTTTGAGGATCTTGACAATATATATATATATATATATATATATATATATATTTATATAGATATCTATTATGTGCTGATGTGTGTGCATGTGTCCTTATGTATTATATATATATATATATACACAAACATATATATATACATATATATAAATAGCCTTATAAGTTAGGTGTGCATACCCCGCAGATGGCTCGGACTAGAGCGACATCTGCAGTTGGACGAGGTAGGGTAGACCCCCTCTTCCTCCAGTAGTGATAGGTCAGGGACTAGTTCCCGCTGTTGATCCGCCGGCAGCGGAAGACGTACACGAGGAGGTTGTTGAGAGTGTCGTTCCTGAAACTAGGAGCAGTGGAGCTGCGAGACAGAGATCTCAGCGAGTCCAGTTAGATGACTCGGATCATGTCTCTATGAGGGGACCAGAGGTCCGTGTGTACATAATACGGGTAGAGGAGGCTGCCAGAGCGGGTAGACGTGCCCCTGATATGCCAACACATGTGGGATCTTCTAAGTTATCCCAGGGAGCTACTCAGGTGCCAACTATGCCGGCACGTGCTGCTGAGGTTACTAGAGCTCCAAAGGAGTATAGAGGGCCTTGACCAGACACTTGGTTGAAGGCATTTCATCAATTGAGCGTTCCCCCTTTTATATGAGAAGGTGGGATTGGAGACGGAGGTCTAGATTGGACATGTGGACTCAGCTCTTGAGTCTATTAGATGTCCCGAGGACAGATGGATAGAGTTAGTTCATACTCTATTACGTGACCTAGCTCATTAGTTGAGGAGGACTAAGCGAGCCCGAGCCACTAGCTATGACTAGATGAGGGCTATGATCAAAGAGCGTTTATGCCCTGCCTCACCGAGGAGGGAGAAACTGCAGGACTTTATGGAGGCAAGCTTCGAGGATGTGCCGATAGCTGATGCCATTAATCATTTTCCCATAAAATATATCCATACCAGATGTGGGCGAGGTTAGAGGTACCCGAGAGGTACACGGTTGTCCTAACAAACAAACTGCGTTCCTCAAGTCACAAATCAGCAAAGACAATAAAACCAAAAGACAATCTAAGAAAGTCTTACAAACTCCTTCAAAGGCTAATTCCAAACTATGAATCCTTCCTTCCTTGATCTTCAATCCTTCAATCCTTCCTTCAAAGCTTCCAGAAAATCTCTTAATTGCTGGACATTCTCAGTCTCCAAGCATGGTTGAACTTGTGGAAAATCCAACCCTTTATATAGGAGAATTATCTTTCAAAGATAATAATATCTTAAAAAGATAATAATATCTTAAAAAGATAATTTCCCAAAAACTATATCCATATCTCTAAAATAGATCTCCCAAAAATAATATCTTCCTTCCAAAAATCCAGCCCAAAAATATAAGATATCTTCTTTCCAAAAGTCTCCCAAGTATGATGGGAACAGGATAATATGCAGTAATGTCAAGAACGGCAAAATCTACAAGAATGTAAAACTTACCAAGTTTTACGGGAATGTCTTCTATGATTCCAACAGGTCTAGATATGGAAAGATCAACCATGTAGAGTGTCATCTTTACCGGTCTAGGCTCTCCTAAACCAACTGCCTTGCACAAAGCAAGTGGTATGATGCTTACGCTTTCTCCAAGGTCACAAAGTGTATCATATGTGACTTCCCCTAAGGTAATGGGTATGCAAAATGATCCTAGATCACGCAGTTGGGTGGCATTTTCTCCGTCATAGTTTTGATAAGTTCGGATGACTCCGTACTCATCTTAACTTCACCGAAATCTTCAAGTTTCCTCTTGTTAGGGAGGATCTCCTTTAGGAACTTTCCATAAGCTGGCATACCTAAAATTGCATCCATAAAAGGTATATTAATATGCAGCTTGCTCATTAGATCAATAAACTTACCGAAGTGTTTGTCTAGACGCGCTCTTGCCCTAGATTGGGGGGAAGGTAGAGGTGGTTTGTAAGCGGGAGGAGGAACATAGACATCTTCCTTCTCTTTTTTCTTTTCCTTTTCTTTTTCAGCGGGAGCTTCAACTAGTTTGGGCTGTGGATCGGTGGTTGTTACACCACTTATGGTAGTAATTGTCATTACTCGCCCTTTTGGGTTGTCCTCCGTCTTTCGGGGAAGCTTCCCTTGATCTCTAGGAACTTCTCCTGCTTTGCTGAATACTTGATTCTCTAAATCTTTTTGTGCTTTATCAATCGAAGCAATGTGACTCTCCATTCCTTGGATCTTCCCTAAGATGGTCTCCATCATGACATCAAATCGGTCCTTCTCCGGCTTGCTCGAGCCATTCGATGTTTGACCCTGGCTTTTCAAAGGAGTAGAGGAAGATGAAGATGTTAGTGCATTTTCAGCATGTAAATAGGGATTACCAGGGTTTTGTTGGTTGGATCTCTGATAGGTGATGGAATCACTATCATTTAGGATAGTTTTTAGAGTCTTTTTATTGCATTTGTGTTGGTTTATGCTCTACTAACTCCTTGGTCCAGAAGAAGAAGACTAAAAGAAGCTAAGGAAGGAGTCATAAGCACTTAGGAGTGAAGATCGATCATGAAGCAAAGCTTCTGTTACTCCACCGCCCCAGCGGAGCCTTGTCACCGCCCCTGCGGGTGACGCTTTACACCGGAGCGCCCCCTGCGCCTTCGCCAGCGCCGGCCATGAAGTGTTTCACCGCCCCTGCGCCAGTCCTTGGCGCCCCTGCGGTGACTTGCCTTGAAGAAACGAAGACCAACTCCCCTGCGCCTTCCACTGCGCCCCTGCCTGCGCCTCAACCTAGGAGCTGGAAGACGAAGAGGCTGTTTCACCGCCCCTGCGTTGACACAGGGACACCCCGGCGTCTTGGCATCAGAAACGTCAGGAAGTCGAAGGGTCTACTATTTGCAGAGCATTGAAGATCGCCCCAGCGGAATTGCCTAGCCACCCCTGCGGTCATGAAGAAGTTCAAGCGTTTTTGCCTTCACCACCCCTGCGGAACTGAAGGCCGCCCCTGCGGTTTAACGTCAGAAGCTTTACTCCGGCTGTTTACGCCACCTTTGTGGCATTAAAGGTGGTTGTTTTAGGCCGGCCATTTACTCCCATTTAGTGTCTTTTGTAGTATAAATAGTCCTTGGTTGATTGCTAGAATCATCCATCTTGTTATCCAATAAATTATGCACTTAGATTATCTTGCTACCTTTGTAATGAGTTACTAACTCCCTTGCTACATTGGGTTGGTTTGAAGCTGCGTTGTTACTATGGTTGTAAGTTCTTTTTAATATAAGTTTTCATTCAGTAATGCTTTGTGTTTCCTTGATCTCCATTGTCTAATTGCATGTTTACTATTGCTTGAGATTGATCACCTTAGGTTCTAAAGTGCATGCAAATAACTAGGATTAATAGGTTCCGGGTTCGGGTCTTTAATCTAATAGCAACTTTAAGTAATTACGGGTTGTAATTACTTAAAGAAAAGGAACACAAATATAAAGATAAGTTTTACGGTTTTAATCTTCTCTTTGTATCCCTTAGTCTTTGTTTGAAAGCTAACTTGTTATTTGTTCTTGTAGGTTTACGGAACACTAACCTGTTAAGTTGTGTTGATGCCGGTCGGCTCAACACATATATATGATCGAGACGGGAGATTACTTGAAAACTTGTAAAAGGAACTCACCAAAGTAGCAATTGCATGCTTAGAATCAACCTAGTGTAGATTCCCCCATCATTTGTCTTACTTGTCGCATTAATCGTTTTCATAAGTTTTTGTGTGCATCAATTCAACCAAAACCCCCCATATTGTTACTTGTTACTATAATCGATAATTGTATCTAAAACACCTTAACTCTCTTGGGTTCGACCCTTACTTAACCACTATACTTGTCTTTAGTGCTAAGTCGGGATTTACTTTTGATTGGGTATAGACGACCACAGAAATACTTTCAGTCAAATTTTGGCGCCGTTGCCGGGGAGTTTTAGTGTTTTATTGTTATTATTGATTATTGGTTTGAACCATTTTTATGGTTCAAACCCATGCTACTAACTCCGGCTTTGCTTCTTTTGATCCAGAAATTGAGAGGACGGACATCTGGCAACGAAGACAACAACAACTTCAACAAGAGATGGCTGACCGTACTCTTCGTCAACTTACGCAGTCCACCTTGGCTCAAAACGCCATTGCGGTCACTATACCAGCATTAGGGGAATGAGTCAACTTTGAGCTCAAGCCGGGCCTCATTCACTTGCTTCCATCCTTCCATGGGCTAAGTGGTGAAGACCCCATCAAGCACCTTCGGAAGTTCCATACCGTGTGTATGAGCATGAAGCCGGCCAACATTACCGAAGAACAAATCAAGATGAGGGCATTCGGCTTCACACTCAAAGATTCCGCGGATGATTGGTATTACCACCTTCCATCCGGGAGTATCGACACTTGGGAGAACCTTCACAAGGCGTTTTTGGAAAAAATACTTTCTAGCCAAGAAAGCCAATAGCTTGAAAAAAGCTATAAGCAACATCGAGCAAGAGATAAACGAAACTCTCTACGAGTACTTTGAGAGGTTTGCTCGACTCCTATCCAGCTGTCCTTTTCACGGGTATTCAACTCAAGATCTGGTCTTGTACTTGTACAATGGCTTGCTAGACAATGAAAGGAGGATCGTCGATGCGGCTTGCGGAGGTAATATTCTTAACTCTACTCCTGACCTTGCTTTGGAAAAGATACAGGAACTAGCGGAAGGTACTCGGAACTTTGGAAAGACCCCGGCAAAGAAAGGATTTCATGCTGTGAGTTCTGGGAAGAGTGAGATCTCCACTGAACTCGCGGAGTTGAAAGAAATGGTGAAGAAACTAACACTTATGGGAACCCCACAACAACTCAAGGCTTGTGGAGTTTGTGCTGACCCATATCATCCAACAAACATGTGTCCACAAGTCCAGGATGACGATGCTGAGATGAACGCAATGGGTTATGGACAACCACAGCAGCAAAGGCCTAGGAACGATCCTTATGCACAAAATTTCATGCCAAACTGGCGTGACCAACAAAATTTTCGTTAGAGGGATCAACAAAACTGACATCAGAAGCCCCGTCAAGGTAAGTATCACTCAACTGAATATATGTTGCAGGTTTTGACTAAACACTTTGCTACTCATGTCCAAACAACAGAATCTAGCATCAAGAACCTTGAAAAACAGGTTGGCCAAATGGCGGAAGCCATTTCAAGGACCGAATCAAAACTTTCCGGGGGATTGCCTTCCCAGATATTTATAAGCCCCAAGGAGAATTTTAGTGCCCTAACATTAAGGAGTGGGAAGGAAATCCAAAAAAACCAACAAAATAATCACAAATTAAACCTTCTGTCGATTTTACCGCACCCACAACCGCCCCTGCGGCTGCAACTGCGCCCAACACAAAGCAGGCGACGCCCCTGTTGCTGGATGTCCCCGCCCCTGCGGTGACAACCCCTGAGCCGCCCCTGCGCATACAAGCTGACGCCCTTGCGGAAAACACAACAGAAGGTTCTATTGAGAGGGATACTTACGTCCAGCCTAACTTTCCGCCACTATACTCTGAGAAACCACCAGCTCCTTTTCCTGAGGCTCTGAAGGAGAGAAGAATCATTGAGGACAAGGACCTCTTTGAGACTTTCTCCAAATGCGAGGTAAACATTCCCCTCCTTAAGTTGGTGAGAAGTATTCCTAAGTATGCTCGTTTTTTGAAGGAACTTTGCACTATCAAGAGGAATCAAAAGCTGAAGGGGAAACAAAAAGTGCAAGTAAGTGAGCATGTATCGGCAGTTTTCCAACGGAGAATGCCCAAGAAGTGTAGCGATCCAGGCATGGTAAGCATTCCTTGTGTTATAGGGGAAACCCGCTTTGACAAAGCAATGCTTGATCTTGGTGCTTCTATCAATGTTTTACCATATTCGATTTACAAATCACTTGGCCTTGGGCCATTAATGGAAACTAGGATTGAACTACAACTTGCTGATAGATCTAATGTGTACCCGAAAGGGATAATTGAAGATGTGTTAGTAATGGTAGACAACCTAATATTTCCTGCTGATTTCTTGGTAATGGATATGGAAAATGATTCACATGCTGCACCCATTTTGTTAGGTAGGCCATTTCTGAAAACTGCTAGGACTAAAATTGATTATGTTAGTTGCAAATTAACCATGGAGTTTGATGGAAAAGTAGTGGAATTTGACATCTATGATGCAATGAGATTTCCTAGTGATGATCATTCTTTATGTGCTATTGACATTGTTGAACCTTTTGTGCAAGATGTTTTTGATAACTCTGATGTTGATGAATTGAAAAATGTGATTGAGCATGACATTGATGGTTTCAAATCGGATTATGTATTAACATCCAGCATGAAAGAGGTCCTAGCCCAATTAGATGGGCATAAAAGGCTACCTATCTCCAATTTGGCCATTGGGCCCACTTTACTAACCCCAAGCGAGAAGCTTGTTCCGTCTATAGTGCAGGCACCTAAAATAGAATTGAAGGACCTTCCGTCACACCTCAAGTACGTTTTCCTTGGAAAACACAATACCTTGTCGGTGATCATCTCCAACAAGTTGACTACCGGTCAAGAAGATAAGTTGGTGAAGGTACTAAAAGAGACAAGACGGCCCTTGGATGGACCATTGCGGACATTGAAGGGATAAGCCCTTCAACTTGCATGCATAGGATTTTACTTGAGGACGAAGCCAAACCCTCTAGGCAACCTCAAAGGAGGTTGAATCCGCCAATTATGGATGTGGTCAAAAAGGAAGTGTTGAAGCTCCTCCAAGCGGATATGATCTTTCCTATCTCGGATAGCACTTGGGTTAGCCCAACCCAAGTAGTTCCAAAGAAGGGAGGCATTACCATGGTGGAAAATCAACATGGAGAGATGGTCCCGAGCAAAACACAAACCGGATGCAGAGTTTGCATCGACTACCGCAAGCTCAATAAGGTAACACGAAAAGACCATTTCCCATTACCTTTTATTTATCAAATGTTGGAACGTCTTGCAGGTCATCAGTAAAAGGCGACGTTCACTTGCCCGTTTGGCACTTTTGCATACCGTAGAATTCCATTTGGACTTTGCAACGCATCCGGCACCTTCCAACGGTGCATGATAAGTATTTTCTCCGAATACATAGAAAATTTCATGGAAGTCTTTATGGGTGATTTTACCGTCCACGGAGATAGTTTTGACGCATGTTTAGGGCATTTGAAACTCGTTCTTGAAAAATGTGTTGAAACCAGTTTGGTTCTTAATTCGGAAAACTGTCATTTCATGGTCGAACAAGGAATTGTTCTAGGACATGTAATATCCTCAAAAGGGATAGAAGTAGATAGGGCAAAGGTTGATGTAATTCAAAATTTACCTTATCCTACTAATGTTCGGGAAATCCGATCTTTTCTTGGTCATGCAGGTTTCTATCGACGTTTCATCAAATATTTTTCAAAGATCTCGTCACCCTTATGTGAATTGCTCAAGAAAGACGTCACCTTCATAGTGGATGAGGATTGCAAGAAAGCTTTCGACACTTTGAAGGCATGTCTTACCACCGCACCAATCATCCGTTCCCGGGATTGGGAGAAACCTTTTGAAATCATGTGTGACGCTAGTGAGTACGCCGTTGGAGCGGTCTTAGGACAAAAAGACGGACGGGCTTCCCATGTGATCCATTATGCGTCTATGACACTCAATGGAGCGTAAAGGAATTACTCTACCACCGAGAAGGAAATGTTAGCGGTGGTTTTTTCCCTTGAGAAATTCAGGCAGTACCTACTTGGGGTAAAGGTAATTATCTTCACTGACCATGCAGCTCTTAGGTACCTCATGGCAAAGAAGGAGGCAAAGCCACATTTGATCCGATGGGTGCTCCTTCTAAGTGAGTTTAACCTAGAGATAAGGGACAAGAAGGGGGCTGAGAACCTGGTGGCCGATCATTTGAGCAGACTAGTGCAAGATGAGGAAGATCCAGGAAAAGGAAGAGAGATAGTTGGAAGTTTTCCAGACGATCCATTTCACACAACTCTCTATTGTGTAACCGTCCCCGCGCCTCACACCAGCCGCCCCTGTGGCTCAGTCTAGGCGCCCCTGCGGAATTATCGACAGAGGTTTGCCTTAAGCTCCAATCTTTTAAGCCTTGGTTTGCTGACATTGTGAACTTCATTGTCAGAAAGAAGTATCCTTCAGACTTCACCAAGGCACAACGAGAGAAGGTAAAGGCTGAAGCGTGACACTATGTTTGGGATGATCCTTACCTTTGGAGGCATTGTAGTGACCAAGTGATCCGACGTTGCATTCCGGACAATGAGGTACAATCCGTCCTAACTTTCTGTCATTCTGAAGCATGTGGGGGGAACTTTGGGCAAACAAAACTGCAAGAAAAGTTTTGGATGCCTGTTTCTTTTGGCCACACATTTTTCGAGACGCTTTTGCGTTTTGCAAAGTGTGTGATAAATGCCAAAGAGTAGGAAGTCTTTCAAGGAGACATGAAATGCCCCAATCCTCTCTTATATTTTGTGAAATATTTGACGTTTGGGGAATTGATTTCATGGGGCCGTTTCCTACTTCATTCGGGAACACATATATTTTACTTGCGGTGGACTATGTTTCCAAATGGGTGGAAGCAAAGGCCACCAAAACTGATGATTCAAAAGTAGTTGCAGCTTTTCTTAAGGAAAATATATTTGTGAGATTTGGAATTCCAAAAGCCTTAATCAGTGATACCCATTTCTACAACAAGACGATCACGGCTCTCCTTAAGAAGTACCACGTCCATCAAAGAGTATCAACTGCTTATCATCCACAAACAAACGGCCAAGCGGAGGTATCCAACCGGGAAATAAAGACAATTCTAGAAAAGACAGTTTCTCCCGGATGGAAGAATTGGAGTGCAAGGCTAAATGACGCCCTATGGGCATATCGGACAACCTATAAAACTCCTATCGGGATGTCTCCTTTTAGGCTCGTGTTTGGGAAAGCTTGTCAACTACCGGTGGAGCTAGAGCACAAAGCTTGGTGGGCGGTAAAGAAGTGCAACATGAACATAGAGGAAGTAGGAGAATTCCGGAAACTCCAATTGCAAGAGTTGGAAGAACTGAGGCTAGATGCATATGACCATGCCACCACATACAAAGAAAAGACCAAAGCATGGCATGACCGGAACATCCTCCGGAAGGACTTCAAGGTAGGTAATAAAATACTTCTCTTTCATTCATGTCTGAAACTCTTTGCAGGTAAGCTGCGTTCGAGGTGGACAGGGCCGTTCGTAGTAGCCGAAGTATACCCTCACGGAGTTGTGGATCTCGATGATCCTCAAACGCACAAGGTATTCAAAGTAAACGGACAAAGGCTAAAGCTCTACCTTGAAGGAGTTAAGAACGATCCGATTGACGAGATGATGCTGGAGGAAGCACAGTCAGAGAAGTAGAAATCTTACGTCGAGCCAACGACGTAAAACAAAGGCGCTTCTCGGGAGGCAACCCGAAGGAATAAGAAGAGGAGCCTCTATCAAGAAACCGCCCCTGCGGCTCATTGTCACCGCCCCTGCGGTGACACTCATGCCCAGTGCCGTCCCCGGAGCTGGGCCTGCGCCTGCAACCTGCTTGTCACCGCCCCCGCGATGACATCCCTACGCCCATGCGGCGGCCATCCTTGACACGCATCCTCGGCGCTGCCCCCGGCGCTAAGCCAGCATGACCACTCTCCCTTGTCACCGCCCCCGCGGCGACAATCTCCTACCTCTGCGGGTTTACCCAGAAAAGAAAAAAAAAGTGGATCTCGAAAATGTCTACACCTACCACACACCACCCACCAACGTTCTTCAGCAAACACACGAACCCTCCAAACCCTACTCCCTCACAACACACTTATGCTCCTGCGCCCTTTTCTTACCAACCACCTTGTCAACACCCCTGCACCGCCTCCAACAACCAGCCACCAGACGCGACGCCCCTACGCCACCCTCTCCTACTACCTCCTTACTCTCTCACATTCCTACAACCTTTATCCTCACCCACTTCAAACATTCCACTCCAGCTACACCGTCGGCGACGACTAAACCACTAAGAAAGTCACCGGAGTGGCCTCAGCAACACCTTCCATCGCAACCCAGAATTCGCCTCTACACTTCTCTCGCCCCCACGCCTCACCGCCCCTACGCCTGCAAAGCCGCCCCTGCGGAAATCACACCAGAAAGGTCGTTTTCTTTTCCTGTTTCGATATTTACTAATCTTTTGCTTCAATCATCTTCAAGAATGGAAGCACCAAGGAAATATAAGCTGACCGAAGTAGAGAAGGAGCGTTACGGGATTGTGCAGGATCGAGTTGTGTATGCAACAAGATTTCTGCATATTCCTACTTTGGAGAAACTACGCATGCTGGAGAGCATGCAATCTTTTTTGGCAAATGCTGGGCTCGGAGACTTCCTACAGAGGAGTGCTCCAATATATACCGAGCTCAATAAACAGTTCATCTCCACTTTCACAATGGAGAAGGAAGATCATGTGTGTATCGGCCTCACCTTCAAGTTCAATAAGGTGAAATACACACTTGATTACAACGAACTACAAGAGGCCTTTGGGGTAACTCTCAACCCCTCTGAAAACTGGTGGGATCCAGTCCCGACCCCGGACCTGTGTGAGTTTTGGCAGGCAACTACCGGGTCAGAATTCCATGCTGGGGGTGAGTACTCCAACAAACTCACTCACCCTAGCTTGAGGCTCATCTCCAAGATCCTCATGAGTGTCTTGTTCGCCCAAAAGTGTGCGTGCAATCAAGTCTTAAATTTATAATACTAGAATAAAAGCAAGCGAACCCGCAGTGTACGGATCGGCGTAGATTAGCAAGTATTCCACAGTATCGATTACAGGGATTTGGTGAAACAAAACCCAGTCTCAAGTTATCGAGCAATCAAATATAAAGCTTTGCAAATAATGGGGAAAACAACAACTCTAAAGATCCAGGTATCCAATTGTGGCAATCGATTCAAGATATACTAAAGAACTAAGGACAGAGTCAAGGGTTGCAAAGGTATGCTAAAGTAAAGTAATGTACGGTGAAAATCCAAGACTTTATATGACTTATCTAAAGACACTCTCTATAAAGGTTGTTGAGACTTCAGTATAGAAAGAATCTATGGACAAGAATTAATCTCAAATACCCAAACTTGTAACCCAAGGATCAAGACTAACTAAAACGATTAAGGTTGTGACACTCGAAACCGAAATAGAGGATGATGAGTCTCACTACTACCGAGAAAAGGGCAAGCCAAGACTAGATTAAAGCTAATCTTTAACCTTGGATCAAAGTAAAAGCAAAGTTAGTAAACTAGGGTAAATCACAGCCAGATCTTGAGAACCACGGCCGTGGACACCCAAGAACATCCCGTGATTTGGGTTCGTCGACGAGATCTCTCTAACTCTCAGGGTCCAATCAATTTACGATTGATCTATCATCATCTAAGCCACAACTATCAACCCTTCACCTTAGAATTGCTAAAGGGTTTTAGCCAACAATCATTGTCATGATATCAATATTCAAATCAAAGAGAATAAAAGATGAAAACCCTCGAATACTTAATAAAACTTCGAAACCAATTCTCAAATCCGAACACAAGAAGTGATAATCAATAGATTCAGAATATAGAACACAAAACCTCATAATAATCTAAGGTAAATATGAAGAACAGGTTGTCATTCCGTCTTCATTGCCAAAACCTAAGAAAGAGGTTAAAAACCTTCGGCGATCTTCAATCCACCCTAGGCAAGAATGCTCCAAGCAAAGTAAGCGGCCGTCAACGTCTCCGCGAGATCCAACGCAAATGTAACGGGAATAAGCCGTAAGCGTCGATGCCCAAAACTCTCTTCTCTGACCTTTTTATAAGACGGCCCATCACGTAAATAACGTGGAAAATGAAGACTCGTCTAAAGATCGCCTAAATCACGGTCTCAAGGGATTCCACGACCGTGGTTTAGAGCGTGGAATTGGATTACGGTCCCTTGTGACTTCCACGACCGTAGTTTAGGCCATGTAACTTACTGGAATGCTCCACGCTCATGATGCCAAGATCCACGGCCGTGGTTTAGAGCGTGGACTCTTCTACGGCCGTAATTCAGGGCGTGGAAGTGTAGAACACTTGTAGTTTCCTTTGTGTCGTGACATTCTTCATCCTAACTCCTTCCTTAGCTTCCTTGATGTGTTCCTAATCCTCGAACATGATCGAATCCTCTCTTTTCTCTCTCAATAGCTCCCATTTAGCTCCTTTTCGCCTACAATCAACACCAAGCTAGTGTAGACATCCATATCGGCTATAATAGAGGAATAAGCTGACAATTGCTTCTAAACTTCATCCATGTACACAATAATGAGAAAGAAACAACCAAAACAAGTGCCTAGAATATCGCAATATTTCATCCTAACAAAATACCCCATACTTGTTACTTGCTTGTCCCCAAGCAAGGTCTTTGAAAGCACTAAAATACAAGTTAGAATGAAATATGCATGCAATCTTGAAACAAAAACATTCTTTAGGTAAATGTGCTTCTAGTCAATAGATCATCCTCAAACCTTGCTTCATTTGTTCTTGAAAACGCTTGTATACATAAATCAAATAATGCAAAGCAAAGAAACATCACAAATCCCTTAAACTTTGAGACAAACATCATAACCTTCAAGTATTATCAAAATCAAGCATAAGAGATTTCAATTTAGATGACCATGTCAAATAACTTGTTTTTGATCTTAAGAAGTTTCAAGTAAGGTCTAGAATGTGGAAAGGAGGGAAACGTATAAGGATGTGGTGCATGAATCCGGGAAAATGAATAACCAACTCTTTTTCTTTTCACTTGAATTGCAACACCATCAACTTTGAGCTTTACTCTCTTCTTTTTCACATTATATTTCGACTTTACTTTTTGAAAGATGGACAGAGGTGCACAAAAACCGAAGCCTAGGAGATTGGCGTTTCTCAATTTCGAGATGCCTCAAACCCTTGATGCACATACCATAATTCGTTAGGAATATCGCTCAATCCTACTTTGGCAAGACACAAACACCCGGCTATGTGAATGGTGCCGAGTTACTCATCGTCATGATTGACTTCCCCAAACCTATTAATTCTATTCTTTGAATGCAAAAAAATTTGCTTTCATGGCCCTCCCACATCAAACATGCCAAATATCAACTCCTCCAAATTCCCGAATAGGTAAGGGAGGCAATTACTTTCATTGTGGGGCTAAGTGATCAAAGAAAGAAGAAAGAAAATCGAATTGCCTTAATCATTTCATAGAGAAGCATAAGAACTCATCATGTGATTTCAACTTCAATTTCTCAATATGATTTAGATAGAACTTTCACATTATGAAATTTACAAGAAAGGATAAATAACACATTCAATTTCTTTTCAATTCAATGTTCCGTTTAAGCATAGAATTGTCATCAAAAATTCATTCCACAAGTAAGAACTATCATAGAAGTCATCTCTAATCTTAGAAGCACAAAAACTCTTTCAAATTTTCCAAAATTTTCAAATTTTTATGGGTTTTTCAAACTTTTTCATGCAATGCAATAATGAAACGTGTGACTATGAAAATGAAACATGCAAGTGTTATGGATAGAAGCAAGCAAGCCAATGTAGTAGAGTTATTACAACACATAGTCACACCCCACCCCATACTTAGAACTGACATTGTCCTCAATGTTTGAAAAAGAAATAAAGAAAAGAAGAAAAGGAAAATGAACTCACTAAAGATGGTGGTGAGGCGGCTGAACCATCAATCCTCGAAGCTCATCACTTTGGAGGTGGCGGTGGTGGAAATGGATGGAACTCGGAGCTGAAATGCCGCCCAAACTACTGGCGGTAGATGTCTCGCATCATCCGATCATGCTCATTAGCCCGTACGTCGCGGGTGTCCTGGCAGATCTCCAAGTCACCGACTCTCCTAGAAAGGTCGGTAGCCCACTCCGGTAGCTGCTCATACTAGGCCGGTGGCTGGCCGTACCATGCTGGTTCGTCCTGTGATGCCGGTGCTGCTGGAGCTGCTGATGCCTGACTGTACCATGGTGGTGGAACTCCCATCCACTCCGGCTGTGCTCCGTACAAGTGGGAGGAGTGTCTATCCATGTCGGCCTCTCACTCACGCTAGCACGGCGAGAGGAAGAGGCTCCTGAAGGTCCAGCTGGTCGTGGTGAACGCCTGGGAGGGTCAGGTAAGTGTGTCGGCTGATCTGAGAAAGTGCCAAAGTCATGATCCTCACCTCCTCCCTCAAAACCATCACCTCCTCCTATCTCCTCCTTAACATCTGCAGCTGGTATCTCATCGGGGATGTAGGGAGGTGCTACTAACCTATTCGCATGCATAGTAGCGAAGGTCTGCTTCCAATTATGGCGTCCAGCCATAATGGAATACTCAGGGAGCTATGTAATACCTCTACCTCCTCTCTCTTCCCATGGCATACCGGCGGTAGGTGGACCGCGGTGCCTAGGGAAGATGATCCCCCTCGTCATCAAACTGTTGAGACCCAAAGGTCTCGCTGCAATCCTAGTGCAAGCAGAGAAATCTATACCAAGCTGTCTAGCAATGTGGGTAACCATACCACCATATCCAATGTTCCCGGCTCTCTTATTCTTGAGCTTACTCATGGTGGAGGCTAAGAGGGTAGCACAGTCAGCAGGTCTACCGTGCAACATAGAATAGAGAAGGAACAACTCATTTGTCTTAATCTTCTGAGGGGTCTCGGTCTTAGGGAAAAGACACTCATAAAGGACTCTATGGGCTATCTTCAAGGCTAAGTGATAGATGAGCTTAGCCTTGGTGTCAGCTGGCTGCCAGCGGTCCTCGTTCGCATAGATCATGGCAATATCCTCCCAGAAATTCTTAGCGTATACACCGTTAGGAAAACGACCATTGAAGGTCTCTTGGAACCCAAAGAAGGCTCCAAACTCCAAGATCGAGAACTCGTAGTTCTCCTGTAACACCCCAAATTCTGAGAACTCGGGGAGCTACTGGTTAGGACCTCACAATGGGTCCCGACCTTAGTTTGACAACAATTTTACTTGGATCTTACAACAAGGCACAAATGTATTTAAAACAATTTCAAAACATATTATTTTTAATGTATGAATGCACACATGTGATAGTCTTAGAAAACATATATATAGATACATAACATGCATGTCGTATGAGAGACCCCCTGTCCCCATCTAATGAATACGTGGACCCGGCTGATATGTCATTACTAATGATACTTATTTTGTGACACGAGGGATTCCCAAACCTCGCCCTTGTCCCCGTTTACCAACGCGGAATGGTACTAATGCATCTAACAGTCTACCCGACTAGGCTGGTCGCAGGGAACCTCCTTGACTCTCGCAAGAGCTAGGCAGATGATTTCACGACCCGTTATCATACACTTGGGTCAATTATGTAAATAATAAAGTCGGCCTAATCCGGTTTCGTTATTTATTATAACTAACAACACTCATACACATTACACTCATACAAGAAGCCAGCTAAGTAAGTCCGTGGATTTACCTGAATCAGATCTCGACTTTCTAATTCGCAAATCGATCTGTACATTAGGAATTCAGTGGCCTGTCAAAGGAGGCAAGTGTGTTAGCACACTTTCTAGGTGATTAGAAGTCTAAGACTTCTAAGATAGTAGGTCTTAATAGAACGGAATTGATTACAGTATTAATTTATGGTAAAATGACTATTTTACCCTTGGTCTCGAAACTTCCAAAAGTTCCCTAATTCATGCCTAAACTCTTATTTGAGACTAAAGAGTCATATTCTAACTCCTAAAGATGAGTTTGGTTACAAATTGACAATTTACCCATTTCCCTATTTTCGGAAAGATCGTTAAGGTCCAACTTCGGCTTCAAATATAAAATTTGAATAATCTTATAAAAATTCCGAAATAATTCCCTAGATCATCTATGATATCTCATATACTCCAAGGAGCAAAAATTTCTTAAAACTGTTCAACCATCACTTCTACAAAAATTTCCAAAGTTGGTTACAACACTTAACAAACAACACATTGTCTTAACTTTAAAAAAATTCATAACTCCTAAACCGTTCGCTGAATTTATCCCAAATTTTGATATGTTCTACTATAAAATCTTATCTATACTATATCCAAAATTCAGCAGCAAAGTAGATCAAGAGCTTATTCACAACCATCCCACAAAACTGCATCACATGCTGTTTTTATCAACACTCAACACACTTATAAAAACTACATGAGAAGTCAACTTTGCAACATCATAACTCTCAAACCGTAACTCCGATTCCTCCCAAATTTTAGTATGATCTAATATGTACTGCTGACTACAACATATCCAAAATTCAGCAAAAAAGGAGGAGTATAACTTACTCAAATCTTGACCCGAAGTTGACTGTTTTTCACTTCCGAAAACTCAGAAAAATACATGAATCTGTACATCTCTCGTATAGTTGTTCTGAGTAGGTTTAAAGACGAAAACTGGTCCATGTTAGGCAAGGAAAGGTGGACTAAAGTATAGTGTAGCAAGGGTACAAGCCTCACCCGATTCCGAGACTCGAAGGCACGGGAAATACAACACCAAGGCTACTGCGGATCGGATCTGGGCTGCTCGGTATCCAAGGTATGCTGGATCGACAAAAGAGAAGCAGCCCGCTGGTGCTGTGTTTGAGGTCGCCAGAAGGAGGAGCCGCCATTCCTGGGTGCTTGTTTGGGTCGACAGAAGGAGGAGCCGCCATAGATATCCTAGTTGTTGTTCGTGAGTAGGTAGAACATGCTGCTTCTGCTGTTGATGAAGACGACCCCTGCACCACTGTCTATGCCGAAGGGGAGAAGTGTTGGCATGCTCCGTGTCTACAGATGGCCTGAATGGTTGATGCGTGCAAGGCGTGCAGAGGGAGGCAATGAGCGAGGTGAACATTGGCCTGCTAAGCGCCGGCTGCGAGTCCTAGTGCTCCCCAGTTTTGCGCATGAAAGGAGAGGCGGACAAGCGTGTGAAGAGAGGCGTAATCTGGTGATAATGGAAGGTATCAGAAGAGGGAGCACGAGGAGGCGTGATCTGCGGGAGTTACGACCTTTGAGATGTCCAGAACGTGTGTGCTCTTGGGCTGGAGGAGAATGCTGCGCTGCTTGCAGGAAGGGAGAGTTACTGTTGGGCATGTAAGCAGGGTTGTCATGGGCTGCGGCTGGGCTTCTTGGGCTGCTCCAATCCGCCAACAAGGGACCAAGTCAAGGGTTGGACAATTAACTCCAAACAAGACAACATTGGGCTGAAACAAGGTGAGGAGAAGTGGGCTGAAAACATAGGCAAAAGGTTGGGCTGAAGTTGTAAAAACAAAGGTGGGCTGAGTTGTCAAAACTCTTCAAAAACTCGTCATGGCTTTGTCAGGCCCATGCATGACTTCGTCACAGAGTTGTCGGGCTTCGTCATGACCTCGTCTCAGCTTTGTCATGGTCTTGTCACAACTTTGTCACGTTCCCGTCACAGCTTTGTCACATTCTCGTCTAAAGTCGTCGTTATGGATTAATTATAAGAATTAGGGTTTGATATGTATCTATCATTTTATGTGAATTAAATTCTACATAAAATGATAAATAATTATAAGAATTAGGGTTTGATATAATTCTATCATTTTATGTGAATTAAATTCTACATAAAATGATAAATAATTATATGAATTAGGGTTTGATATAATTCTATCATTTTATGTGAATTAAATTCTACATAAAAAGATAAATAATTATAAGACTTAGGGTTTGATATAATTCTATCATTTTATGTGAATTAAATTCTACATAAAATGATAAAATTTGTGAAGAAAGAAATACTAGATAGAATGGGAACCGTCAACGGCTCGAAGTCCGAATTGATTCGGAATTAAACGGAATAAAAATTCTAGATATTACATCAGTACCCCCTTAAAATAAGTTTTGTCCTGAAACTTAGAACAAAGTACTTAATTAAACGACTTCCATAAATAAACTGGTATGTCCTAGTCTCACTAAATTTTTATTCGTTTCTTAAACTTCTCTAACCCTATCAAAGCGTAACGAAAAAAAACTGGTCGTTACATCAGACCTTCCTCAAAATAAGTTTCGTCCCGAAACTTAGGGTAAGACAATCCTGATCGGCCTTTAAGACACCAAATGGGTGTTTTTGATCACTACACAAAAGTCTCATCGTTTCCACATCCAAGTATCCCGCACATCAAGGTTATCAAAAGCACACATCACTGACTAAGCACTCAATCACGAAATAAACAAGTCGTCAAACAATATCACACATCCAAGGTCAAGTCCTAACTCGTCACTCTCGAGGTTACAACTATCACTAAATAGGTCTTTGAAAGGTTACGTCTCTTACTATTCCCAGTATCTTAGGTAGCCTTATCAGCTTTAAGATGGTGATAGTTTGTGAAATGCATTCTAGTTGGAAGGAACGTGATATAGACTATGTGGAGTTACTAAAAATGTTATACGGAAACTTATGTGCATGTAGAGGTAATAGAAGGAGACTGGTACCCTATTATGGATCCGAGTGTAGAGTGATGGGCTATCTTCAAGGCATAGATCATGGCAATATCCTCCCAGAAATCCTTAGCGTATACACCGCTAGGAAAACGACCATTGAAGGTCTCTTGGAACCCAAAGAAGGCTCCAAACTCCAAGATCGAGAACTTGTAGTTCTCCTCCATCAGCCTAAAGGAAACAGTCTGTCCATAACACTATGCTCGAAAGAAATCACAAACTCCCTAGTGATCTCCTCATATGCGTCTTCCCTAATAGCGGAGAAGACGATCAAACCGGCCCTATTTAAAAGCCAAGTCAGGTCATTCACCACATTCAACGGCTCTAACTCCTCAAGAACTAACTAGCACGGTCCTATGACCGTCCTCTTCTCGATCCTTTCTAAGGCATCGAGGTAATCCTCATGGATTTTTGGAATTCTAGGAGGTGGGGTTGATGGTGGCTCAGTAGGGGGTACTTGGGAGGAGGAGGAAGCATCACCTTTCCTGTTCTTGCTTCTAGTAGAAATTCTCCTTATCAAATCCATCTCAGAGAGAAAACCACGGTCTGTTCTACAAAAACCACGGCCGTGGAACCTACAGGGACCGTGGTTCGACACTGTTTTGCTCAAATCTCAACAAATCAATCACCAAACTCAGCAAAGCCTGTCCTAGACTAATTTCAATCTCAATCATATGCAATTCCTCTAAGTTCTTGCGAGAAATAGACCCGAATTGACAAAGTAGAGAAATAGAAGAAAAGCCTAGGTTTTTGGATGTTTGAATCCAAATTCCGTCTTTTACAGGGATTGTCCACTTGATTTGTTGATTGGATCTTGTAGATGATCGGAAATGCTTCACTTTAGCACCAAGAATCGCTCGAAACGGTTTCCGAACGAAGAAATGCGGGATGGGGAGGATTTTCGGAGTTTAGGTCGTGGAAGAGGGGCGTGGATTTGGGGAATGCGGTGTTTTTGTGAAAGGAAGGTGGTTTATATAGTGGCTGTAAAATTTTTGGAAAATCACGGTCACTCGGGGGTTTCCACGGCCGTGGTTTTGTACGGAATCGTGGTTTTGGTGATTTTTCTCAAACTTTTGCAAATTACGGTCACTGTAGCTTCCACGACCGTGGTTTAGGGCGTGGAACTATCTGTAATGTGCCAAAATCCGAGTTTCGTCAATTCCTTCTAACTTTTTCCTTCCCATTGCCTATTCCATTGTTCCTACATCCAAAAACACGACATACCGGGAGGTATCGAAGGCAAAAACAAAGCAAAAAGAATAAACTAATCTAATCTATGAATGATAAACAAAAGCATAAGTGCAATACCTTGGGTTGCCTCCCAAGAAGCGCTTGTTTAAGGTCCGTAGCTAGACCATAGTTGCACCTATTCGAGTGTGGTAGGCGCGAACTCCTCAACTTGGAGTTTCGGTGAATACTTCTTGAGTCTTTGACTGTTCACCTTAAAGCTTCCGCCCTTTTCACCCCATACTTCAATTGTGCCATGGGGAAAAACATGTTTGATTAGATAAGGTTCAGTCCAACGAGATTTAAGCTTACTTGGAAATAGGCGGAGTCTTGAGTTGAAGAGGAGAACTTGATCTCCTTCTTTGAGGTCCTTTGGAATGATATGCTTATCATGCCAACGCTTCGCTCTCTCCTTATAGATCTTAGCGTTCTCATAAGCGTTTAAGCGAAGTTCTTCAAGCTCATTAAGGTCCAAAAGGCGCTTCTTGCCCGCTTCCTTCATGCCGAAGTTCAACCACTTAACCGCCCAATACTCTTTATGTTCCAGCTCCACCGGTAAGTGACAAGACTTCCCACACACAAGGTTGTATGGTGTTGTTCCTATGGGAGTCTTGTATGCAGTCCTATATGCCCACAATGCATCATCTAGCTTCAAAGACCAATCTTTCCTTGTCTTCGAAACTGTTTTCTCTAGGATTCCTTTAATCTCCCGATTCAAAATCTCCACTTGTCCACTCGTTTGTGGATGATAAGGGGTGACGATCTTGTGAGTCACCCCATACTTAGCTAGTAGATCTTCGAATTGTCGGGCAATGAAGTGAGAGCCTCCATCACTAATGATAGTCCGTGGTATCCCAAATCTTGGGAAAATAGTATTGTTAAAGAACTTAACCACAACCATGGAATCATTAGTTGGAGAGGCAATCGCTTCGACCCATGACGAAACATAATCTATAGCTAGAAGTATGTATTGGTTTCAACAAGATGATGGGAAAGGTCCCATGAAGTCTATTCCCCAAATGTCAAAGATCTATACCTCATGAATGTTGTTAAGAGGCATTTCGTTCCTCCTAGATATGTTCCCTGTTCTTTGACAACCATCGCAGCAGGAAACAAAGGTTTGCACATCTTTAAATAAAGTAGGACAAAAGAATCCAGATTACAATACCTTAGCGCTAGTCTTGTTCGAGCTAGCGTGTCCTCCACAAGGTAGTGAATGACACTGACGGATGACACTTTGCATCTCGTCTTCCGGCACACATCTTCGAATGATGCCGTCAGGACCTCTCTTGAAGAGGAGAGGTTCATTCCAAAAGTATTCCCGGACATCCTTAAAGAACTTCTTCCTTTGTGAATAGGATAGTCCGGGTGGTATTTCCTGACAAACCAAATTGTTAACAAAATCAGCAAACCATGGTTTGTTACCTTTAGTAATCTTGTCGATGCACTCCTCTATGATGTGTAAATGCTCGTCCGGAAAGGAGTCATCTATAGGTAGATTGTCGTTCTCTAGTTGTGGTAGACGACTCAAATGATCCGCAACAGAATTTTCCGAACCCTTCTTGTCACGGATCTCTAGATCAAATTCTTGTAGGAGAAGAATCCACCTAATCAGCCTTGGTTTCGCATCCTTCTTTGCAAGTAGATACCGGATCACAACATTATCCGTGTATACAATCACATTGCACCTACAAGATAAGAACGAAACTTTTCAAATGCATAAACAATAGCTAGAAATTCCTTTTCAGTAGTGGCGTAGTTAAGCTGCGCTTCATCTAGCGTCTTGCTATGGTAGTAGATAGCATGGGTTCGTCCTTCCTTCTTTTGCCCAAGCACAGCTCCTATAGCTACGTCACTTGCATCACACATAACCTCGAATGGAAGATTCCAATCCGGAGGTTGAATGATCGGGGTTGAGATTAGAGCTTCCCGAATCTTATGAAACGCATCTAAGCACTCCTGCAAGAAATCAAAAACTGCACCCTTCATCAATAGATTAGTAAGCAGTTTTGATATCTTAGAGAAATCCTTTATAAAAAGTCTATGAAATCCAGCATGTCCTAGAAAGCTTCTTTTCCCCTTCACCGAAGATGGAGGAGGGAGCTTTTCTATAGTTTCTATCTTAGCCTTATCTACTTCAATCCCTCTACTAGAGATCAAGTGTCCGAGTACAATGCCTTCCTTTACCATAAATTGACACTTCTCCCAATTAAGGACTAGGTTAGTGTCTTCACACCTTTGTAGCACAAGAGAAAGGTTAGAGAGACAATTATCGAAGAGGAACCATAAACATAAAAGTCATCCATGAAAACCTCCATGTTCTCTTCTATGTACTCCGAGAAGATAGCCATCATGCACCTTTGGAATGTGGCTGGGGCGTTGCAAAGCCCGAACGGAATTCTCCTATAAGCGAACGTACCCCATGGGCACGTGAATGTGGTCTTCTCTTGATCGTCTGGATGAATCGGGATCTGAAAGAAGCCACTATAACCGTCAAGATAGCAAAAATGAGAAAGTTGTGCTAACCTTTCAAGCATTTGGTCAATGAAAGGTAAGGGGAAGTGATCCTTTCTAGTTGCATTGTTTAGCTTCCGTTTATCAATGCGCATCCTCCATCCAGTCATTGTCCTTGTAGGAATGAGCTCATTGTTCTTATTGGTGATGACCGTCAGTCCTCCCTTCGGAACAACCTGTACGGGACTCACCCACTTGCTATCGGAGATAGAGTAGATGATACCTGCATCAAGTGGTTTAAGAATTTCCTTCTTGACAACCTCCTTCATGGTCGGATTTAACCGCCTTTGAGGTTGTCGTGAAGTTCTAAAGTCTTCTTCCATTAGGATCTTATGCATGCATAATGAAGGCTTAATTCCTACTAGATCCTCTATAGTGTAACCTAAGGCTTTCCTATGTTTCCTTATAACAACCATAAGCTAACTATGTTCATCTTCACTTAGATCGGAACTAACAATTACCGAAAAGGTAGAATTAGATCCTAGAAATGCGTACCTTAGATGTGTAGGAAGTGGCTTCAATTACATCACTATCGGAGTCTCTAGTGGCTCTTGAGGAGTGTCCAATGCTTCCTTAGAAGTCTCTAAGGGTATAGAAGTTGTTGAAGTAGACTCAAGAGCATTGGTAGAAAGAACGTAATTGTCCTCAGATTTTTCCAAAATTACGGCACCTCTGTTTCCTCCACGGCAGTGGTTTAGGGCGTGGAAGTCAATTACGGTACCTCTGATAGTTCAACGGCTGTGGTTTTGGCCGTGTAACTTACTAGAGTCCTCTGAATAGCTAATTACGGTCATGTTGGTGGGAACCACGGCTGGGGAATAGCACGACTGGCCGTGATTCCTCACGTCTTCTGACCCATCGTAGAGTTTTTCAAACTCTTCTTCGTGCACTTCCTTTAGCTCCTCTAAAGCTTCAATTTCCTAATTGTATTCCTCTTCCTCTCCTTTCTCTGTAATGCTCATAGTGATAACCTTTTGCAAAGGATCCTTGAATAGAATTGAGCTTACTTCCTCTCTAGATGCCTCTTCGTCATGGATGTTAAACATATCCTCTTCAAGAGCTGGCTCTTTCATCAAAGTGGAAAGAACAAACTCTACCTTTTCCTCTCCTATGTCGAAGGCGAGTCTAGCATTCTTGCAATCTACCATACAACCGGATGTTGCAAGAAACGGTCTTCCGAGTATGATCGGGACCGGACTATTTGTAGGAATGTCAAGCACAACAAAGTCTATTGGAATATAGAACTTACCAAGCTTGACTGGGACGTCTTCAATGATACCGACAGGACGAGTTATGGAACGATCCGCCATGTATAGTGTCATCTTCACCGGTTTAGGTTCGCCTAACCCGATCTTCCTGCATAAAGCAAACGGAATGATGCTAACGCTTGCTCCTAAATCACATAATGCATCATATGTGACATCTCCTACTCCGATTGGAACACAAAATGACCCCGGATCCTTCATCTTTGGGGGCATCTTTTCTTTCATCGTTTTGATAAGATCCGATGATTCCGAACTCATCTTGACTTCTCCAAAGTCTTCTAGTGTCCTCTTGTTAGAGAGGATCTCCTTTAAGAACTTTCCATAAGCTGACATACCTACAATTGCATCAATGAAAGGTATGATAATATACAGTTTGCTCATGAGTTCAATGAACTTACCGAATTGCTTGTCTAGACGCGCTCTTGCTCTAGATTGTGGAAATGGTAGGGGAGGTTTGTAAGCTGGGGGAGGAATGTAGATGTCTTCCTTCTCTTTCCCCTTTTCTTTCTCCTTTTCGACAGGAACTTCAACAAACTTAGGTTGTTGATCGGTGGTTGTTGCTCCGCTCCTAGTTGTGATAGCCATCACCCTTCCTTTCGGGTTATCCTCCATCTTTCCTGGAAGTTTTCCTTGATTTCTAGGAACTTCCTCAGCATTGCTAAACATTTGGTTTTCTAAAACCTTTTGGGCTTTATCAACCTTAGTGATATGACTCTCCAACCCTTGAAGCTTTCCAAAATCGTTTCCAGCATGGGATCGGGCTTCTCTTTCCCCGAAGTGCTTCCACTATTAGATGTTTTCCCCTGGATTTTCAAAGGAATGGAAGAAGAAGATGGTGGAGTTAGTGAATTTCCTGAATTGGGATAAGAATTACCGGAGTTTTGTTGTTGGTTGGAACGCCAATTGTTGTTGTTTGAACTCCTATTGTTGTTCCGGTTGTTGTTCCGGCTGTTACGATTGGTATTCTCATTCCTATTGTGGTTATTGTTATTTCCTAAATAACCAACATCTTGCTCCTTAGGCTTTTGAAAGCTAGCTTTGATGACTTCTTTCAATTTTTTAATCTCGGTGTTGAGAGAAAAGATTTGAGTTTGAGCAGCTTGTGTTTGCTTTGCTCCTTGCTCCACTCGATTAGCTTCTAACTTCCGATGAGAGTATTTCTCAATGACTCGGGCTTGCTTCTCAATGAAGTCCCAAGCGTCATCTTCCCTCATGTCCATGAATGTGCCACATGAAAGGGATTGGAGCTTGAAATGTGTTTCCACATCCAGCCCCTTATAGTATATCTCCAATAACTCCAATTTGAAAATGCCATGGTGTGGGCAATCCAATAGTAAATCCTGAAATCTTTCCCAAGACTGAAACAAACTTTCATTAGATCTCATAGAAAAAGCATTAATTTTACCTCTCAACTCCGCCGTCTTGGATGGTGGAAAGAACTTGGTTAGGAACTCCGAAGATAGATCCTCCCATGTGTTGAGTCTTCCATTTGGAAGAGCTTGATACCAAGATAAAGCTTTCCCTTTCAAAGAGAAAAATAATGGCTTGATATTATAATTGTTGGTGGTTGCATTTTTTGGCTTCATTGTCTCCATCAAGATCTCAAAATTCTGTAAATGTTGATGTGGAGATTCTACACTCGTTCCTCCAAACTGGCTTTGGCGAATGATGGTAATAACTTGTGGGTTAAAGGTAAACCCCTGAATATCGTCAGCATCAAAGTTCACACCTAAACGGCGTGGTTGCTGAATCGGATCCATCCTTTGGCCAAGAGTTATTGGCTCTTCATCTACACGAGCGGCTCTCGCACCCCCAGCTGGGACACGAGGAATGGCGGCTGGTCTTGGATTATTCCGGTTTGCATTGATCGTTGGATCAATGTCCTCTAGCGACGGCATGGAGTAGTCGCTCTCTTCATCGGATGAGTCGGTTCTAACCGATCTGGTCGGTTTGCTTCTCTTATTCTTCTTGGAACCACTCATCTCCAACCTCATTTGCAGCATCATGTCCTTGAGCTCATCAATTTGCAATTGATGACGCTCCGATTCTTCCCTGCGAGTCTTCTCGCTCCATCAAAGTCGAGCTTCGGAATCATCCAATTCTGCTTGGATATCCCTCTGTTTACTTTCAGCCATCTTTCTTTCTTTGAGCTTCTTTCTCAAAATCTTCTCAAGTTCTTGATCAAGAGGTAAGAGGTCTTTGTTGGTGCTAGACCTGCGCATATACCTAAGATAACCTGCAAATATCACTCAAAAGAGATATCAAATAACAAGAGCAAAGGTCCCAAGCTCGACAACCGAAAACTGAATTTGGTATAAGCCAAATCCCCGGCAACGGCGCCAAAAACTTGTTCGCCCAAAAGCGTGCGTGCAATCAAGTCTTAAATTTATAAAACTAGAATAAAAGTAAGCAAACCCGCAGTGTACAGATCGGCGTAGATTAGCAAGTATTCCAGAGTATCGATCACATGGATTTGGTGAAACAAAACCCAGTCTCAAGTTATCGAGCAATTAAATATAAAGCTTTGCAAATATTGGGGAAAACAACAACTCTAAAGATCCAGGTATCCAATTGTGGCAATCGATTCAAGATATACTAAAAAACTAAGGACAGAGTCAAGGGTTGCAAAGGTATGCTAAAGTAAAGTAATGTACGGTGAAGTTCCAAGACTTTATATGACTTATCTAAAGACACTCTCTATAAAGGTTGTTGAGGCTTCAGTATAAAAAGAATCTAAGGACAAGAATTAATCTCAAATACCCAAACTTGTAACCCAAGGATCAAGACTAACTAAAGCGATTAAGGTTGTGACACTCGAAACCGAAATAGAGGATGATGAGTCTCACTACTACCTAGAAAAGGGCAAGCCAAGACTAGATTAAAGCTAATCTTTAACCTTGGATCAAAGTAAAAGCAAAGTTCGTAAACTAGGGTAAATCAAGGTCAGATCTTGAGAACCACGGCCGTGGACACCCAAGAATAGCCCGTGATTTGGGTTCAACGACGAAATCTCTCTAACTCTCAGGGTCCAATCAATTTACGATCGATCTATCATCATCTAAGCCATAACTATCAACCCTTCACCTTAGAATTGCTACAGGGTTTTAGCCAACAATCATTGTCAAATTATCAATATTCAAATCAAAGAGAATAAAAGATGAAAACCCTCGAATACTTAATAAAACTTCGAAACCAATTCTCAAATCCGAACACAAGAAGTGATAATCAATAGATTTAGAATATAGAACACAAAACCTCACAATAATCTAAGGTAAGTATGAAGAACAGGTTGTCAATCCGTCTTCAATGCCAAAACCTAAGAAAGAGGTTAAAAACCTTCGGCGATCTTCAATCCACCCTAGGCAAGAATGCTCCAAGCAAAGTAAGCGGCCGTCAACGTCTCCGCGAGATCCAACGCAAATGTAACGGGAATAAGCCGTAAGCGTCGATGCCCAAAACTCTCTTCTCTGACCTTTTTATAAGACGGCCCATCACGTAAATAACGTGGAAAATGAAGACTCGTCTAAAGATCGCCTAAATCACGGTCTCAAGGGATTCCACGACCGTGGTTTAGAGCGTGGAATTGGATTACGGTCCCTTGTGACTTCCACGACCGTACTTTAGGCCGTGTAACTTACTGGAATGCTCCACGCTCATGATGCCAAGATCCACGGCCGTGGTTTAGAGTGTGGACTCTTCTACGGCCGTAATTCAGGGCGTGGAAGTGTAGAACACTTGTAGTTTCCTTTGTGTCGTGACATTCTTCATCCTAGCTCCTTCCTTAGCTTCCTTGATGTGTTTCTAATCCTCGAACATGATCGAATCCTCTCTTTTCTCTCTCAATAGCTCCCATTTAGCTCCTTTTTGCCTACAATCAACACAAAGCTAGTGTAGACATCCATATCGGCTATAATAGAGGAATAAGCTGACAATTGCTTCTAAACTTCATCCATGTACACAATAATGAGAAAGAAACAACCAAAACAAGTGCCTAGAATATCGCAATATTTCATGCTAACATGTCTTCTGTGGACACAAAGAGGAAAACAAGGTCGCCCTCAAGGACCTCCCACTGCTCTACTCCTGCCTTCCATAGAGCGAGAAGGTGATGGGTTGGCCGTCCCTTTTCCTTGCCTCTTTGAAGCGAATTAGGAGGGACGAGTCAAGGGATATTGTTGGCGGTGGGGTGATCTCCTTGATCGCCTCACAGGTAATGGACCTGTCCGAGCTAGAGGACGGGCTGGAGGCTCCTCTTTACACTGAGGGGATGCTCAGGAGGTGCAAGCTCCTCTGGCGGGACGGGGAGAACCTATTTTGGATCTCCCTTGCAGATGGGAGCTACCTCACCTATCTCCCTCGGCCTCTACCACTAGGAGATGAGCTCTCCGAGCTCTACATTCTGGAAGACCCCTTCGTGCTGAGGAGGCCACTAGTGGCCATTGTGGAGAGGCATGCCGCTAGCTCCAGCCAGGCCCATCGAGAGGAGCACCTACCCATCTCAGATGATAAGGATATGCCCATGGCAGCACTAGAGGAGGATCCGGCCCTTGCGAGCCTTCAGGCTCAGATGGCGGCTATGATGACCAAACACCGGACATGGTAGTCCGATTACCAACGGAATATGCTGGAGCAACAGCAGAGTTGGCAGACCAGCTTTGCCACCTCCATGACCTCCCATTTCGACCAGCTGTAGGAGGCTTGGCAGGCGGCCCAACAGCAGCAGATGGAGGATCAGCAGCTGGCTTGGCAAGCCAGCGTTGAGACCTCTTTTGGTCATCGGATGACAGCTTAGCAAGACCGCATAGATGACATCTACCGCCGGCAGGAGCACTTCTTCCGCCATTTTCCTTACCCACCGGAGGAGGGTCCAGGTGGTCCATCAGGACCATCTCACTGAGGGGTACATTTCTCTTCCTTTCTCCCACATTTATCTTTGCCTCATTTCCACTTTGAGGACAAAGTGTACTTCAAGTATGGGGGGAGGACATTATCATTGCTTGTACAGTTCATTTGAGTTGATTTGTTTTGTTTTTCATTTTTGAATTCACATTGAAATTCACAAAAAAAAAAAAGAAAAAGCCAAAGAAAATAAAAAAGACATGAAAATCCTTGGATAAACCGAAAACCCGAAAGGGCGGTTTAGGCAAAAAGAAGGTAGTCCGACCAACCTTAGGTTGGTGCAAAATTGGACTTGAGGGATGTGAGTTAAAGTGAGATCATCAAAAGAAGAAGAGTGGCAAGGTGAAAACCCGAAAGAGCGCCTTGGAAAAATGAGCGACACCGAGTGTAGGTTTCCCTTCCGGTGTTTGGCGACATAAGAAGGGGAGTCATAAGGAGGTTGTCCGCGTAGGTCACTCTTGGAGCAATAAGGATGGTAGTTTCTCCCTTTTTCTCACATTTCCTCTCTTTTCCTTCTTTCTTTCTTGGCTTTTCTCTTGTTTTCATTGTCTTTCTTGCTTACCCATGCTTTTTGAGGCCTTTGAGCCTAGTTGTTGTCATTTGTTTTACTCGGGACGAGTAAAAGGTCTAAGTATGGGGGAGTTTGATAGTACTATCATTTAGGATAGTTTTTAGAGTCTTTTTATTACATCTGTGTCGGTTTATGCTCCTAACTCCTTGGTCCAGAAGAAGAAGACTAAAAGAAGCTAAGGAAGGAGTCATAAGCACTTAGGAGTGAAGATCGATCACGAAGCAAAGCTTCTGTTGCCCCACCGCCCCAGCGGAGCCTTGTCACCGCCCCTGTGGGTGACGCCTTACACCGGAGCGCCCCCTGCGCCTTCGCCAACGCCGGCCATGAAGTGTGTCACCGCCCCTGTGCCACTCCTTGGCGCCCCTACAGTGACTTGCCTTGAAGAAACGAAGACTAGCTCCCTTGCGCCTTCCACTACGCCCCTGCCTGCGCCTCAACTTGGGAGCTGGAAGACGAAGAGGTTGTGTCACCGCCCCTGCGTGGACATAGGGACGCCCCGGTAGCTTGGCATCATAAACGTCACGAAGTCGAAGGGTCAGACATTTGAAGAGCATTGAAGATCCGCCCCAGCGGAATTGCCTAGCCGCCCTTGCGGCCATGAAGAAGATAAAGCTTTTTTGCCTTCACCGCCCCTGCGGAACTGAAGGCCGCCCCTGCGGTTTAACATCAAAAGCTTTACTCTAGTTGTTTACACCACCTTTATGGCATTAAAAGGTGGCTGTTTTAGGCCGGCCATTTACTCCCATTTAGTATCTTTTGTAGCATAAATAGTCTTTGGTTGATTGCTAGAATCGTCCATCTTGTTATCCAATAAATTATCCACTTAGATTATCTTGCTACCTTTGTAATGAGTTGCTAACTCCCTTGCTACATTGGGTTGGTTTGAAGCTGCGTTGTTACTTTGATTGTAAGTTCTGTTTATTATAAGTTTTCATTCAGTAATGCTTTGTGTTTCCTTGATCTCCATTGTCTAATTGCATGTTTACTATTGCTTGAGATTGATCACCTTAGGTTCTAAAGTGCATGCAAATAACTAGGATTAATAGGTTCCGGGTTCGGGTCTTTAATCTAGTAGCAACTTTAAGTAATAACAGGTTGTAATTACTTAAAGAAAGGAACACAAATATAATGATAAGTTTAACGGTTTTAATCTTCTCTTTGTATCCCTTAGTCTTTGTTTGAAAGCTAACTTGTTATTTGTTCTTGTAGGTTTACGGAACACTAACTTGTTAAGTTGTGTTGATGCCGGTCGGCTCAACACATATATATGATCGAGATGGGAGATTACTTGAAAACTTGTAAAAGGAACTCACCAAAGTAGCAATTGCATGCTTAGAATCAACCTAGTGTAGATTCACCCATCATTTGTCTTACTTGTCGCATTAATCATTTTCATAAGTTTTTGTGTGCATCAATTCAACCAACCCCCCCCCCCCTTTGTTACTTGTTTCTATAATCGATAATTGCATCTAAAACACCTTAACTCTCTTGGGTTCGACCCTTACTTAACCACTATACTTGTCTTTAGTGCTAAGTCGGGATTTACTTTTGATTGGGTATAGACAACCATAGAAATACCTTTAGTCAATCTCCAATTGTTGTTGGAGTACCTATTGTTGTTGTTGTTCCAAATATTGTTCCAGTTGTTGTTCCTATTGCCTTGATTGTTTTCCCTTCCTAGGTGGCCAGCATCTTGCTCCTTCGTCCTTGAAGGCTAGATTTTATGACTTCCTTCAGCTCCTGGATCTCATTATTGAGGGAAAAGATTTGAGTTTGTGCAGCTTGAGTAGCTCTTTGATCTCCTGAATTCCGATTCCCACCATCAACTTTCCTATGGGAGTACTTCTCAATTACTTGGGTTTGCTTCTCAATGATGTCCCAAGCATCATCTTCTCTCATATCCATGAATTTACCACAAGAAAGAGATTGAAGTTTTATTTGTGTCTCCATATCCAATCCCTTGTAGTAGATCTCCAACAATTCCAGCTTTGAAATGCCATGGTGTGGGCAAAACAATAGAAGATCTTGAAACCTTTCCCAAGATTTAAACAAACTTTCGTTTGGTTTCATAGAAAAATCATTTATCTTACTTTCAATTCCGCCGTTTTGGATGGCGGAAAGAACTTGGTGAGGAATTCCAAAGTCAAGTCCTCCCATGTATTAAGTATTCCAGCTGGAAGGGCTTGATACCAAGCTAAGGCTTTGTCCTTCAAAGAGAAGAAGAACGGTCTCAACTTGTAGTTGTTGTTGGTAACCCTTTAAGGTTTCAAAGTTTCCATGAGAATCTCAAAATTTTGCAAGTGTTGATGCGGAGATTCAGCTTCTGTTCCACCAAATTTATTTTGGCAGATGATAGTAAAGACTTGTGGACGCATCCCAAAGTCATGATCATCTTACTCTCCAAGATTCACACCTAGACGGCGTGGTTGCTGAATTGGGTCCATTCATTGCCCAAGGGTTCGTAGTTCAGCCACGACATCAGCAGCTCTTGCCTCTCTAGCATAAGAGCGAGAATCAACATAAGCTCGAGGATTTACCGGTGGTATCTCCTCCAGCTCCGGCATGTCATCATCATCGGATGATTTGGATCTAGATGATTTAGCTTTCTTACTCTTGGCACCACTTCTCTCCAATTTCATTTCTAAAATCATCGCTTTAAAATCTTTATGTGTTTAAAAGGTTTTATGATATGTTTAAGTTGCTAAATGTTTTGTTTGAAATTCTAGCATGTTTAGTATTTTGTTTTATCAAAATCATGTTGAATTTGAAGGTTGACACCACTTTCTAAGTTCTCTCACATTCTTCATAGGATGATAAAGGCACTTCGCTTCTCTTCTTCTTCTTGATCATGCTTTAGCCCCTTATATATATATATATATATATATATATATATATATATATATATATATATATATATATATATATATATATATATATATATATATATATATTTGCCTCTATTTTACCTATCCGGGAATTTGGATGCAGTTGATGAAAAGCGTGTGAAGTAAAGTTGAGATTGTGGTTGAAAGTGTTAGAAAAAATAGGTTTGGAGACGTTGATCTTGATGATGAGTAACTTGACACCATTCACATAGCCGGGTCTTTGTGTCTTGCCAAACTCGGATTGATCGATAGTCCTAACGAGTCATGGTATGTGCATCAAGGGTTTGAGGCATCTCGAGAAATTGAGAATTGTTGATTTCCTAGGCTTCGGTTATTGTGCATCTCTGTCAATGTTCTCAAAAATAAAGTGAAAAAAATGAAAGTATGAATAAGCAAAGCTTATTGGTGGAAGATGTTTGGAATTCAAAGAAGTGAATTAAAGATACTATTCCCGGATTTCAGCACCACATTACCCTCTATACATCCCACCCTAACACATTTCTTGACCTCTTTTTTGAAATCTCTTGAGACCTTGAGTATGTTGATTGACTTTTTGGTTTAAACTGGATTATACATGATTGATTTCAATAAATATAATTTATTATGCATTCTATGATTTTATGCAAAAGATGATCATCTCGAGTGGAAGTACACCACCAAAGTTTTGTAAAATGTTTTTCATTAATCTTTTTGATGAGTTATAATCCATTCTATCTTGTATCTAAGATTTGAGTCTTGCTTCGGGACAAGCAAGGGACAAGTATGGGGGTTTTTGATAGCATGCATTGTAGTCTATATTTTGGGATTGGTTTGGACGTTTTATCATCATAAATTTGCATTCATGGTTGTGTATTCTTGATGATTATGTCGGTTTGTTTACCTTTGCAAGAATCGAGGTCTACACCTAATTTCGTTGTAATTGTAGGGAAAATGGCACGTTATGGAGCGATATGAAGCCAAAGCATTTAAGGAGTCATTGGGGCTGCATTTTGGAGCATCGAGGAGCTAGAAGAAAGGAATAGGAACCATGGATTTTGGATAGAAATTCGATATTGGACCAGATATGGAGATTTGCACGTAACAGCTCGTTCACCTCGGTTGACTAAATGATCATCTCGACCGAGATGACTTAATGGGCTTGGATCGAGATGGCCGGCCCATAGCCAATGAGATCTTTTATTTTTGGCATGTGATTTTCCTCTAAGATTGAAGATATTTTCTGGATGGAACTATGCTTGGTTAGCTGATTATTTTTGGGATTGAAGATATTCCAAGGAAGAAGGAAGTTTGAAGGAAGATAGCTTTGGAGTGAAAGTTGAAAGATTGGTCCATGAAGTTTGGTGATGCTCTTTGGGTATATAGGACCGCATTCAAGACTCCTATAGGTACCACCCCTTACAATTTGGTATATGGGAAGTCTTGTCATCTTCCCGTTGAGTTGGAGTATAAGGCGTATTGGGCGATCAAATGGCTCAATTTCGATCTCAAGAAAGTTGAGAAGAAGAGGCTTTTGGATATCAATGAATTAGAGGAGTTGCCCTTGAACGCTTATGAGAATGCCAAGATCTATAAGAAAGAACTAAGAAATGACATGACAAGCACATCATCCTTAAGGAGTTCAAAGAAATGGATCTTGTTCTACTCTTCAACTCCCGCCTCTTTCCTGTAAGTTGGAGTCCAAATGGACAGGACCTTACATTTGAAAAATGTTTTTCCCCATGGTGCAGTTGAAGTATAGGGTGAAACTAGCGTAAGCTTTAAGGTCAACGGTCATAGGTTGAGGAAGTATCAACCGGAAATTCCAACTGAGGAGATAGCATCTTTGCATCTTGCTTGAGAGTGACATACGGTCCAGCTAGTGACCTTAAACCAAGTGCTTCTTGGGAGGCAACCCAAGGTATTGCTTTCTTTTCCCTTTTCTAGACTAGTTTAGATAGTTTGCTTCGTGTTTTTGTGTCCTGTTAGACAAGAATTAGGTGTTACCCAAGAAGAAGAAAAACAACTCAGGAAACACATGGGTGGATTTATGTTCGACAATTTGAAAAAACGGAGTTCAATTGAGAAACATCTCGAATGCTGTCAAAGCATCTCGACCGAGACGGAGTTTGCTCAACCTAGATAATGTTAACTAAGAATCACCTCGTTCCGGCACCTCGGTCACGCCATCACCTCAGCCGAGATGAAATCAAATTTTGTGATGGGTATAAAAAGAGGAAGAACTTCTCTCTCCTCAAACCCTAACCCCCCCTCTCTCTCACCTCGAACGAATCGGCCCCTTGCTCTCAAATCCTCGAGATTTGGTTCTAATTCATCGGGAGAAGCAAGAGAAACGGATTTCAACCATCAAACCGCGCTCAAATCCATCACACGCTGTAAATTTCGGGTATTTCGTTCGAAACCCTTCTCATCCGGTTTCGGTAATATTTTGCTCAGATTTGTGGTTGTTTGCTGTTGCTTGTTGTTAGAAACTACAGAAGTACCCCTTAGGAAGCATTCGGTAGTGAGATTAGGGGAAATACTTACAGTTTTGGAGCCTCGATCAAAATAGTCGTTCGCCTCGGTCCAACTGTCTGCGTCTTGGCCGAGATACAGTAAGATCCAACCGAGGTGACCCTCTTTTATGGAGAATTTGAGACATTCCGATTGTCAGTTGGCTCTTAGAGATCCTTCTTCATCTCGACAGTCTTCTCCTTCACCTCCTACACAACAACAAATCCCGGTGATCTGCGAGAGGTTCCGAATGGACTTTGATCACATTTTGGCCGCATGATCATTGATCCGCGGTATGTGGACATTAACGAATTTGATTGTCTTCATGTGGTTGATGATTTGCAAAAGATGTACTCCATGGTTGGACTGGAAACATTTATGGTCATTCGTGTGTCGACTTATCTAGAGGGGATGTTCGAATTTTTTAGTTCCGTCACTTATGTGCTGGAAAAGAAGGGAGTCAAGTTCCGCCTGCTTAACAAGAATTATGCTCTCCCCATGGACCAGTTTGGAGAGATCTTTGGGTTCCATTCTCCGACCGCTATAGATTTTTCTTCCCGCCACCAAGCTCGGAATTTCTGGGAGAACATTGCCCACATTACTTCCCATGGAGACAGATGGCAGCCCGGGGACTCCAGAGAGCGCATCATCTACCACGTCGCCTTCCGCATCATTTATCGGATCTTCAGTTTGATGCTTCTACCGCGTACTGGAGATGCCCCAGAAGGTCCGTCAAGGAGAGTTATTTGCTACGTTTTGTATGGCAGCAGGTGGCATTCCAGACTTTGCTACCATGCTGGTTGAAGAGCTTCACAAGGTGAAGGGGAAGGCGAAGGGTGATATATGCTTCAGTGGTTTAGTGAGTAATATCGCCACCGAGATGGGTTTGGATTTGTCGGCGTGTACCTTAGCTGCGGCGGTGAAGTCGCTTGGATTGCAGGAGTTCATCACGCACAAAGTGCTTGTTCCTCGAGGTCTTGTCCCCCCTTATGTGACCATGCCTTAGGAAACAAAGTTTCCTAGAGGCATTCCATGGTCGCCTCAGTTCTCCATCTTGGACCCTGACTACTGGTCGACAGTTTGGTTTCCTATCATGCATGCACTTGTTGTAGAGGTGGAGACGGAGGAGAGATCTGATGATGATGGTGATGGCATTGGTGGCACTGCAGCTATGGATACCGGTACAGATACCGCCAGCCCTAGTATTCCCACTGTCAACCTTGATGATGAGGCTACCGAGGACGAGAGGGAGAGACCAGTTGCTCCAGTAGAGATTCTCTAGCCATCCCAGTAGAGAGCTCGCCGCCAACGCGACCCTGAGGCGCATAGGAGGATTGATGATTTGTCGCAGCAGATGGCGGACTCTTTTCAAGCTCTACAGACCGACATGACCCAGCGTTTTGCTGCTTCAACTCGATCTATTCACAGTTGGACGCAACACATCGAGGATAACCAGCACTACCAGCATCAGATGGCGATGCTGCAGTTCAAGCAGCAGATGGGATATCCCTTTGATGTGACTCGGTATCCTACATTCCACCTCCTCCAGCGGCCGATGATTGAGCTTATTTCGGATCATGCTCTTATTTCTTTTGTTGTTCTACATTTTCATTCTGTAAGTACCTTGTTCTGACTTATATTTGACCCATTGGGACAATGTGTCTCAACTATGGGGTATTTGACTTGATTTGGATCAGTAATTTGTAATAACTGTTGCTCGGATTACTTTGATCTTATTTGCTTACGAGTGCTTCAATGTCTATTTACATGCACTACATACAAGTTTTGACCTCGACCGAGACAATTTGGCCAAACGAGACTGTGACAACTGAGATTCATCTCGGTTGAACATCTCGGGTACTGTCAAATCACCGCGACCGAAATGGATTCTAAATTGAAGAAATTTTCGAAACGTTTTGTGCCTTTATTCTAGATATGACCTCGATGATGATATTTGTTTGCAGATTAGCTTTCAAATCTTTATGTGTTTGAAAGGTTTTATGATATGCTTAAGTTGTTAAATGTTTTGTTTGAAATTCTAGCATGTTTAGTATTTTGTTTTATCAAAATCATGTTGAATTTTAAGGTTGACACCACTTTATAAGTTCTCTCATATTCTTCATGGGATGATTAAGGAATTTTGCTTCTCTTCTTCTTCTTTATCATGCTTTAGCCCCTTATATATATATATATATATATATATATATATATATATATATATATATATATATATATATATATATATATATATATATATATATATATATATATATATATATATATATATATATATATATATATATATTTTCATACCTTTACCTATCCGGGAATTTGGATGCATTTGATGAAAAGTGTGTGAAGTGAAGTTGAGATTGTGGTTGAAAGTGTTAGAAAAATAGGTTTGGGGACGTTGATCTTGATGATGAGTAACTCGGCACCATTCACATAGCCGGGTGTTTGTGTCTTGCCAAAGTCGGATTGATCGATAGTCCTAACGAGTCATGGTATGTGCATTAAGGGTTTGAGGCATTTTGAGAAATTGAATTGTTGATTTCCTAGGCTTCGGTTATTGTGCACCTCTGTCCATGTTCTCAAAAATAAAGTGAAAAAAGTGAAAGTATGAATAATCAAAGCTTATTGGTGGAAGATGTTTGGAATTCAAAGAAGTGAAGTAAAGATCCTATTCCCGGATTTCAGCACCACATTACCCTCTATACATCCCACCCTAACACATTTCTTGACCTGTTTTTGAAAGCACTTGAGACCTTGAGTATGTTGATTGACTTTGTGGTTTAAACTAGATTATACATGATTGATTTCGATAAATATGATTTATTATGAATTCTATGATTTTGTGCAAAAGATGATCAACTTTCTTATATTCATAATATGTTTTGACTATTTTTTTGATTTTATTTGCTATGAAGCATTCTCTTAGGGTGATCTACGAGTGGAAGTACACTACGAAAGTTTTGTGAAATGTTTTTCATTAATCTTTTTGATGACTTATAATCCATTCTATCTTGTATCAAAGATTTTGAATCTTGGTTGGGGACAAGCAAGGGACAAGTATGGTGTTTTTTGATAGCATGTATTATAGTCTATATTTTGAGATTGCTTTGGACGTTTTATCATCATAAATCTGCATGCATGGCTGTATATTCTCGATGATTATGTCGTTTTGTTTACCTTTGCAGGAATCGAGGTCTACACCTAGTTTTGTTGTAATTGTTGGGAAAATGTCACGTTATAGAGCGATATGAAGCCAAAGGATTTAAGGAGTCGTTGGAGCTGCATTTTGGAGCCTCGAGGAGCTATAAGAAAGGCATAGGAACCATGGAAGTTGGATAGAAAGTTGATATTGGACCAGTTAAGGAGATTTGCACCTAACAGCTCGTTCACCTCGGTTGACTACGTGATCATCTCGACCGAGATGGCTTATTAGGCCTGGATCGAGACGGCCGGCCCATAGCCAATGAGATCTTTTATTTTTGGCATGTGATTTTCCTATAAGATTGAAGATATTTTCTGGATGAAAGCATGCTTGGTTAGCTGATTATTTTTGGGATTGAAGATGTTCCAAGGAAGTAGGAAGTTTGAAGGAAGATAGATTTGGAGTGAAAGTTGAAGGATTTGGAGGGAAATTGTAAGGTTTTCTTAGGGAACCTTGATTGTTGTCTTTTGATTCGATTTATTGAGGAACACAGTTTGCTGCTTGTTTGGATTGTTTGATTAATTGATTATTGAGACCTTTTTGTTTTGGTTTTCTTGTTTTCTTATTGCTTCTTTTATTATATATTTGCTTTTTATTATCATGATGATTGTTGGCTAAACTCCCTTGCGATTTTAGGGTGATTGGCTGAAGGTTGTGGTAAAGACGATGAAAGAGTGAACTTTTACCTTAGTGGACACTGAAAGCTCAAGCCAAAACCTAACTACACCTCACCTCGGTAAGTTCATAGAACATCTCGACCAAGATCGATATGAGCTGAGCGAGACGTTTGACCTGATTCGACCAATCTTGAGTTTAGGTTATAGTTTTCCAAATCCAAAACTTGTTGCACCTCTCCTGGTTCATACGCAAGCCTAGGATGAAACTTACCCGGTGATTCCTTTGCTTGTATACCCATGATGATGAGTGTTAGGTAATAAAGGTTTATCCTTTATTAGGGTTTCAGTGTGCCTTCATACTATCTTTGTGAGTTAGCCTGAGACTTACTCGGTAAAGGTTAGTTCTATCCCCTTAGGTGGTGTGTACTGAGACTTACCCGGTAATCTATTCCCACGTTAGAAATATCTTCCCTTGCAAACCTCAGCTTTGTCCATGTTATCCGAAGAGATCTTGAGTCGAAACCACAAGTGGATGCTTTGACCTCTAGAACTTGCATTCTTTTATCTGATTTATACATCGTATTTGTTTTGTTTCTTTGTTTTTGATCGACAACCTGATATTTACAGTGCTTGATTTCACCATAGTCCTTGTGTTTGACCCTGGAGTATTTTCCATACTGCGATTGATCCGTACAATGCGGGTTCGCATTTTGTTCAGGCTTTTATTTTAGTTTATAAATTTAAAGCTATTTCGTTCACTATTCACACACGTTTGAGAGCGAACAAACCATAAGCTTTTGCTCGTGTTGCAGACGGGTAAGCATTGTTGTATGAGATGGACCCTAACCTAAGGATTGTAATGATAGTTATTGATGCATGAGATGTACGAATGATTGTTTATATTCTTATGTTTGACGATGTCTTATTGTACTCACGGTGTTGAGAGGAACAAGTTTGGCATGGGACAACAATGATACAGTTATGTAGGATAAGAGGATAAGCAGAGTTATCTAAGCGGGTTAGGATGTCCGAAGTGATTTCCCAAGAAACATAACGATTTTGAGAATATCAAGTTGATCCACTGAGAACGAGGTGATAGTTTTGGTAACACCTCCGAGGTATGTGGAGGAGATATGTAGCTTATAAGTTGATTGGCTATAACCTCCGAGTTGCGGGATGGTTTTGACACTTTCTCCCATTTTGAGGAAGTCGATTAGATCGTGGGGGCCGAGACGTGTCCATGGAACTTTATTATAAGCGGAAGAGGTGAGTGACCTCCATTCCGTTTTCTTTGATTCAAACATTGAGTCATTGGGACTGTATGACACTATGGATATAACCAAGTGGGGCTTGGGATGTGTATGAAGTAACATGAGAGATTTGTGCGTATGTAGACAATGGCTGACATATAAGAAGAATGACCGATAAAGGGTCGAGAGTTAGACGTTTTAATATACGCACTTAGATGATGTTGGCTGATGACATGATTTATGACGTTAGTTTAGGCATTCATTTAGATAGTTTTTCCCGTTATTCATGCCTGGTTTGGCATTAGTTTGTGACGTTTACGCTTAACTCATCCACATTATCGAAATAGACGTCTACACGAGCTTTTGTCGGTTTTGTAGGTATTTTGGGGAGCTTTAGGACTTAATCGATACATTTGAGGATCATTTTTCGTGATGGCACACTCCCGGACCCTTTGAGGAGCAAGCTAGGAGCAAAGGAGAACACAAAAGACCTTAATGGTGCATGCCTTGCACCAATTCGTGACTAGGTGATCCAAGGAGAGCTTTGTGATGGAAACCACGGCCCAGAGGCCATTTCCACGCACGTGGTTTTTCCCATGGTTTCTTCTGGACAGCTTTGACACTTGTCACACGATTTCTTTTCCCGACCTTTACTTTTCTTGGTTGAGTGTGGACTTGGTTAAGCCTGCAGGCTGGCTTTTGGGAGTCTCTCATCATCCATTGTGGGGAGGAAGACTTTGAAAAAAAAGAAGAACACTCTCATTTTGGAAAAAGAACAACACATCTAAACTTAGATCTAGAGTTAGACTTTGAAGGATTTTTAGTGACTTTTGTTGAGGAGCTTTTGGAAGCATTGTAAGGAACGTTTTGGAGCTGTGTTTGAAGGATTGTAAGTCTTGTTTAATATCATATTCAGCTAAGATTACTTGCTTCTATTTACTCTTATTTCACTTTCTTGCTATGGAAACCATGAATGCTTGCATGATGAACTTAATCCTCGAAATGCATGTTATTGGCTAAATAGTTGTGGTTCTAAGGTGATGGAATGATGGTTATGGCTTGGACTATGATAGAATAGACTTGAATGTACCTTTGGATAACTTACATGCTCGAAACCTAACCCCCGACTAAAACCACGGTTTGTTCATCCTAAACCACGGTCGTGGTTACTATGATCAGCCCGTGGTTTGTCCTGTTGTGCTTGTATTGATGAATCTCAATGTTAGGATGTTAGATTGTTGAAATCCTAGTGCTTGTTAAGCATAATTTAGCTTAGGGTGATCTAATGCTAGCAAGCTAAGTGAGGGAAGAGACTTACCCGGTAATTCCCCACCTTAGACACCAAAGATGATGAACTCTAGGTAGTAGTGAGCCTCACAAGCCGCTATTGGACTGAGTGTGCTAGGATTGTTGCTTAGGACTTGCCTTCCCGAGACTTACCCGGTAAGGAGAGGTTTGACCCCCTAGATAGCAATCTGGTTTGTGTAAAATTCCCAACCTTAGGTTCCTATAGACTTACCCGGTAATAGGACCTTAGGTGCGGGATTAGTGGACCATGAGACCTACCCGGTGATTGATCCCATTAGAGAAACACACTTTCCCAACATACCGCAACTTGTCCAAGGTTGATTAGAAGCTTGAGCCCAATGTCATAACCGGAAGTCCCAATCCCTAGAATCCGTTTTTCTTACTTGATCACATATCTTGTTCTTGTGTTGTTTGCTTGTTTGTGTTGCTAGTTTGAGTTGTTTGTTTGATTTATAATCGTGCATGATTTGTGATCTTTGCTTGATCACCACAAAAACCCAACCAAAAATATCATGATTTTCATTTCTTTATTTCTTTCTCTTTTCTTAGACTAGATTTGCACTATCCATGATCACTTGTTTGATTTGATTTCACCTTAGTCTTTGTGTTCAACCTCGGAATACTATCCTTGCTACAAAACGACCCATACACTGTGGGTTCGCTAGTAGTTAGGAGAATATATCGAGTTGTAAATTGTAAGACTTTTGTGCTACACATCTCTAGCGTAAAATCGTCATTTTGTTACAAGGAGACATGCTAGTCTGGTACGGACAATAAGAGTATGACATGGATATATATTCACTCTGCGAGAGTTGTTTAATACCCCGAATCCGCAGGATATCGGAATGCTACGGGCGAGACCTCACAATGGGTCCCGACCCTTAGCTTGACAACAATTTCACCGGACCTTTCCAACATGGCACAAATAAAGGCAAAACCGAAATTCATTTTTAATGCAAATGATAAGAAACCCGAAAGAATGTAACAACAAACTCCAGCCGAGATCTCGACTTGCCCACTAGTTTGAGGGTGATAAGGGGTTGCTACCTTGTGGGTTACCCCATACTTCGATAGAAGTGCCTTGAACTTCCGGTTGATGAAATGTGTCCCTCCATCGTTGATGATGATGCGTGGTGTCCCAAAACGTGGAAAGATAGTCCGGTTGAAGAACTTCACAACCACCATGGTGTCATTAGTGGGAGAGGCAATGGCTTCCACCCCTAGAGACGTAATCAACAGCTAAGAGAATGTAGAGGTTCCTTGCGGATGATGGAAAAGGTCCCATGAAATCAACACCCCATACATAAAAAATCTCAACTTCTTGAATGTTGTTGAGTGGCATCTCGTTCCTTCTTGACAAATTCCATGTTCTTTGCATGCATCACAAGAAACAATAAATGTTTGCACATACTTAAATAATAAAAGCCAAAAGAAACCAGAACGTAATACCTTAGCGCACGTCTTGTGAGCGCTAGCATGTCCTCCACAAGGAAGCGAGTGGCAATGTCGTATGACACTAGCAACTTCGTCCTCCGGAATGCATCGTCGAAGCATACCATCCGGACCTCTCTTGAACAGTAGAGGTTCATTCCAGTAGTAATGGCGTACATCCTTGAAGAATTTCTTCATTTGAGCATACGTCAATCCGGGTGGTATTTCCTAACAAACAAGGTAATTGACAATATCAACATACCAAGGTTCTTTACCATCAGATACTTGGCGGAGCTAGTGCTCCACCAACTGTAAGTGACTCTCAGAAAACGAGTCAGAAAGTTTGTTGTCCTTAGTCGACAACATCTCCCCTGCTGTCTCGGTCAGTGTCCGAGGTGGGTGACCGAAATGTTCTTCAGATAAGAACACCTCGCTCGGTCTAGGAAGTGCCTCACTCGAGGTACTGGGACCAAAATCTAAATTGCTTTGCTTCTCTTGGATTAATTCTCAATATTAGCTCCTGGATCTGCTTCCAATGCTTTTAAGCTCCGTATATCTGACTCACAAGAGAGATCTATACCTTCCTCCATTAAACTAAAACTCAGAACTCTTTCAAGAGGATCGTTAATAAGGATAGAGCTCACCAATTCCCTTGATTCTTCTTGATTATAGATGTTGAAGATGTCATCTTCCAGCGGCTCTCCCTTCATTGCAGCAAGCAATGCAAACTCCACATGGTCTCCACCAATGTTGAATTTCAACTTGGCGTTCTTATAATCAACATTGCAACCCGAAGTTGCTAGAAATGGTCTCCCGAGAATGATAGGAACGGGATAATCTGCGGGAATGTCAAGTACAAAAAAGTCTATAGGTAAGTAGAAATTACCTAACTTGTCGGGAACGTCTTCCAAAATGCTCACGGGACGGGTAATGGAGCGATCCGCCATGTATAACGTCATCTTCACCGGCTTGGGCTCTCCATGTCCGACTCTCTCACATACCTCCAGCGGAATGATACTCACGTTGGCTCCTAGATCACACAATGCATCATAAGTTACATCCCCAACTTGAATGGGAATGCAAAATGAACCGGGATCCCTTAATTTAGGTGGCATCTTCTCCTTATTGATTTGAATGAGTTCCGAAGACTTAGATGTCATCCTTACTTCCCCAAAATCCTCCAACTTCCTCTTCCTTGATAGAATCTCTTTTAGAAACTTCCCATAGGCGGGCATCCCTAGAATGGCATCAAGGAAAGGAATGTTAATGTGTTGTTTATTCATTAGGTCTAGAAACTTACCGAAATGCTTGTCTAGATGTGCTCTCGCCCTTGACTGAGGGAATGGAAGTGGTTGTTTATAAGCTGGGGGTGGAACATAAACTTTAGATTTATCTTTCGCTTTCTAGGGCTCCGCCTCGGTTGGCACCTCGACCGAATGTTCATCGGGTTGCGGTTCGACCGAGGTACTGGATCTGCAGTTTTCAATCCACTACGTATTGTTATTGCCATAATTTGTCCCTTAGGGTTGCTCTCTGTCCTTGCTGGGAGCTTCCCTGGATTTCTTGGCGCTTCATTTGCCTTGTTGAAGAGGGGGTGTTGAAAGCATTATTAGCATGAGAATAAGGGTTACCGGAATTTTGTTGATTAGATCTCCAATTGTTGTTATTGGAGTTTCTATTGTTGTTGTAATTGTTGTTCCGCGGCTCTTGATAGTTGTTCCTTCCTTCATATCCTCCATTTTGCTACTTCTTCGTTTGAGCTACTAAAAGCTCCTTCAATGATTTTACCTCATTGCTAAGCGAGGTAAGTTGAGCTCCATTTGATGATGTGTCTTGGAAGCTAACTCTCCTTGCTCCATTTTCAGTCCCTTGATGGGAGTACTTCTCCATGTGTAAAGCTTGCTTTTCAATGAAATCTCAATCTTCATTTATTTGCATATCCATGAATGTGCAGGCGGAAAGTAATTGGAGGATGAATTGAGTAGCTCCATCCAAACCTTTGAAATAAATTTCCAGCAACTCGATCTTTGGAATCCCATGATGTGGGCAATGCAATAGAAGATTCTTGAATCTTTCCCATGACTTGGACAAACTCTCCTTGTCCTTCATAATAAAAGTGTTGATCTTTCCCCTCAATTCAACGGTCTTAGAGGGAGGAAAGAACTTAGTTAGAAACTCCGTCGTCATCTCTTCCCAAGTGTTGATTTTTCCAGCCGGAAGAGCTTGATACCAAGCAAGCGCCTTGTCCTTCAAAGAGAAATAGAAAGGCCTCAACTTGTAGTTGTTATTCTCCAACCTTGAAGGTCTAAAGGTCTCCATCAGAATCTCATAGTTTTGCAAATGCTGATGCGGAGACTCTCTCTCCAAACCTCCAAATTGACATTGTTGGATCATAGTTAGAACTTGTGGTCGAAGTTCATAATCATGCTCAGTTGGATCACCTAGGTTGACTCCTGGACGCCTGACTTGATGATTAGGGTTCATCCTCTGTCCTAGGGTTTGTGGAATTCCAGCAAAAAGAACGTCTCGGATTGGCATCCGAGTTGGTAAGTGTATCTCGGCCGGGGCAACATGAACTGGGTCTTGCCTTGGTCGAGGATCTGGGATCGGTCGAGGCAGAAACTTGGCCTTTAGAGCGGCCATATCTGCTTCAATTCCTTCTAATCTGGCGCGAGTCTCGTCCTTCTCTCGCTGTAGTTCTTCCTTACTGAGGCGAAGCTATTCCAATGCCTCCTTCAATTCGGCTTCAAGATCGCGATCGTCTTGATTGGCCATCTTAGCTTCTTTCAATCTTCTCTTGTAGGTCTTTTCTACTTCGGAATCGTAGGGAACGATTTCCTTTCCAGCACGAGTTCTTCGCATAAACCTAAGAAAAGATCATGCGAAAACACTCGAGTAAAGTAGTTAATAGCAACAAGGGTAATAGCCCCGAAAGACAACCGAAACCGGCTCGGTCAACACCAAGTCCCCGGCAACGGCGCCAAAAACTTGTTCGCTCCAAAAGGTGTGTGGAAGCTTTAATATTTATAACCCAAGAAGTATGCTTGAACAATATGCGAACCCGTAGTGTACGGATCAATTGTAATAAAAGCAAGAATTCCGGGGGTCGATCACAGGGACTATGGTGAAACAGGGATCAGTAATCAAGTTGTCAAATAACTATTAGCCACGAATTAAAGCAATCAAAGATGATATAAAAGTCAGATAAAGGGAATGCGGATTCTAGGGATTAAAACATCTAGTTGTGGTTCCAACTCAAGATCTCAAAGGATAACGCGGACAAGATGAGGTTTGCTAAGGGAAGGTGTTTCTATGGTGGAAATAGATCACCGGGTAAGTCTCACTACTCACTATGCCAAACCAAAGCTCCTATCACCGGGTAAGTCCTAAGGTACTAAGGAAAGGAACTATAATCTCAAACCAACACACCACCCAAGGGAATAGAAGCAACCTTTACCGGGTAAGTTTCAAGCTAACTCACAAAGATGGGATGAAAGCACACTCAAACCCCAATAAAGGATAAACCTTTATTACCTACACTCATGATCTTGGGTAAACAAACAAAGGAATCACCGGGTAAGTCTCATCCTAGGCTTGCGTTGAACCAGGAAAGGTATAATAAGAATAGGATTTGGGAAACTTAAACTCTTAACTCATATAAGGTTCAGAAAAGGTTCACCTCGTTCAGTTATATTCCATCCCGGGCGAGATGTTCAATGACTGACCGAGGTGTTCTAGGGTTAAGGTAAAGACTCGAGCTTTCAGGGTCCTGCTGGGATTAAGATCATTCTATCATCGTCTTTCCCATAACTTTCAGCCAATCACCCTAGAGTTGCATAAGAAACTTAGCCAATAATCATCATGATAACAATAATCAAACTTATAAGAAAGCAATCAATATTCAAATAAGAAAACCTTAACACAAAGGTCTCAATAACTTAATAAAAAAAGTAACAAATCAGCGTTCCTCAAGTCACAATCAGAAAAGACAACAAACCAAAAGCAATCTAAGAAGATCTTACAAACTCCTTCAAAAGTCAACTCCAACTATGATTCCTTCCTTCCTTTAATTTCAACCTTCAACTTCCTTCAACTCTTCCTTCAAACTTCAGAGAATGGTTGATCCGCCAATTGCTGGATGGCTGAATTGTAGAAAATCTTCCCTTTATATAGGAGAATTATCTTCCAAAGATAATGATATCTTAAAAAGATAATTTCCTAGAAAATATATCCATATCTCTCAAAATAAATCAACCAAATATAATATCTTTCTTTCAGAAATCCAGCCAAAAATATATGATATCCTCCTTCCAAAAATAGAAGATCTCAGCCAAAAATAAAGATCTCGCCGGCGGCAGGGTGTTCGCCTCGGTCGGGATGCTCCTCAAGATCACCTCGGCCGAGGTGACACTATAGCTGACCGAGGTGAATCTCAACTGAATGTGAATCATCTCGAATCTGGTCCAAAATCAATCCTCTAAATCATTTTCATGCTTCATGAGATCTTCTCAATGCTCCAGAATGTAGCTCCAATGTCTCCTTAGTTTCCTTATCTCCATTTTGATGCAAAACGTGCCATTTTACCTACAATTACAACGAAACTAGGTGTAGACCTCGATTCCCGCAAAGGTAGACAAAACAAAAAATATAATCGCAGAATATATATCCATACATGCAGATTTTTGAAGATAAAACGTCTAAACGAATCCCAATATATAGACTAATATACATGCTATCAATAGGTACAACAGAACAAAACCACGGGTGGATCATGGAAACCATGGCCATGATAAAATGAAGAACAGGCCGTGATTCTATGTTTGAGATAGGTTTTCGAACACAATTTATCCTAAACTAACATGCAAGTCCATATAGTCATCATTAAAGCCATAAACATCATTCTATCACCCTAGAATCACAACTATTCAGCCAACAACATACATATCTAGATCAAACTTCGTAAAATAAGCATGCTTGCAGGTCATAGCTAGAAAATGAAGAGAAGATCAAAGAACAAGAAATTACTTAGCTGTAACACCCGGTTTCGACATTTCCCCTCTCGCGTACTTCTATCGATATTTTTATTATAAATTATATTTATATCTCTTTTTAAAGTGTTTTGAGACGTAATATATATATATATATATATATATATATATATATAAACAAATTCCCGAGTATAATTATATTTTAGTTTACTTCCGGAAAGGTTCGGAAAATCTTCCCGATTCGGAAATCCCGTTCCGATTGTTTAATCGAGTTAAATAGCTATATTTCCGTTTTACACCTTTTCTTTTAATTCTTTCCCCTCTATTCAATTTCCTTTTTCTTTTTTTTTCTTTTGTCTTTCCTCTATCGCTGGCTGATGAGTAGCCCTACGCTGCGCTGCACCTACCCCCTCCCGACCCCTTGACCTCCTGACCCCTCGTTCTGCTCGGCTCCTGCACAAGGCACAAGTAACCCCTCGTTCCCTCTTACCTGTAGTGTCTTGGACACTCCCCTTTGTGTGCCTATCTCTTTTGTTCCCTCACGCAAGCCAACCAAAGATCTCCCTTCTCCCCCTCTGTTTATTCCCCAGTACTTCACCGTTCCCTTTACCTGTGAAAATCGATCGAGTAGAGCAGGCGTTCTTCTTCCTCCCTCTCGGTTTGCAGCTATTGGGATCGACTAGGAAACTGCACCGCCGGAGATGCCGTTGCTCCACCGCGCTGGAGACCGGATCTGCAACCTGCTCCTCCCACCTTCCCCTTTTCTCTACACCTCGGATCGGGAGTGCGGGCCTTCTGAACCTTCTTGACCCTTCAATTACAGGCAGCATTGGCAAGCAGCAGAGGAGCCTCCACACTGCCTTCTACCGCGCCAGGGACTGCAACGCCTCGCCGGAGAGCGGCTCTTGCCACCTCGCTCTCGCCCTTGCCTGCGCCGGAGACAGAAGACCGACTCGGCTGCCCGCGTTACCCCTTCCTCCGCCTGCTGAGCCGCCAGGATCCCGTGCTCTCTTCCTGCGCCGCCTCCTTTGCGAGCTTTCAGCCAGCACCTCCAACAGGAGGTTGAAGAAGGGTCAATTTACAGTTTATAATTTTGGCCCCATTATTTTAGTATAATTACAAATGTGACCTACTGCTTTGTAATTGCAGTTTCTACCCAGATTTTTGAAATGAAACAATTATGCCCTGCTGATATATATATTTGCAAGTTTGACCCTTTGTTTTTGAAATGTTCAGATTTACCCTTCTGAAAAATTGTAGATTTGGCCCAAAGTTATTTTCGGGAATTGGCCCAAGTTTCTTGAGTTCCATATTTATGGCCCGGAGATTTAATTGCGGATTTTGACCTATGTTTATATAATTGTATAAATCCCCGAAAATGTTTATACGAGTTTTAACCTTGTTTTCAAAGTGGGATTTTTTTTCCTTAGAATATTACACGTTATATTCCGTTCAATTTGGCATACAAGCTAAATTTCCTTAACTTTGGTTTAGGTCCGAAAGTGGCCGCTATAGACCAACGAATCCAATCTCGACGTCCGTAGATCATCTTCAACCTTGGATTGTGTGTGAGTACATTCTTCCTCGATTTAGTTATGTTTAGTGGTAGAATCATGTTAGGTTGGATCTAGCATAACTTAGGGAAAATGCCAAGTAGTGGCTTGGAACCTTAGGTGCGTATTTGAGGATGATTTGAACGTTCTAAGGATTGAGGGGTGTATGTTATCATGTGAGCTTTGTTGAGGTTGTGAGTATGTGTTTGTTGAGATTGTGGAGTTAGGATGGAAGTATCCTAGCATGTGGTTAGTTGAGATCTTGTGAGTTTATGAGGGCTAGGAGTGTATCCTAGATTATGAGAGTGTATGACCTTGTAAATGATGTAGGACTAGAAGTGTTAGGACTTGTAGCTTGTGAGTAGTTGTTGATAATCGTGCCTTGTCTTGAACAGTATTTGGTTATATTCCTTCGGAGAGTGTTATCGGTTTCGTTTAGCTTTAAGACGAGGTAAGTCCTCGGACTTACTTAGCCGCTTTTATGCCTTATTTGGATATATATGGTGGTGTGTGTTTACCGCTTTTAAGCATGAAAATGGATTAGGATTTACTTGACCTTACTTATTGGCCCATCGTTACTACTATTATTATTATCGGGCGGTGACATCACCGCTCAGTTTCCCGAGGGAGACTGGGGGGATCTCTGCGACCAGGCCATACACGGTATACGGGCGGGCTTTTTCATCACTCCCACAGGGTATACGGGTTGGGCGCCGCCACACTCCTGTTGGTTACACTGGGACAGAGGCAAGAGTTATAAGACTCTTGTGTCACACTTGGAACAAATGAATTAGATATGGAACGACCTAAAAAGATACTATGGAATGAATGTTCATGTTGTGTGCCTTGTGTTCTTCTGTGTGTGTTTGTGCCATATTATCTTTATAATGCCTAGAATGTGAGCTAACGGTTTTATACCGATTGTTGTAGTTGATGTGTAGGATAGGATGTGGCCGAGTGATCCGGAGGAGTGGGCAGCCGGGGTTCCGTACATTTTAGGTTGAGTTGGGTTTTGGAGTTCTTGTGTTGTTGTTATTGTATATTGTGTTGATGTTGTTGTAAGGACGGCTGGAGTCTTTCCTTTCTTTTATTTTTGGGTTTCATAACATTGCATAAAAATGTATTTCGGTTTTGGCCTTTATTTGTGCCTTGTTGCAAGATCCGGTGAAATTGTTGTCAGGCTAAGGGTCGGGACTCATTGTGAGGTCCCAGCCCGTAGCATCCCGATATCCCGCGGATTCGGGGTGTTACATTAGCTAGATAGATGCTCTAACAATCTTACAAAGGTTCCAATAGCAGCTCAAAGATCCAAACTTACAAGCTTCCAAGGAAAAACACTCAAAACCCACTCAAACACACTCTAGACCTTCAAACTACACTAATCTCTCCCAAGAACCCCCACAAGGGTGCTAGGAGGAGAGCTACAATCCACAAGAGAGTATTGGAGAAGGTAATGTGCAGATTCTTCTATTTACAGCCTGCAAAACCATCCAAAAGCAAGGGTCGGACAAAGAAATAGCGTGAAAAGTGTCAAAGCTGTCCTGACAGAAACCACGGGCGAAAACCACGGGCGTGGTTTGGCAAGGTATGCCGTTTTTTACCAGTTTAGCCCTCCTTGGATCACCAAGTCATGAGTTGGTGCAAGGCATGCACCAACAAGGTCTTTTGTGTTCTTCTTTGCTTCTAGCCTGCTCCTTAGGGAGTCCGGATGCGTGCCACCACGAGGAATGATCCTCGAATGTATCGATTAAGTCCAAAAGGTCCCCGAAATACCTACAAAACCGACAAAAACCCGTGTAGACGTCTTTTATAGAAATAAGACTCGATTAAGCATAAACGCCACAAACTAATGCTATACCATGCATGAATAAGGGGAAAAACTAACTAAATGAATGCCTAAACTAGTTTCATAAATCATATCATCAGTTTTAATTACGGATGATGACCCATATTTCCGAAATGGTATTATGTGTCCCGGAAAATGTGTTAGCGGTTTTTAACCTTGATTTTTAATTACGTGGGCATTCTTATATCTATATATAATTTATATTATGCCCTTGTTGGATTACGTTTGGATTATGACTCAAAGTTTTAATTGTGGTTTTATGACCTAGTTCCTAGAATTTCATATTTAGCCCCGGAAGGGTTAATTACGAGTTTTAAACGTTGGCTTTTGAAAAATGAGTTTACCTTAGATTTTATATATATATATATATATATATATATATATATATATATATATATATATATATATATATATATATATATATATATATATATATATATATATATATATATATATATTATATTAGTGGTAGTATCATGCTAGGATTGGATCTAGCATAACTTACAGCGAATGCCAAGTAGTGGCCATGATCTTTAGGTGAGTTTTGAGGTTTGAATGTGCTAAGGCTTGAGGTGCTTGGTTATCTTGTGAGGTTGTTATAGGGCTTTAAGTTAAATGGTTGATGTTGTGAGCGTTTTGAGGCTCGAGGTTGGGGTTGTTTGATCTTGTGGGATTTTGGAGTATAGGTTTGGCTTATCCTAGTATGTATTTATAGTTTATGATCTTGTGAGATCATTGGTACTAGAAGTGTAAGGACTTCTAGCATGGGTGGGAGATGTTGATTGTGTACCTTGTTTTGACCAGGCGTTGAGTGCCTTCCTGCGGAAAGTTTAGAGTGGTGGTTATCGGTTTTATCTTTGGGACCAAGTAAGTCTCCGAACTTACTTAACTCGTATTCTTTGTTTTAGCCTCGATGCGTGTTTGGTGTTGTGTGTTTATTGTTTACGTTATAACAACTAAACCGGTAATAAGACCACCGACCTTTATATTATATTGGCCCAAGTGTATGATAACGGGCGGTGACATCACTGCCTAACTCTTGTGAGAGCTACGAGGTTCTCGGCGAATAGCCCGGGTAGGTAGACGGTCGGATGCATTAGTACCATTCCTTGCCAGTAAGTGGGAACCGAGGCGAGTTTCGGGAGATTCTCGTGTCACAAAATAAGTTCAATTATAACGGGATATGACTTAATAATAAAAAGATAATAAACCGGATTTGTGTTCTTTGGAGTATGATGTGTGTTTATAATGATTTACTTGTGTTTGTGCCTTTCACCTTGATTCTAATGCCTTTAATATTAGCTAACGGTTTTATACCGATGTTGTAGTTGCCTTGCAGGTTAGGAATGCGGCCGAGAGATCCAATAGAGTGGGCAGCCGGGGTTGCGTACATTTTAGGATGGGTTTGGTTGAGGGTCATGTATATGGTATATTGTATGTTGTTGTGTGTTGACATTTGGTCTTTGGAGTTATATCTCGGCTAGAGTCTTTCATTGTATACTTTCGGGAAACACATCATTTGCATAAATATGTATTTCAGTTTTGCCCTTATTGAGTCTTGTTGTAAGATCCGGTGAAATTGTTGTCAGGCTAAGGGTCGGGACCCATTGTGAGGTATCCGCCCGTAGAATCCCGAGTCTCGCGGATTCGGGGTGTTACAATTTTATTGTCATCTGAGTAGTTTTGTTTTGATACAGCCTAACGAGCATCATTGTACACTATCTCGTGTAATGAGACACTAGTATTGGTAGTGTTCAAGAAGAGTAGCAAGTATGCAAACCCATTCAACTATGTTATAATTTGACATATACCTATCTCGATCCCTAGGATAATTTTGTAATAAAGTAACTTTTTTAATATCAAATCATCTATGCTTCGTTCGGTAGTTTGTAAATAAGAGATTTGTAACCATAAATTTGCCTTTATAAACGGATATAAATTGTTTACAACCATGAAAAACATATGTACAAACAAATTATAATTAAGTAGAAGAACTATCTACATAAACTTCAACAATGATTCATCATTATGTTTCCTTTTATATTTATCATCTAATATGGTGACATGCACGATTACTTCAAAGAGTGCAACTACATTGCCCTTTGTTAACGCCGAGAACAACTATATCAAGATATATAAGCTAGTTATTATTAAATATTAGGCTTCAATACACTATCAAAACTTGATGGAGACTTTCTTCTTTGAAAAAGAAAACGAAATTATCGTTATATCCATTCACCAATTTTTTCACTTTCTCATGCTATCAGTGCTATCCTTTGATTCAGTCAACTAACAAGATAGTCTACAAGGAATAAATATCTAAAAATTTATGTATGAGATCGCCAAACAATAATGCGATGTGTCAACAAAGGGAATGTGTCGGCGACACAAAAGATAAAGAAGAAGACGAAGAGGTAACAAAGTATCACCACTTAAATTGATGTTACAGAAAATTAATGTGTCGGAAAAAATCATGAAGAAGACGATGAAGAGGTAATTATGTAAAACTTCCTTTTAATGTGTATGAATGTTTTCTTTCTTTTGCCTACTCGTTGCCAAAATTGATTGAAAATAACAAAGTTGAAATTCAAAATTTAAATTATCTTTCTTCATGGAGTATAAAATAAATTGAAATGAAAATCATTCATTGATGCTAAAAAGTTCATCGATTTGATTTTCTGGATTATATGTCATGTCTTGTAAATGATTTATTTCGTGGCAATTCTCAACGTAATGATTTAAGGTGTGATTCGTGTCACCCATTTACCAAATGCAACTAATGACATCAAAATACAAAAGGTAACTCTACCAATATAATTTCATATTTTTAACGCATAGGTTTAATCTTAATGCCACAACAAGTTCTTGTTTCTTCTAATTATTAAATTTCTTGCCAATTATGTTATTTATATGTGTAGATTAGGCATATACTTTACTTTATAGTTATCTTTAATAAATTTTTTACTCATATTACATTAAACGTTGTAGTCATTATGGCATTTCCTTGTTCAAAATGTGTCTTAAATTTATTGTCAATAATACATTATTATTTATCCTATTTACTAAACAAACTCAACAATATTTTAAAAAGCAAAGAAGTTGTAGTTGGTGGACATTATGAGGTGACTAAAAATAGCATAACTTTATATTAAGCATGAGTTTGGACTATAAATTAAATCAACATCATCAACTACATCATCACAATCATATACAAACAACTTTCAAGCTCACCTTTTTCAACCATGAACCGCACCGACAGTGTTAAGACAAAAGAGGATGCTCCACGAACGCAACAAGGTGATTTTCAACCCCAACACAACGAAAATCCGAGTGGTGCAGAATCCGTTGAACCTAAGGAGATGGAAGATATTTTTGTTGTTATGGGATGCCGACTTTGCTATATCTATTGTATGGTATCTCGAAAATATCCTAAGTGTCCAAAGTGCGGCTGCACTGATCTGATTGCTATTCCTCCAGCAAAGTAAATGTCTATGGACTGTACGGCCCTCTTATGAACCGTGTTCATGCCTTTTTGGATGAACACTTTTTCATAACCTAAATAAATTATTAGGGCCCTTTATTGAAGTTATTTGATCTTACATCTATCGTTATATACCGGGAAAAGGTATGGAATTTGTTACATTTATCTCTTAAATTATAAATAAAAGTAGTGCTTGATTATTCGAAAATTCAAGACTTGTTTGATGTTGTTATCATTTGAAGCTACATTTACTCATTATTTTGAGGTATATCGTCTCAACGAACTTTAAATGTTGAGTATATTTCTACTATTAATAATTCAAGAAGTTTAAAAACCGTGGATTCAAATCCTCGTTCGACCAACACCATAATTCTACACCAAATTGCCAAAACTCAATATTTGTTTCTTGTATTTTAAAAATCATATTCCCTGTCCTCTTTCAACCGCATTTGCGTTGAAAATATAAAACATAGGGTAACATGTTAGTTTTGGATCAACAGATTTAAGTTAGTAACAATTTTGTTCATTTTGTATCACAATATGACACACGCTTCTAACATGGTATAAGTTATCCTATCATTTTTTTACAAAAATAATTACTCCTTCCGTATTGAGCATGAGGTAATTATTTGAGTTGTTGTGGTAAGTATTGTGATCGATAGCCTCACAGTAGAAGAATAAAATATAAGTTTTTTAAACTTATTTATATTACCATTACCACCATTTTGATTATCTTTGTTTTCGAAGGTGATTACTTATTTCTATTAAACATGTTAGGAATTGTAGAGGCTTTCGTGCATGGAGTATTATACCACTTCTTGACCTTTTTTTATGCATTAGAAAACCTACTAATGTGGTGGAGCAGGATGTTTATTATCATATGAGTAATTTGGTTTTGATACAGTCTAACGAGCATCATTATACACTATCTCGTGTAATGAGACAATGGTATTGGTAGTGTTCAAGAAGAGTAGCAAGTATGAAAACCTATTCAACTATGTTTTGATTTGGCATATACCTATCTCGATCCCTACGATAGTTTTGTAATAAAGTAACTTTTTTATTATCAAACCATCTATGCTTCGTTCGGTAGTTTGTAAATAAGAGATTTGTAACCATAAATTTACCTTTACAAACGGATATAAATCGATTACTACTATGAAAAACATATGTACAAACAAATTATAATAAAGTCGAAGAATTATGTACATAAACTTCAACAATGATTCATCATTACGTTTCCATCTATATTTAGCATCTAATATGGTGACATGCACGATTACTTCAAAGAGGGCAACTACATTGCCCTATGTTAACGCCGAGAACAACTATATCAATATATATAAGCTAGTTATTATAAAATACTAGGCTTCATTACACTATCAAAATTTGATGGAGACGTTCTTCTTGAAAAAAGAAAACGAAACTATCATTTATTTCATTCACCAATTTTTCACTTTCTCATGCTATCAGTGCTATCCTTTGATTCGGTCAACCGACAAGATAATCTACTAGGAACAAATATATAAAATTTTATGTATGAGATCGTAAAAAAATAATGTGATGTGCCAACAAAATGAATGTGTCGGCGAGACAAAAGATAAAGAAGAACACGAAGAGGTAACAAAGTATCACCTCTTAGATTGATGTTATAGAAAATTAATGTGTCAGCGAAAATACTGAAAAAGACGATGAAGAGGTAATTATGTAACATTTCCTTTTATTGTGTATGAATGTTTTCTTTCTTATGCCTACTCGTAGCAAAAATTGATTGAAAATAATAAAGTTGAAATTCAAAATTTAAATTATCTTTCTTCAGGGAGTATGAAATAAATTGAAATAAAAATCATTCATTGATGGTAAATAGTTCACCGATTTGTTTTTCTGAATTATAATTTTTGTCTTGTATATAATTTATTTCGTGGAAATTCTAAACATAATGATTTAAGGTGTGATGCGTATCACCATTTACCAAATACAACTAATGACATCAAAATACAAAATGGTAACTCGACCAATATAATTTAATAATTTTAAAACATAGGTTTAATCTTAATGCCACAACAAGTTCTTGTTTCTTCTAAGTATTAAATTTCTTGCCAATTATGTTCTTTATATGTGTAGGTAAGGCACATACTTTACCTTATAGTTATCTTTAAAAAATTTTCTTATGTTATATTTAACGTTGTAGTCATTATGACATTTCCTTGTTCAAAATGTGTCTTAAATTTATTGTCAATAATACATTATTATTTATCCTATTTACTAAACAAACAAAACAATATTTTAAAAAGCAAAGAAGTTGTAGTTGGTGGACATTATGAGGTGACTAAAAATAGCATAACTTTATATTGAGCATGAGCTTGGACTATAAATTAAATCAACATCATCAACCACATCATCACAATCATATACAGACAACTTTCAAGCTCACCTTTTTCAACCATGAACCGCACCGACAGTGTTAAGACAAAAGAGGATGCTCCACGAACGCAACAAGGTGATTTTCAACCCAACACAACGAAAACTCGAGTGGTGCAGAATCCGTTGAACCTAAGGAGATGGAATATATTTTTGTGGTTATGGGATGCCGACTTTGCTATATCTATTGTATGGTATCTCGAAAATATCCCAAGTGTCCAAAGTGCGGCTGCACTGATCTGATTGCTATTCCTCCAGCAAAGTAAATGTCTATGGACCGTGCGGCCCTCTTATGAACCGTGTTCATGCCTTTTTGGGTGAACACTTTTTCATAACCTAAATAAATTATTAGGGCCCTTTATTGAAGTTATTTGATCTTACATCTATTGTTATATACCGGGAAAAGGTATGGAATTTGTTACATTTATCGTTTAAATTATAAATAAAATTAGTGCTTGATCATTCGAAAATTCAAGACTTGTTTGCTGTTGTTATCATTTGAAGCTACATTTACTCATTATGTTGAGGTATATCGTCTCAATGAACTTTAAATGTTGATTATATGTCTACTATTAATAATTCAAGAAGTTTAAAAACCGTGGATTCAAATGCTCGTTCGACCAACACCATCATTCTACACCAAATTGCCAAAACTCAATATTTGTTTCTTGTATTTTAAAATGCATATTCCTTGTGCTCTTTCAACAGCATTTGCGTTGAAAATATAAAACATAGGGTAACATGTTAGTTTTGGATCAACAGATTTAAGTTAGTAACAATTTCGTTCATTTTGTATCACAATACGACACACGCTTCTAACATGGTATAAGTTATCCTACCATTTTTTTACAAAAATAATTACTCCTTCCGTATTGAGCATGAGGTAATTGTTTCAGTTGTTGTGGTAAGTATTGTGATCGATAGCCTCACTGTAGAAAAATAAAATAAAGTTTTTTTAAACTTATTTATATTACCATTACCACCATTTTGATTATCTTTGTTTTCGAACGTGATTACTTATTTCTATTAAACATGTTAGTAATTGTAGAGGCTTTCGTACATGGAGTATTATACCACTTCTTGACCATTTTTTTATGCATTAGAAAACCTACTAATGTGGTGGAGCATCATTATACACTATCTCGTGTAATGAGACACTAGTATTGGTAGTGTTCAAGAAAATTAGCAAGTATGAAAACCCATTCAACTATGTTTTAATTTGGAATATACCTATCTCGATCCCTACGATAGTTTTGTAATAAAGTAACTTTTTTATTATCAAACCATCTATGCTTCGTTCGGTAGTTTGTAAATAAGAGATTTGTAACCATAAATTTACCTTTATAAACGGATATAAATCGATTACAACTATGAAAAACATATGTACAAACAAATTATAATAAAGTAGAAGAATTATGTACATAAACTTCAATAATGATTCATCATTACGTTTCCATCTATATTTATCATCTAATATGGTGACATGCACGGTTACTTCAAAGAGGGCAACTACATTGCCCTATGTTAACGCCGAGAATAACTATATCAATATATATAAGCTAGTTATTATAAAATACTAGGCTTCATTACACTATCAAAATTTGATGGAGACATTCTTCTTAAAAAAAGAAAACGAAACAATCATTTATTCCATTCACCAATTTTTCACTTTCTTATGATATCAATGCTATATTTGATTCGGTCAACCGAGAAGATAGTCTACTAGGAATAAATATCCAAAATTTTATGTATGAGATCGTCAAAAAATAATGTGATGTGCCAACAAAATGAATGTGTCGGCGAGACAAAAGATAAAGAAGAACACGAAGAGGTAACAAAGTATCACCTCTTAGATTGATGTTATAGAAAATTAATATGTCGGCAAAAATAATGAAGAAGACGATGAAGAGGTAATTATGTAACATTTCCTTTTATTGTGTATGAATGTTTTCTTTCTTATGCCTACTCGTAGCAAAAATTGATTGAAAATAACAAAGTTGAAATTCAAAATTTAAATTATCTTTCTTTATGGAGTATGAAATAAATTGAACTAAAAATCATTCATTGAAGGTAAATAGTTCACCGATTTGTTTTTCTGAATTATAATTTTTGTTCTTGTATATAATTTATTTCGTGGCAATTCTAAACATAATGATTTAAGGTGTGATGCGTATCACCATTTACCAAATACAACTAATGACATCAAAATATAAAACGGTAACTCTACCAATATAATTAATAATTTTAAAACATAGGTTTAATCTTAATGTCACAACAAGTTCTAGTTTCTTCTAAGTATTAAATTTCTTGCTAAATATGTTCTTTATATGTGTATGTTAGGCACATACTTTACTTTATAGTTATCTTTAAAAAAAATTCTTATATTATATTTAACGTTATAGTCATTATGACATTTCCTTGTTCAAAATGTGTCTTAAATTTATTGTCAATAATACATTATTATTTATCCTATTTACTAAACAAACTCAACAATATTTTAAAAAGCAAAGAAGTTGTAGTTGGTGGACATTATGAGGTGACTAAAAATAATATAGCTTTATATTGAGCATGAGCTTGGACTATAAATTAAATCCAAGAGACTTACCTCACACGAAGGTAACTCAAAGCTCAGGAATAACAACTCAGGAATACTCAAGAGAGCTCAGTTTCCCTCAGGAAAGGAGCAAGGAAAGCCTGTACGAACAAGCAACACGGATCAGGAATGAAACGGTTGCTAGAACTCTATGATTTCTAGTCTCAAAGATATCTAAGAGATCTACGCATGCTAAGGGCTCAACTCTATTCTTACAGCACTCACAGGAGATCAACAACATCCAAAAGATGTAAGGAAAGGAACGAGGAAAGCAAGGAAGGAAGTATCTCACAAGAACGGGAGTTATTGCAGAGGAAACCGCATGGGCGGCTGGATTGAGGCGCAGGGGTGGCGGCGTGACAGAAAGCATTGTCGGCTTTCTTCTTCGTCAAAACTCGCAGCAAGGGCAACCAAAGCTCGAACCTTTGGCTCCAACACGTCAAGACTCAACTTCAAAGAGTCTGAGAACAACGATACATCAACAATGGGAAGCCAACAAGAATCAAGGTTCAACTTGATTCTTGGAGAAGAAGAAAAAAAGAGAACAAGAAGAAAACGAAAGGAAGGAAGCATGCTGCAGTACAAGAACGTAAGGAGGAACAATGGATGAAGAACTTACACGTTCAACAGGGTCACAGGAGGCAAGGGACGGTTGCAGCTCTCTAGGGTTTGAAAACGATAGCAAGAAACGGGAAAAAGGAGGAAAGGAGGGAATATATAGAGAAGGGTTGGAAGGGTAGAAGGAAGGGACGTCTAGGGTTAGGAGAATAGAAGGAAGACGGGCCAAAAGCCCAAGGATGGAATAAAATAGGAGAAGACGAAGATAAAACAGCCCGTAGACGGGCTGGGCCTAGCCGCACCTGCGGCTGGGCCGTGCCGCGACCGCGGCAGTGTGGTTGAGCCGCGCATGCGGCTCCCCTTCACCGCGGGGGCGGTGAAGGCAAAAACCTAGGATCTTACATCAGATCCCCCTAAAAAGAAGTTTTGTCCCGAAACTTGCAAAAGCCAAACGGTCACAACAACACATAGAAGCAGAACTGAACTCATATATTCCCACTCGGGGCACGTAACACAAAACGTCACATCAAAGCGTTCACAACGCAACAAAGGAAAAACCAAACAACAGACTAAGCTAACGGCACAACAAGCTCAGCGTACAACTCCGGATAGTTCCTCTGGACACTATCATCTGTCTCCCAAGTCGCCTCATCAACTCCTCGCATCGACCACTGAATCTTCAACATCGGGATGTCCTTCGAACGCAAGCGTCTCGTACTACGCTCTAAGACAGCCACCGGGTGCTCAACAAATGTGTGGTCTGGCTCGATCACTAAATCCTCGTGACTGGCGGTGTGTCTCGGGTCCGGTATGTACTCCCGTAACTAAGAAACATGGAAGACGGGGTGAACACCCTCGAGTCTCGGTGGCAAAGCAAGTATGTATGCTGCCTCTCCCATTCGCTCAAGGATCTCGAACGATCCAACATATCTGGGGCTCAACTTCCCTTTGGCACCGAAACATCTGACGCCTCATGTCGGGGATTGTTACGCTAAGATTGTGTGATGCGCAATTGAGTTTTAAATTTATACTCGTTATATTTCTCCTAACTCCTAGCGAACCCGCAGTGTACGGGACGTTTGTAGTAGGGATAGTATTCCGAGGTCGAACACAAAGACTAAGGTGAGATTGATTCAATTTATGATTAAGTCTAGTGAAGATCTAAGTTAAGAAAAGGGGAAGAAATAAAGAAGTGAAAATCTCAAATGTTTTTTGTTGGCTTTTGGTGATCAATCAAAGATCACAATACATGCAAGGTAATCAATCAACTAAACTATGAATCAACACAATTAAACAAGCTAAACAAGATATAGATCAAAGAAAGAAAAGACGGATTCTAGGGGGTTGGAAGTTCCGGTTATGGCATATGACTCAAGCTATCTATTCATTTCTTGGATTGACTATGTTGGGGTTAAGTGTTTCTATGATTGAGATCAATAACCGGGTAAGTCTCATGATCCACTAGTCCATTCCCTAGATCTCGTTACCGGGTAAGTCTCTAAGAACCTAAGGGACGGAATTCTACTCAAACCGAATTGTTACCTAAAGATCCAACCTATCCTCACTGGGTAAGTCTCGGAAGGGTTAGTCTTAAGCTACCATCCAGCACACTTAATCCAATGGCGGCTTATTAGGCTCACCACTACCTAAGGTTTGTTATCTTTGGAATCTAAGAGTAAGGATTACCGGGTATGTCTCTCCTAACACTTAGATGCTAACACTAGGTCACCCTAGGATAGATTTAACTCAACAAACACCTAGGATTTCAACATTCTAACAATCTAAGATTTGATCCATCGAACCAGGAAAATCACGGTTTGTTCTACCTAAACCACGGCCGTGGTTTGGCAAGATCTGGCCGTGATTTCTAACAGAGGATACGTTCAAACACACAAGTCATCCAAAGGTAAATCTAAGCTCATCCTATCATAGCCCTAGCCATAACCATCCTTTCCTTACCCTAGAACCATATCTATTTAGCCTACAACATTCATAATAGAAATCGAAACAAGCAAACACAAAATCATAGCATTCATTTGCAAGATAATGAAGAAAAGAGATGAACAAGTGAACTAGAATCAAACCAAGCTGAAAATAGAATTTGGGTGACTTACAATCCTTCCAAAAGAAGGTTCAAAAGGTTCATACAACTCTAGCAATAGAATCCGGAATTCTTCACTACAAAAACTAGCAAAGTGTGGTGATTGGTGTGTGTGCTTCTTCTCCTCTTCAATGGAGCTCTTCTTCTTCCTCTTTGACACTTTCCTTCCTAGAAAAACTTCTTGTTGGGAGAATATTTTTGTTAGAGAGTCATGGATAATGGAGAGCTGCTCCAAGATGCCCCTCACAGCCCATGAAGGACCACTTTTATAACAAACTTGCATGAGCTGGCCATGAGAGTCGTGGCACACTGTCACGAGAATCTGGAAAAATCCACGGTCGATTCCACGGCCGTGGAGTGTCAGAGAACCGTGATTCTGTGCAGAAACTTCGCCTTGGATCATTAAGCTGTGATTTGGTGCATGGCTAGTGTTGGCAAGGTTCCATGAGTCCTTCTTAGCCTTTAGCTTGTATCCTAATGAGTCCGAGAGTGTGTCATCTAGATGAACGATCCTCAAACGCATCGTTTTAGCTCCTAAATCTCCCGAAATACCTACAAAGCAACGCACAAGTCCGTGTAGACGTCTATCTCGACAAAGTACGTGAATTGAGTGCAAACGTCGTGAACTAGTGCTAAACCATGCATGAATGAGTAAGAAATCTATCTAAATGATTAACTAAAACTAGCTCATAAATCGTGTTATCAGGGATACTCCCAACCAAACCTGAGCTCCAGCTCTGAACTCCAAAGGTTTGCGCCTCTTATCTACATAAGACTTCTGTCGACTCTGCACTCCTAACATCCACTCGCGGATTACTACTACACGAGCCATGTCATCCTGAATTTGTTCAGGTACTACTCCGCTAACACTACTAGGATCATCCCATCATAACAGTGTACGACATCTCTGTCCGTATAAAGCCTCATTAGGAGCCATCCTGATCAATGCGTGACAACTATTGTTGTACAAAAACTCCACTAAGGGTAGGTGATCTGGCCACGCCTGTCCCCAGTCTAGTACGCAGGCTCTCAACATGACCTTCAGAGTCTGGATGGTCCGCTCGGACTGACCATCGGTCTAATGATGATAAGTATCGTGAACTGTAGACTCGTACCTAGGGCGGAATGAACTTGCTGCCAGAACCTCGAAGTGAACCGTCCGTCTCTGTCAGAGACAATGGCCCTAGGTACCCCATGTAGTCTCACTATCTGTCTCGTGAACTCCTCTGTCAATCGACTCACCGGCCACGTTTCCTTGATCGGAATGAAATGTGCGGTCTTCGTCAATCGATCTACTATCACCCAGATAGCATCAAAGCCTCGACTCGGTCTCAAACCGGTAACGAAATCCATAGATATATCCTCCCACTTCCACTGAGGAACGGGAAGTGGGTGTAGCTCACCTCCTAGTCTGTGATGCTCGATCTTGACCTGCTGATAGGTCACACACTGAGCTACATATCTCGTGACATCTAGCTTCAGACCTCCCCACCAGAAAGAGCGTTTGATATCCTGATACATCTTACTCGCACCAGGGTGTACTGAGTAAGGTGAAGAGTGAGCCTCCTGAAGGATCCTTTGTCTAAACTCTAGATCTGAAGGCACACAAACACGTTCCTCACGTCTCAAGACTTCATCAGCACCAACTACAAACTGTTGTGCCTCTCCTCGAGACATCCGGTCTCGGATCTGTGTCAAAGCTGGGCAACTCTCCTGCTTTTGTCGTATTTCGGCCAGCAGATCAGGTACTATCTCCAAGGTGGACAATTGGCTATCGGAATCTGGGAAGTAGATATCCATCTCTAGCCATGCCGAATCTCGCTGTAATTGTGGTTGAGTTGTTAGCCTAGCGATCGCCATCTCTCGGGGAGTCTTCCTATTGAGGGCATCTGCTACTACATTAGCCTTTCCCGGGTGGTATAAGATCTCAAGATCAAAGTCCTTGATCAACTCCAACCATCTGCGTTGGCGGTTATTCAACTCCCGCTGAGTGAATATGTACTTCAGACTCTTATGGTCTGTGAAAATCTGACACGTGGCTCCGTACAGATAATGTCTCCAAATCTTCAAAGCATGAACAACAGCAGCTAATTCCAGATCATGGGTAGGGTAATTCTCCTGGTACGTCTTCAACTGTCGAGACGCATAAGCGATCACCTTTCCCCTCTGGATCAAAACACATCTCAAGCCCAGCTTGGATGCGTTGCTGTAAACCACAAAATCCTCAATGCCCTCTGGCTAAGCTAGGATAGGAGCAGAGGTCAACCTCTTCTTCAGCTCCTCGAAGCTCTGTAGGTACGAATCAGACCATACGAACCTCGTAGACTTCCGCAGCAAGGAAGTGAGCGGTCGGGCGATAACTGAAAAGCCCTCAACAAAATGCCTATAGTAGCCTGCCAATCCTAAGAAGCTGCGAACCTCCTTAACGTTCTTAGGTGGCGGCCAAGAAGCTATTGACTCGATCTTCTCCGGATCTACCTTGATCCCTTCCGCTGAAACAGTTTGACCAAGGAATGCTACCTCGGACATCCAAAACTCACACTTAGAGAGCTTGGTGTAGAGTTCTATATCTTGTAAGACCTGAATAACGATCCTCAAGTGTCTTGCATGCTCCTATCTACTGCGGGAGTAAACCAGAATGTCGTCGATGAAGACAACTACGAACTGGTCTAGAAAATCGATGAAGATGTTGTTCATCAATTCCATGAAGTGTGTGGGTGCATTCGTGAGCCCGAATGGCATCACTACAAACTCTAAGTATCCATATCTGGTCCAAAATGTTGTCTTGGTTACGTCCTACTCTCTCACCCTCAGCTGGTGATATCCTGATCTCAGATCGATCATCGAAAACACTGAAGCTCCATGCAGCTGATCCAAAAGATCGTCGATACGGGGCAATGTGTACTTGTTCTTGATCATCACCTTGTTCAGTTCCCGGTAGTCGATACATAACCTCATTGACCTGTCTTTCTTCCTGACGAAGAGAATTGGTGCGTCCCAAGGAGATACACTAGGGCGGATGAATACTTCTCTGCTAACTCCTCGAGGTGCTTCTTCAACTCAAGCATCTCTATAGGAACCATACGATAGGGAGCTTTAGAGATCGGTCTCATACAGGGCTCTAGCTCGATGCCGAAGTCTACACTCCTTCGTGGAGGTAAACCTGATGGCTCTCCAAAGACGTCACCAAACTCGCAAGCTACTTGAATCTCTTCCAAAGCCGGACTCGTACTATCCTTCATGGCATAGCACCAAAAAGCCTCGCAGCCTTGACTGATAAGTCTTGCAGCTCGAACTGGACTGATGACCGTACCAGTCTTCCCAAGATCCCATCCTTGGAAGATCTTAACATGGCCTGCATTTGTAATTACCGTCACTGTCCTCCTGCCGATGTTCAGTACTGCTCGATGTCGATCCATCCAATCCATGCCCAGAATAACTTCTTCATGTACTAAGTACATAACGAAGAAGTTAGCTGACCAATCGCGACCTCCTAATCTAATAGGGCAATCGCGAATCTCTCGAGTACCTCGAATCTTACCCCCATCGGGTAATCCTATAAAGAAGGGTCTACCTTCTACAGTAACTAAGGTCAATCTATCTACGCAAGCAACAGATATAAAAGAATGCGTAGCACCAGTATCGAAAATAACTTTGACGGGAAAACCATTAATATGAATGGTACTTGTAGCTGCTGGCACTGTCGGCTCTACAACACTCCTCAACTCATATACTCTAGCTGGCGCATCTCTAGTGTCTATGGATCCACCAACACGTCCTCTACCTCTCCCCTGTCCTAGAGTGGAACCTTGAGGAGCGGTAGAACCAGAAACACGTTGTTGTTGCTGTTATTGGTACTGCGATCTCTGTCCTCCTCCAGCAACACTAGCACGTGAAGAACCCTGCTGAGATAGTGCCTTGCCCTGACGGAAAAATGCAGCTCTATGTCCGGGCTTGCCGCAAGAAAAGCAAGTCACTGTTGGCTTCTTGTAATCAGCTCGGATGTGTCCAACTACTCCGCAGTTATGACACCGTCGTGCTTTGTCAAAACTCTGTTGAAAACCAGAACGTCTAGGCGTCTGACTACGCCCAAACCCAGCTGTTCCAGCTCCAGCACTGGCTGATCTAGTCTTTTGTCTCTTTGTAAGGCCTTCTGCCTGAAGATCTCTTTTGAAATCCGGTCGCTTCTTGAGCATACTTCTTATTGACTCCAACGCTGAATCCATGTGGTCTAACCAAAGCTCAACTTCCGAACTTGCTCCCTCTTGAGCTGTGACATTCTCAACTACTCTAACAGGTATTGGCGGTGTTGGTACAGGTCCTCCAGTCTTGATAGCTTCTTCAACTCTCTACATGTAATCGCGATATGCAGAAACTTCGATGGTCATTTGACCGGAATCGATCGTTCGTGCTCTCGGTGCTCCGGACTTCTCCATATCTTGTTCCCTGCTTCGGGAACACCTCTCTCAACAACCTTTTCAACGAACGCCTCAGCGATAGGCGGATCAGCAATTGGGGCTTGGCCCGACTTCTAGCTAGTGGAGGTCCTTCTGCACGTTCTCGTCTACGAACGACAGGTGGAAGAGGTGGTCGACCCCTTCCTCGCCCTATAGCAGATGTTGCTCTAGTACGCGTCATCTACTATAAGGATAAATATATAAGACTATATATATATATATATATATATATATATATATATATATATATATATATATATATATAAGGCCACGCTACAGCTAAAGCACAAATCCAAGAAAAGCACATATGAAGGCCACATATAAGAAACTACACTGCTGAGATCCGCGGAGGTAGTGGTGGTCACCCGTACATCTATCCCAGACCAACGGTTTAAAACAAAACCCCCTTTTGAAAAAGTTAGACCCCTTATGGGTTCTATTTATTTATCCGTCCGACCTGTAGAAGATTTCGAGTGTCATTGTTGCCAACCTAGACCTCTGATACCATATTGTAACACCCCAAGTTTTGGGAACTCGAAGCGCTACGGGCTAGCACCGTACAATGGGTCCCGACCCTCAGAGTAGCAACAGCAAACGGATCTTACAACAAGGCACAGACGAATGAAAACAAAACTCGATATAAAACCAAAGGGTTAAACCAAAAGAAAACACAAAACTCCACAGCCGGGTTCAAAACAAAAGGGAAACAACAAACGAAACAAAAACCCGATCCCGTCCTATAATGTACGGGAACCCCGGCTGACCACACCGTCCGGATCACTCAGCAGCATCCTGAACCTGCGGAACATCGACAACGACGGTATAAACCGTTAGCTAACATTCTAGGTATAAGCAAGAGTGTAAAGGCACAAACACACATAAGGTAAGATAAGCATATAGCATGCTTGCACTCAACCGGTTATTATCTTTCATTAAGGTTATCCATTACTAATTCAACTTCTTTTGTCACACGAGAATCTCCCGAAACTCGCCTCCGCTTCCGTCTACCAGTAGGAATAGATCAGTACTATCCGTTACCTACGGGCCTGGGTTGCAAGAGCAGATTCTAGTCTCTTGAAGAACTAGACAAGTGTCACCGCCCGATTATAATGCACTTGGACCAGTTAAGGTTATAAAGGGTGAAACCTAGTCCGATTATCCGTTATAACATGAATAAACAACACAAACAAGCCAATACAATCTAACTAATACGCGGAATGATGCTAAGTAAGTCCAAGAGACTTACCTCACACGAAGGTAACTCAAAGCTCAGGAATAACAACTCAGGAATACTCAAGAGAGCTCAGTTTCTCTCAGGAAAGGAGCAAGGAAATCCTGTACAAACAAGCAACACGGATCAGGAATGAAACGGTTGCTAGAACTCTATGATTTCTAGTCTCAAAGATATCTAAGAGATCTACGCATGCTAAGGGCTCAACCCTATTCTTACAGCACTCACAGGAGATCAATAACATCCAAAAGATGTAAGGAAAGGAACGAGGAAAGCAAGGAAGGAAGTAACTCACAAGAACAGGAGTTATTGCAGAGGAAACCGCAGGGGCGGCTGGACTGAGGCGCAGGGGCGGCGGCGTGACAAAAAGCGTTGTCGGCTTTCTTCTTCGTCAAAACTCGCAGCAAGGGCAACCAAATCTCGAACCTTTGGCTCCAACACGTCAAGACTCAACTTCAAAGAGCCTGAGAACAACGATATATCAACAACGGGAAGCCAACAAGAATCAAGGTTCAACTTGATTCTTGGAGAAGAAGAAAAAGAGAGAAGAAGAAGAAAACGAAAGGAAGGAAGCATGCTGCAGTAAAGAACGTAAGGAGGAACAATGGATGAAGAACTTACACGTTCAATAGGGTCACAGGAGGCAAGGGACGGCTGCAGCTCTCTAGGGTTTGAAAACGATAGCAAGAAACGGGAAAAAGGAGGAAAGGAGGGAATATATAGAGAAGGGTTGGAAGGGTAGAAGGAAGGGACGTCTAGGGTTAGGAGAATAGAAGGAAGACGGGCCAAAAGCCCAAGGATGGAATAAAATAGGAGAAGACGAAGATAAAACAGCCCGTAGACGGGCTGGGCCTAGCCGCACCTGCGACTGGGCCATGCCGCGACCGCGGCAGTGAGGTTGAGCCGCGCATGCGGCTCCCCTTCACCGTGGGGGCGGTGAAGGCAAAAACCTAGGATCTTACATCAGATCCCCCTAAAAAGAAGTACTATCCGGTTGAGTGCAAACATATAGCATGTTTGCACTCAACCGGTTATTAACTTTCATGAAGGTTATCCATTACTAATTCAACTTCTTTTGTCACACGAGAATCTCCCGAAACTCGTCTCTGCTTCCGTCTACCAATAGGAATAGATCAGTACTATCCGTTACCTACGGGTCTGGGTTGCAAGAGCACATTCTAGTCTCCTAAAGAACTAGACAAGTGATCACCGCCCGGTTATAATGCACTTGGGCCAATTAAGGTTATAAAGGGTGAAACCTAGTCCGGTTATCCATTATAACATGAATAAACAAAACAAACAAGCCAATACAATCCAACTAATATGAGAAATGAAGCTAAGTAAGTCCAAGGGACTTACCTCACACGAAGGTAACTCAAAGCTCAGGAATAACAACTCAGGAATACTCAAGATGTCTAAGGAAGTGTATGGACAGAGTTGGGTAACAAGGTATGTATATCTTCGATAGGAATGTCGTCCGGTTTAAGATCCGACTTCCCTTTTACCCCAATCAAAGGATTCTACTTTACGGATGTTGAGTCTTGTCAAGAAGAGGTCAAAAGGATAGGATTAAGCTCTCATACCAACCAAAGCCCAAGGAAAAGAAAGATAAAGGATAGAGTGCATGACACTCTTCTTCACCTAATAGAGGGGTTTGCATTCTCTATCACCTAGAGCTTGTAAACACTCACAATCAGCAAAGAAAAGGCCATAAAAGGTTAAGAAAGGTAGGATTTATGCAATCTTGAACTTTGGATAAAGGCAAAAGCAAAACGTGCAAGATAAAGGAAACCACGGCCAAATCTTGGGAAACCACGGCCGTGGTTCCTTAAGAACAACCCGTGGAAATCCTCGTTCGAGGGTTTCGTCTCACAACTCTCAGGGTCCGATCTGTTAAGGCTCAATCTATCATCATCTATACCACAATCATCAACCCTTCACCCTAGAATCGCAGGGGGGTTTAGCCAACAATCATCATCATAATCAAACCAAGATTAAGAATAGAAATCAAGAAGGATATGCAACCAAGAACACAAAGATGAATAAAACCAATCTTCAAAGAATCAATAACTCAATCAATCAAACAATATAATCCCAGAATGTGTTCTCAAAGACAAGAATCAAGGACTAGAACAATCTCACAAATCTCTAAAGTAGAATCAAGAACTTCTTCAATCTCCTCCAATGGTGAAGCAATCCTTTCCGATGTACGGAAAATGGAATCCAAGAGCGTCGTCCTTCCGCCCTAAAGCGTGATCTTCGTCCAAAGCGGGATCTCCGTCTCCAACGTGATATCCGAAATGCAGCCGTCAACCTCCTTTTATAAAATAAAATTAGGTTAAAAGGCTCCTTTCTTTCATGCTGACGTGGCAATTAACGTAACGGGCTTTTCCGAAGCAAACCAAGGGTGACGTCACATAACCACGGCCGTGGTTCCTCCCGTGGTGACTCTCGACCTTCGTTTCCACGTGTGAAATTCAATTAATTATGAAAACCCCGGCCGTGGAACTTCCATTCTGACTGTGGTTATTCCTTTTCGATGTTTTTCACCTTGGCTTCACTTCATACTTCTTCCAATGAGGTTCCAATGCTTCCCAATGTAATCCTTATGACCAACATTCAAAGAATGGCTCCTTTCCACTCCATTTCAGCTGCAAATCACCTTAAATCACAACAAAGCTTGTGTAGATCTCGATTCTAAGCTAATAGGTGCATATAATCGATAAATGCTACAAATGCATGTCCATGTACTCAAAAGAAAGTGAAAAACTACCTATATGCACTTATAAACTATGTCATATTTCATGTCATCAATCAGCAATTCTCAATTTCTCGAGATGCCTCAAACCCTTGATGCACATACCATGACCCGTTAGGACTATCGATCAATCTGACTTTGGCAAGACACAAATACCCGGCTACGTGAATGATGCTGAGTTACTCATCATCAAGATCAAAGTCCCTAAACCTTTTTTTTCTAACACTTTCAACAACAATCTCAACTTTACTTCACACACTTTTCATTAACTGCATCCAAATTCCCGGATAGGTAAAGGGAGGCAAATATGTATATGAGGGGCTAAAGCATGATCAAGAAGAAGAAGAGGAGAAATGAAGTGCCTTAATCATCCCATGAAGAATGTGAGAGAACTCATCAAGTGGAGTCAACCTTAAAATTCAACATGATTTTGATAAAACAAAAAATTAAACAAGCTAGAATTTCAAACAAAACATTTAGCAACTTAAATATATCATAAAACCTTTCGAGCATATACAGATTTCAAAGCTAATATGCAAGCAAATATCATCATCGAGGTCATATCTGGAATAGAAGCACAAAACGTTTCGAAAATTTCTTCAGTTTTAAACCCATTTCGGTCAAGGTGATTTGACAGAATCCGAGGTGTTCAGCTGAGATGAATCTCAGTTATCATGACCTTGTTTGGCCAAAACGTCTCGGTCGAGGCAAAAAAAATTTCAAATCGGTTTTCGACGTTTTTTCTCAAACAAAAACCTGTATGCAATGCATGTAAATAACATATACGAACATGTAAGCCAGATAAGATAATAAGCATAGTCAAGTAAGAGTTATTACACATTTGGAACAAGTCAAATACAAATACCCCATACTTAGGACACATTTTCCCAATGGGTCAAATAAGAGTTAGAAGCAAAGTAATTATTGAATAAAAGCAGAACAACATAAAGAATAAGAACAAGCTCCATAATATGCTCAATCCTCCTCTGCTTGCGGTGGTAGTGGTGGAATATAGGGATACTGGGACGGATCAAAAGGATAGCCTATCGTTTGCTCGAACTACAACATCATCATCTAGCGCTGATAGTGTTGGTTTTCCTCCATGCGCTGGGTCCAACCCTCAATAGATCGGGTATGAGCAGCGAAGCTCTAGGTAATGTCGATCCGTAGGGCCTGATAAGAATCCGTCATCTGCCGCGTCAGGTCATCAATCTTGTGGTGTGCCTCAGGATCACGACGCCGGTAAGCTCTCTGCTGGGAAGGCTGGGGAATGTCAGCTGCAGGTGGTGGTGCCTCTCTCTCGTCCTCCGTAGCCTCGTCATCGAGGTCAACGGTGGGAATACTAGGACCGCCAGTATCAGTGACGGTATCCATGGCTGCAGCTACGCCAATACCATCACCATCCGCATATCCTCCTGCTGCCTCTATAGCAGCATCCTCGTGCATGATCGGGAACTAGACAGCTGACCAATTCTCACGGTCATAGACCGAGAACTATGAAGACCAAGCTATACCCCTCGGAAACTTCATTTCCCACGGCATGGCCATATAGGGAGTGCCAAGACTGCGGTGAACAAGAATGCGGCGCGTGATGAATTCCTACAAACCCATAGGCTTCTCCGCCGCAACCAAAGTGCATCCAGAAAGATCCAGCCCCATCTTAGTAGCAATATGAGTCACAAGGCAACCACATCATATATCGCCCTTGGCCTTCCCTATCACTTTATGTAGCTACTCTGCAAGCATAGCAGCAAAATCCAGGATCCTACCTGTCACCATAAAGAACATGCTAAACAGCTCACCTTGACAAACCTTCTGGGGCGTCTCAATACGCGCCAGAAGCATCTCACTAAAGATCCGGTGAGCAATGCGGAAGGCAATATGGTAGATAATACGCTCCCGAGAATCCCCGGGCTGCCATCTGTCACGGTGGGAGGTCATGTGGGTTATGCCCTCCCAAAAGCTGCGAGCCTGCACTGGAGAAGCAAAATTTGTAGCTGTAGGGGCTTGGAAATAAAAAAATCTCCCCCTCTGCTCAAGGGGGACGATGTAGTTCTTGTTCAGCAGCCGGTACTTGATCCCTCTGTTCTCCGGCATGTAAGTCACATAACTCAAAAACTCGAACGTCGGCTCCAAATAAGCCGGCGTTCTAATAGCCATGAAGGTGTCCAAACCAACCACGGAGACCATCTTCTGCAGGCCATCCACAACATGTAAACACTCAAACTTGGGAATGTCTACGTACCTAGGGGCAATGATAGGTCGGCCACAAATTCGGTCAAAATCCTTTTGAAATCGCTCATTGATCACCGGGATAGGAGGTTGTGGTGGAGGGCAAGGAGAGGACTGTCGGGAACTACTAGGTCGATCCCTAAGGGCTAATTGGCAATCGGATCTCCTCAAGTTCTCCATAACTGAAAGTCACCTCGGTTGGATCTAAGGGTATCTCAGCCGAGACATAGAAGAACCAACCGAGGCAAAGTACTGCTTCGCTCCAAATGGTGTGTGCAAGCTTTAAATTTATAACCCAAGATGTATGCTTAAAACAAGGATGTGAACCCGCGGTGTACGGGTCAATTGTAGTAAAAGCAAGAATTCCGGGGTGTCGATCTCAGGGACTTAAGTGAAACAAAGCAAGTATAGGTTGTCAATATTGCAACTAACAACAAAAGCGATTAAAACAATTAAAGATGATAATGTAGTCAAATAAAGGAAATATGCAATTCTAGGGATTAAAGCATCTAGTTGTGGTTCCAACTCAAGATCTCAAGATAAGCGGACAAAGCTGAGATTTTGCAAAGGGAAGGTGTTACTAAAGTGGAATAGATCACCGGGTAAGTCTCACTACTCACAATCCCAAGCCAAATAACCTATCACCGGGTAAGTCTCAAGGTACTAAGGAAAGGAACTATAATCTCAAACCAACAAACCAACTAAGGGAATAGAATCAACCTTTACCGGGTAAGTCTCAGGCTAACTCACAAAGATGGGATGAAGGCACACTCAAACCCCAATAAAGGATAAACCTTTATTACCTACACTTATGATCATGGGTAAACAAACAAAGGAATTACCGGGTAAGTCTCATCCTAGGCTTGCATTGAACCAGGAAATGTGTAATAAGAATAGGATTTGGCAAACTCTAACACTTAACTCTCAGTTTCGAATGAGAAAAGTCACCTCGGTCAGTCAATTTCCACCCCGGCCGAGATGTTCATCGACTGAGCGAGATGTTCTAGGGTTAAGGATAAAGACTCGAGCTTTCAGGGTCCTACTGGAATTAAGATTATTCTATCATTGTTTTTCCCACAACCTTCAGCCAATCATCCTAGAATCGCACAAGGAAATTAACCACTCATCATCATGAAAGCAATAATCAAATATATGGGAAGAGAATGAATATTTGAACACAAAAAACTTAAGAACAAGGCTTTGATAACTGAATCAAATATCAAACAAATAAGCGTTCCTTGGATCACAAATCCAACAAGACAAATCCAACAAGACAAATCAACAAGAAGGGAATCTAAGAAAGTCTTACAAAACCCTTCACAAAAGCTATCTCAAACTATCAATCCTTCCTAGATTGATCTTCAATCTCCCTTCCTTTAAAACTTTGGAGAAAATCCCTTAATTGCTGGATGCTATCAGCCCTCTAAGCATGTATAAGCATGGTAGAACTAGTGAAAAATCCAACCCTTTATATAAGAGAATTATCTTCCAAAGATAAAATATCTTAAAAAGATAATTTTCTATAAAATATATCCATATATCCTAAAATAAATATCTAAAATATATGATCTTCCTTCTAGAAATTCAACCCAAAAATATAAGATCTCTCCTTCCAAAAATAAAAGATCTTAGCCAAATAAAATATATCTCGCCGCGTCCAGGGTGTTCGCCTCGGTCGAGACACTCCCTTAGATCACCTCGGTCGAGGTGACTCTGTGTCAACCGAGGTGGCTCTAAACTGAATTTGAAATCTCTCAAATTTGGTCCAAAGTAAATCTCTAATTCAATTCCATGCTTCCTGGATTCTTCCTTAAACTCCTGAATGTAGCTCCAATGACTCCTTAGCTCCTTTAGCTCCATTTTGATGTAAAACGTGCAATTTTACCTACGATTACAATGAAACTTGGTGTAAACCTTGATTCCCGCAAAGGTAGATGAAACGACAATATAATCACATAATATACATTCAAACATGCAGATTATTGAAGATAAAACGTCTAAACAGGTCCCAAAATATAGACTATAATTCATGCTATCAAAATACCCCATACTTGTCCCTTGCTTGTCCCCAAGCAAGTTCCAAATCTTAAGTACAAGATAGAATGGATTATAAGTCATAAAGATCAATGAAAAATATTTCAAAACATTTTCAGTGGTGTGCTCCAATCATGGATCGCTCTAAGAGAATGCTTCATGGAATTTAAAATCAAAATATGCTCAAAACATTTTACAAATATAAGAAAGTTGTTCATCTTTGCATAAAATCATAGAATGCATAATAAATCATAATTATCGAAACTAATCATGTATAATCCAATTTAAACCACCAAGTCAATCAACAAGCTCGAGGTCTCAAGTGATTTCCAAATGAAAGGTCAAGAAACGTGTGAGGGTGAGATGTATATAGGGAATGTGGTGCTAGAATCCGGGAAAAGGATCATTACTTCACTTCCTTTGAACTTCAACATCTTCCACCAATAAGCTTTGCTTATTTTTACTTTTTTACTTTTTGAGATGCATGGACAGAGGTGCACAATAACCGAAGCCTAGGAGATTAGCAATCATCAATTTCTCTAGATGCCTCAAACCCTTGATGCACATACCATGACCCATTAGGAATATCGCTCAATCCGACTTTGGCAAGACACAAACACCCGGCTTTGTGAATGGTGCCGAGTTACTCATCATCATGATTGACTTTCCCAAACCTATTTGTTTCTTTCTTACTTCTAGCCAACATCTCAACTTCACTTTCACTTGCTTTTCATTTGCTTGCTTCCAAATTTCCGGATAGGTAAAGGGAGGCAAATATGTATATGAGGGGTTAAGCATGATCAAGAAGAAGAAGAGAAGAGAATGAATTGCCTTGGTCTTTCTAGGAAGAAACTGGGAGAACTCATCATGTGGTGTCAACCTTCAAATTCAACATAATTTGGATAAAAAAAAAGTATTAAACATGCCACAAATTTCAAACAAAGCATTTAGCAACTTAAACATATCATAAAACCTTTCGAGCATATGAAGATTTCAAAACGAGTTTTCAGATAAACACATCAGTCAAACCGCCTCGGTCGAGATGTTCTAAGTCAACCGAGGTACTGCACCTCGATTGGTCAGAATCACATCGGTCGAGGTCATAAAAAAATTTTCTTAAACAGTTTTTGACGTTTTTCTCAATTAAATAACCTGTATGCATGCATGTAGTCTCAGATAAACACATAGAGCATAAGAAAATCATAAATATCCGAATCAAGTCATACAAGCATACATAATGTCGAATAATACACATAAATACCCCATACTTGGGACACATTGTCCCAATGGGTCAAGATAAATCTAACGAAACAGGAAGAACTCACCGGACATAAGCTGAGCTGCATAATAAATAAAGAAAAGAAATCCATGTGAGCTCTAGTCCTGATCTACTGGCGGTGGTGGTGGATATGGTATGTACGGATGTTGGGACGGGTCGAATGGATATCCTATCATATGCTAGAGCTGGATCTCCATCATCCGGTGCTGGTAGTGCTGACTCTCCAGCATCTGATGAGTCCGGCTATCCATCTCTCGGCGAAGGTCATCCAAACGTCCGCCTAGATCGACGGTCAGGGTTGCGTAAGAGTCAATCATCTGATCTGTCACATCGTCAATCCGGCGGTGAGCTACGGGATCCCTCTGCCTGCGAACTCTACGCCTGGCAGGACGTGCTGGTGCTGCAGCTGGCTCATCCTCTATCTCCTCGTCCTCTAGATCGACAACTGGTATACTAGGACCAGTTGTATTTGTCCCTCTCTCCATAGCAGCACCGCCATCATCCTCCTCATCAGCCTCCTCCTCATCATGCTCTTGGGCTGCTGCTGTTGCTGCGTCTCTAGCGTCCTCAATAAGAGGAATCCACGCAGTGGACCAGTACTGAGGGTCAAACACTGAGAACTGAGATGACCATCTAATACCCTGAGGAGCAGTCTACTCCCAAGGCATCGCCACGTATGGCGTAGTAAGTCCACGAGGAACCAGAATCCTCCTCGTGATCATCTCCTGCGGACCAAGCGGCTTGGCAGCCGCCACCATAGTACATGCGCTCAGATCAAGGTCCATCACTGTAGCAAGATGAGTCACTAAGCCGCCACAACAGATATCTCCCTTCCCCTTCGCCTTGATCTTGTGAAGATCCTTAGCCAACATCACTCCGAAGTCGGGAACTCCTCCGGTAACCATACAATATAGACTCAGAAGCTCACCCTATCTAATCTTTTGGGGCTTCTCAGTACGCGCCAGAAGTGTCTCGTTAAAAATACGGTGAGCGAGTCTGAAGGCAAGGTGGAAGATGATCCGTTCCCTGGAATCTCCAGGTCTCCACCTGTCAGCATGCTCAACTACGTGAGCTATCTATCCCCAAAACTCGCGAGCCACGGCTTGAGAAGGAAAATAGGAAACTGTGGGGGTCGGGAAGCCGAAGATCTCTCTCCACTAATCCATCGAGACTAAGTAGTTCTGGTTCACAACCCGGTACTTGATGGCCTGCTCTGTAGGCAAGTAGGTCACGGAGCTCACAAACTCCAATGTGGGCTCGAGGTAGGTTGGAGCTCTAATCTCCATAAATTGCTCTAGCCCTACCATAGAAATCATCCGCCTCAAGTCATCATCCACATAGAGGCAATCAAAGGCAGCAACATCTAGGAACCGCGGCCCAATCACTGGGCGCGCAGCAATGCGGTCATAATCTACCCGGTGACGCTCATGGATCACCGGTATGGAACGTCGGGAAGAAGAAGAAGGTGAGGATCCATCCCTCAGAACAAGCTGTCTATTAGAACTCATTTTCTCTCTCTGTCAGAACACCTCGGTTGCCTTGACAACCCTCAAGAACACCTCGGTCGAGATGCAGGTCGACTGGACCGAGGTGATGCGTTGTTTGATTCCAACTCTCAGAAATCCAGTTATTTTCCCCCAATATCACTACCAATTGTTCCTATTGGGTACTTAAGCCTTTCTCAACAAGGCTGATTGGCAACCAAAGCCAATTTCTTCCAAAATCAGTAAAAGATGAGAAGTTAGGGTTTTCGGTTTTGTTACCCTAGATTCGGCTGATTTGGAGCATTTTTGTTGCTGAATGTCCCTTGCAAACTAATCCTCTACTCTTTCCTTGCAGATTGGGAGCAAGAATCGTCGAAAATGATCGAGAATTGGGGAGCGAGGTGATTCTGTACGCCTCGGTCGAGAAGGTGAGAGAGGGAAGAGAGAGAAATCGATCCCCCTTTTATACCCTTTTCTGAAATTGCTGTCACCTCGATCGAGGTGGTACCGACTGGACCGAGGTGATACGGACCGAGGTGGATTGTCATAAACCCTAGTCGCCTCGGTTGCTCAAGAATCATCTCGGTCGAGGTGCTGTGACAGCAACCGAGATGTGTCTCAGTCAAACTCCGTCTTCTCGATTTCTCGAACTTCTTTCCTTTCAGTGTTGCTCCTGGGTTGTATTCCTTCCTTAGAGATTACTTGTTATCCGTCTAGGATGCCAAAAACAAAGCAAAGTAAAGCAAACTATCTAAAGTTAGGCTAGAAAAGAGAAAAGAAAGCAATACCTTGGGTTGCCTCCCAAGAAGCGCTTGATTTAAGGTCGCTAGCTGGACCGTACGGTGTCTCTAAACACGCTGGAAAGTATCCTCACCCCATACTTCACCATCATCATGGGGTGAGATAAGAAAGTCTATCAAACGTTCCAGCAAGTGCAAGTGCTCATCGGGGAACGAATCGTCTATCGGTGTTTCGTCCTTCTCGCATGAAGAGGGAGGTAGCCGGCTGAGGTGATTCGCAACAGAATTTTCGGATCCCTTCTTATCGCGGATCTCTAGGTCAAACTCTTGAACCAAGAGAATCCATCAAATAAGACGTGGCTTGGCATCCTTCTTAGCAAGCAAGTAACGAATAGTTGCATGGTCAGTGTACACAATAACTTTCGCCCCTACTAAGTAAGAACGAAATTTCTCAAAAGCATATACAACTGCCAATAGCTCCTTTTCGGTGGTGGCGTAGTTACGCTGGGCTTCGTCTAGCGTCTTGCTAGCATAGTAAATGGTGGTGGTCCGGCCATCCTTCTTTTGTCCAAGCACCGCTCCTACCGCCACATCACTCACATCGCACATGATCTCAAAAGGCAAGGTCCAGTCCGGAGCTTGCTTCTCCACAAACTCCCAAGCTTCATCTACATGCTTCTCCATAAAAGTCCCACCGGAAAGAGATTGGAGCTTGAATTGGCTATCTTCATCAAGTCCTTTGAAGTAGATCTTAGCTCAATTTTCGGTATGCCATGGTGTGGACAATCTAGGAGAAGGTCTTTGAACCTCTCCCAAGATTTGAATAAACTCTCTTTATCCTTCATCACGAAGGCGTTGATCTTCCCTCTTAACTCGGTAGTCTTGGAAGGTGGGAAGAACTTAGTCAAAAACTCGGTTGTCCTCTCCTCCCAAGTACCAACTCGCCCTTGTGGAATATATTGATACCAAGCTAAGGCTTTGTCCTTAAGAGAGAAGGAAAAAGCCCTAAGCTTATGGTTGTTGCTCTCCAATCTTGGCGGTCTAAGAGTCTCCATCAAGATCTCATAATTCATCAAGTGTTGATGAGGAGACTCTCCTTCCATCCCTCCAAATTGATTATGCCGGATCATTTGTAGAACTTGAGGGCGGAGCTCGTAATCATGGGTTGCGGGATCTCCTAAGTTCACACCCGGACGGTGTGCTCTTTGTGCCGGATCCATACGTTGCCCCAACGTTTGTGGCTCTTCTATAGCAATGGGCACAACCCTAATATTCACCGCCGCCGGCTGCGGTTAAGGTGGAGGTGGAGGAGGTTGTTGACGGTTAAGCTCTCTTTGCACAAGAGCTTGCCTAATCTCCTCAATCTCCCTCCTAGTTGCCTCTTGCCTTTCATTGGCAAGTCTCCTTTCATTCTCCAAAGCTTCATCTCTTATCCTAATTTGCTCTAAGGCCTCATCCAACTCAGCTTGGAGATCTCTTCCGGCCATCTCTTTTCCCTTTTTAATGCTCTTGGATCTAGATCTAAGGGTTTTCTCCGGTTCGGGATCGAATGGAGCTAAATCCTTGCCACGAGATCTTCGCATACACCTAAAGAGTGAGAGACGTCCTGAAAAGAAAAGACACAAACCAAAGAGAGATCAAAAGCAACAAGAAAGATCTACACTAATAAACAATCACAAAATAGACTCAATCTAGACCTAGTCCCCGGCAACGGCGCCAAAAACTTGTTACGCTCAAGATTTGATACGCAATGGGTTTTAAATTTATATTCTCGTTATATTTATCCTAACTCCTAGCGAACCCGCAGTGTACGGGACGTTTGTAGTAGGGATAGTATTCCGAGGTCGAACTCAAAGACTAAGGTGAGATTGATTCGATTTATGATTGAGTTTAGTAAAGATCTAGGTTAAGAGAAAAGAAAGAGGAATAAAGAAATGAAAATCTAAATGTTTTTGGTTGGTTTTTAGGTGATCAATCAAAGGTCACAAATCATGCAAAATGAACAATCGACTAAACTACGAATCAACACAAACAAACCAACAAACTAAAACGAGATATAGATCAAAGAGAGAAAAGCGGATTCTAGGGGTTGGAAATTCCGGTTATGGCATAGGACTCAAGCTATCTATTTATTCCTTGGATTAACTATGATATGTTGGGAGTAAGCGTTTCTAGATTGGGATCAATCACCGGGTAGGTCTCATGGTCCACTAGTCCATCCCTAAGGTCTCATCACCGGGTAAGTCTCTAAGAACCTAAGGGCGGAATTCTACACAAACCGGATTGTTACCTAGAGATCTAACCTATCCTTACCGGGTAAGTCTCGGAAGGGTTAGTCCTAAGCAACCATCTAGCACACTTAGTCTAATGGCGGCTTATGAGGCTCACCACTACCTAGGGTTTGTTATCTTTGGAATCTAAGAGTAAGGATTACCGGGTAAGTCTCTCCTAACACTTAGTTACTAACACTAGGTCACCCTAGGATAGATTTAACTCAACAAACACTTAGGATTTCAACATTCTAACAATCTAAGACTAGATCCATCGAACCAGGGAGAATCACGGGTTGTTCTACCTAAACCACGGCCGTGGTTTGGCAAGAACTAACCGTGGATCCTAACAGAGGCTACGTTCAAGCACACAAGTCATCCAAAGGTAAATCTAAGTCCATCCTATCATAGTCTTAGCCATTACCATCATTTCCTTACCCTAGAATCACATCTTACTTAGCCTACAACATTCATCATAACAATAGAAATCATCAAGCATAAAATCATGGTTTCCATATGCAAGATAATGAAGAGAAAGAGAGGAACAAGTGAAGTAAACAAAACCAAGCTGAAAAATGGAATTAGAATGACTCACAACCCTTCTTAAAGAAGGTTCAAATGGTTCATATAACTCTAGAAATCCATTCCAAAATTCCTCACTACTAAGGTATCAAATCTATCAATGGTGTGTTCTTCTTCTTCTCCAATGAAGCTCTTCTCCAATGGTAGCCTTCTTCCTTGAGAATCTTCTTGTTGAGAGAGTATTTTGATTGGATGATAATGGATAATGGAGAGCTGCTCCAAGATGCTTCTCTCAGCCAATGCAGGACCACTTTTATACTACAACTTTGCAAGAGCTGGCCAAGAGATCGTGGCACAGCTGTCACGAAAACCTGGCAAAATCCACGGGTAGAATCACGGCCGTGGAGTGTCAGTGAACCGTGATTTTGTGCTTCAGCTTTGCCTTTGATCATTAAGCTTCGATTTGGTGCATGACTTGTGTTGGCAAGGTTCCATGAGTCCTCCCTAGCCTTTAGCTTGCATCCTAATGAGTCCGAGGGTGTGTCATCTTGATGAGCGATCCTCAAACGTATCGTTTTAGCTCCTAAATCTCCCAAAATACCTACAAAGCAATGCACAAGTCCGTGTAGACGTCTATCTCGACAAAATACGTGAATTGAGTGCAAACGTCGTGAATTAGTGCTAAACCATGCATGAATGAGTGAGAAATCTATCTAAATGATTACCTAAACCTAAGTCATAAATCGTGTTATCATATATCTACATCACAAGAAACATCTATACCTTCCTCCATTAAGCTAAAACTAATAACTCTCTCAAGTGGATCATTAATAAGGATAGAGCTCACCAATTCTCTTGATTCTTCTTCATCATAGATGTTGAAAATATCATCTCCCAGCGGCTCTCCTTTCATTGCCGCAAGCAATGCAAACTCAACTTGATCACCGCCAATGTTGAATTGCAACTTGGCATTCTTACAATCCACATTGCAACCCGAAGTTGCTAGAAATGGTCTCCCGAGAATGATAGGAACGGGATAATCTGCGGGAATGTCAAGCACAACAAAGTATATAGGTAAATAGAAGTTACCTAACTTAACCGGAACGTCTTCTAAAATGCCCACGGGATGGGTAATGGAGCGGTCCGCCATGTACAACCATATCTTACCGGCTTGGGCTCTCCAAGTCCGATCCTCACACATAGCTCTAGCGGGATGATGCTCACGCTTGCTCCCACATCACACAACGCCTCACAAGTGACATCCCCAACTTGAATGGGAATGCAAAATGAGCCGGGATCTCTCAACTTGGGTGGCATCTTCTCCTGCATGATTTGAATGAGCTGCGAGGATTTAGATGTCATCCTTACTTCACCAAAGTCTTCCAACTTCCTCTTCCTTGATAGAATTTCTTTCAAGAACTTGCCATAGGCGGGCATCCCTAAAATAGCATCAAGGAAAGGGATGTTAATATGTAGTTTATTCATCAAGTCAAGGAACTTACCAAAATGCTTGTCTAGATGTGATTTGGCCCTTGATTGGGGGAATGGAAGTGGTGGTTTATATGCAGGGGTGGGACATAAACTTCAGTTTTGTCCGACGCTCTTTGAGGCTCAACCTCGGTTGGCATCTCGGCCGAAGTGTTCTTCGACTGTACCTGGACCGAGGTGTTCTTCGTCTGTACTGGCATCGACCGAGGCACTGGATCTGCAGTTTTCAGTCCACTTCTCGTCGTTATTGCCACGATCTGTCCTTTAGGGTTGCTTTCTGTCCTTGCTGGAAGCTTCCGTGGATCTCTTGGCGCTTCATTCGCCTTATTAAAGACTTGTTGTTCTAAGGATTTTTGTGCCTTCGAAAATGAAGTCATGGACGTCTCCATAGCATTGAGCTTGATCAAGATAGCCTCCAGCACTGCATCTTTCTTTTCTGGCTGGAACGAGCTTGATCCAGGCTCCTGTCTCTTCAATGGAGTAGAAGAAGAAGAAGAAGAAGAAGAAGAGAGGAAAGGGTTAGAAGAGTTGTTCGAATTGGAGTTAGAGTAAGAGTTACCCGAATTTTGATTGTTTGGCCTCCAATTATTGTTGTTGGAACCTCTATTGTTATTGTAGTTGTTGTTCCGGGAACCGTTGTTGTTGTTCCGGTAACCGTTGTTGTTCCTTGAGTTTTGATATCCTTCCTCTTCTTTCTTGGTTTGAGCAACCAAAAGGTCTTTCAATTGCTTCATATCATTCTTTAGAGAGGTGAGTTGATCATTGTTTGATGGAGCTTCTTGGAAGTTGACTCTTTTAACTCCACCTTCAGCTCCTTGATGGGAGTATTTCTCCATGTGCAAAGCTTGTTTCTCTATGAACTCCCAAGCTTCGTCAATCGGCATGTCCATGAACGTGCCGGCGGATAGTAGTTGAAGGTTAAACTGGGTGTTTCCGTCCAGTCCCTTGAAGTATATCTCCAACAACTCTATCTTTGGAATCCCATGATGTGGGCAATCCAAAAGGATGTCTTTAAATCTCTCCCATGACTTGGTCAAACTCTCCTTGGCCTTCATGATGAATGCATTGATTTTTCCTTTCATTTCAGCGGTCTTGGAGGGGGGAAAGAATTTAGTCAAGAACTCCGTCGTCATCTCCTCCCAAGTGTTGATTTTTCCGGGAGGGAGAGATTGATACCAAGTAAGTGCCCTATCTTTCAAAGATAAATAGAAAGGCCTTAGCTTGTAATTGTTGTTTTCCAGCCTTGAAGGTCTCAAGGTCCCATCAATATCTCATAGTTTTGTAAATGTTGATGCGGAGATTCCCTCTCTAGCCCTCCAAACTGGCATTGGCGAATCATGGAAAGAACTTGCGGTCAAAGCTCATAGTCATACTCCGCTGGATCACCTAGGTTGATTCCTGGACGCCTCAGTTGCTGGTTAGGGTCCATCCTCTGCCCTAGGGTCTGTGGAATACCTGCAAAAAAAGCATCTTGGACTGGCATACGAGGTGGGGGTATCTCGGCCGGGGCAGCTGGAGCTGGGTCCTGCCTCAGTCGAGGGTCTGCATCTGATCGAGGTAGATATTGGTCCCGTAAAGTCGCCATATCTGCTTTGATCGCTTCCGTCCTTGTGCGAGTTTCTTCCTTTTCCAATCGTAGTTCTTCTTTACTGAGGCGTAGTTGTTCCAATGCCTCCTTCAATTCGGCCTCAAGATCGCGATTCTCTTGATTGGCCATCTTAGCTTCTTTCAAGCGTCTTTTGTATGTCTTTTCTGGCTCGGGATCGTAAGGAACGATTTCCTTCCCAGCGCGGGTTCTTCGCATAAACCTACAAGAAAGAACCTGCGAAAGTCACTCAAGTAGAGTGGTTAGTAGCAACAAGGGCAAGTGCCCCGAAAGACTACCGCAACCGGCTCGGTCTAGACCAAGTCCCCGGCAACGGCGCCAAAAACTTATTTGCTCCAAATGGTGTGTGCAAGCTTTAAATTTATAACCCAAGATGTATGCTTAAAACAAGGATGCGAACCCGCGGTGTACGGGTCAATTGTAGTAAAAGCAAGAATTCTGGGGTGTCGATCTCAGGGACTTAGGTGGAACAAAGCAAGTATAGGTTGTCAATATTGCAACTAACCACAAAAGCGATTAAAACAATCAAAGATGATAATGTAGTCAATTAAAGGAAATATGCAATTCTAGGGATTAAAGCATCTAGTTGTGGTTCCAACTCAAGATCTCAAGATAAGCGGACAAAGCTGAGATTTTACAAAGGGAAGGTGTTACTAAAGAGGAATAGATCACCGGGTAAGTCTCACTACTCACAATCCCAAGCCAAATAACCTATCACCAGGTAAGTCTCAAGGTACTAAGGAAAGGAACTACAATCTCAAACCAACAAACCAACTAAGGGAATAGAATCAACCTTTACCGGGTAAGTCTCAGGCTAACTCACAAAGATGGGATGAAGGCACACTCAAACCCCAATAAAGGATAAACCTTTATTACCTACACTTATAATCATGGGTAAACAAACAAAGGAATTACCGGGTAAGTCTCATCTTAGGCTTGCATTGAACCAAAAAATGTGTAATAAGAATAGGATTTGGCAAACTCTAACACTTAACTCTCAGTTTCGAATCAGAAAAGTCACCTCGGGCAGTCAAGTTCCACCCCGGCCGAGATGTTCATCGACTGAGGGAGATGTTCTAGGGTTAAGGATAAAGACTCGAGCTTTCAGGGTCCTACTAGAATTAAGATTATTCTATCATTGTTTTTCCCACAACCTTCAGCCAATCACCCTAGAATCGCAAAAGGAAATTAACCACTCATCATCATGAAAGCAATAATCAAATATATGGGAAGAGAATGAATATTTGAACACAAAAACCTTAAGAACAAGGCTTTGATAACTGAATCAAATATCAAACAAATAAGCGTTCCTTGGATCACAAATCCAACAAGACAAATCAACAAGAAGGGAATCTAAGAAAGTCTTACAAAACTCTTCACAAAAGGTATCTCAAACTATCAATCCTTCCTAGATTGATCTTCAATCTCCCTTCCTTCAAAACTTTGGAGAAAATCCTTTAATTGTTTGATGCTATCAGCCCTCTAAGCATGTATAAGCATGGTTGAACTTGTGAAAAATCCAACCCTTTATATAAGAGAAATATCTTCCAAAGATAAAATATCTTAAAAAGATAATTTCCTATAAAATATATTCATATCTCCTAAAATAAATATCTAAAATATATGATCTTCCTTCCAGAAATTCAGCCCAAAAATATAAGATCTCTCCTTCCAAAAATAAAAGATCTCAGCCAAATAAAATATATCTCACCGCGTCCAGGGTGTTCGCCTCGGTCAAGACACTCCCTTAGATTACCTCGGTCGAGGTGACTCTGTGGTCAACCGACGTGGCTCTAAACTGAATGTGAAATCTCTCAAATCTGGTCCAAAGTAAATCTCTAATTCAATTCCATGCTTCCTGGATTCTTCCTTCAACTCTTGAATGTAGCTCCAATGACTCCTTAACTCCTTTAGCTCCATTTTGATGTAAAACGTGCCATTTTACCTACGATTACAACGAAACTTGGTGTAGACCTCGATTCCCGCAAAAGGTAGATGAAACGATAATATAATCACATAATATACTTTCAAACATGCAGATTATTGAAGATAAAATGTCTAAACAGGTCCCAAAATATAGACTATAATTCATGCTATCAACTTTGGTGGCATGTTCTCTTTCATGATTTGACTGAGCTCCGAAGATCTAGAGGTCATCCGTACTTCTCCAAAGTCTTCCACCTTTCTCTTCCTTGGCAATATCTCTTTCAGAAACTTCCCATAGGCGGGCATACCTAAGATTGCATCAATGAAAGGGATGTTAATATGTAGCTTATTCATAAGATCAAGAAACTGACCAAAGTGTTTGTCTGGATGCGCCCATGCCGTAGACTGAGGGAACGAGAGTGAAGGTTTGTAAGTAGGTGGTGGAACATAAACATCAGACTTGTCTTTCGCTTTCTGGGGCTCCATCTCGGTTGGAACCTCGACCGAGGTGTTCTTCGTCTAGTCATGGTCCGACCGAGTTACTGGATTAGTTGTCTTCAATCCACTTCGTGTGGTGTTTGCCATGACCTTGCCCTTTGGGTTGTTCTCCGTCCTTCCTGGGAGTTTACCCGGATCTCTTGGTGCTTCATTAGCCTTGTTGAAAACTTGATATTCTAAGGCTTTTTGTTCCTTCGAAAATGTGTTCATAGAATTCTCCATAGTGTTGAGCTTTGTCATGATTGCTTCCAACACAGCATCCGTCTTCTCCTAAGGCTGTTGGGATGAGCTTGATGACGGCTCTTGACTCTTTAATGGGATAGAAAAAGATGGTGGATTTAGAGCACTTTTAGCATGAGAATAAGGATTACCGGGATTTTGTTGATTTGATCTCCAATTGTTGTTGAAATTTCTGTTGTTGTTATTGTTGTTGTTGTTGTAATTGTTGTTCCTCGGCCCTTGATAGTTTCCTCTTCCCAAGTATCCAACATCTTGCTCCTTGGATGTTACTTTAGTTTGAGCTAATAAAAGCTCCTTCAAAGCCTTGACTTCATTGTTGAGCGTAGTGAGTTGAGCAACACTTGAATTAGTAAGATTCAAATCCGGAAATCCAACTCATTTCGCTCCATCTTCAACCCTTCGATGAGAATACTTCTCCATGTGTAAAGCTTGCTTCTCAAAAAACTCCAAATCTTCATCAACCGGTGTATCCATAAAAGTTCTAGCAGAAAGTGATGGAGTTTGAATTGAGCTTCATCATCCAAACCCTTGAAGTAGATCTCTAGCAACCCAATCTTCAGAATCCCATGGTGAGGGAAATCCAACAAAAGGTCCTTGAACCTTTCCCATGACTTGAACAAACTTTCTCTATCCTTCATGACAAAAGCATTAATCTTACCCCTAACTTTGCAGTTTTTGATTGGGGAAAGAACTTAGTGAGTGATAGCATGAATTATAGTCTATATTTTAGGGTTTGTTTGGACGTTTTATCTTTCATAATCTGCATGTTTGTATGTACATTATGTGATTTTACTACCATTTCATCCACCTTTGCGAGAATCGAGGTCTACACCTAGTTTCGTTGTAATTGCAGGTAAAATGGTACGTTTTGCATCAAAAAGGAGCAAAAGGAGTCACGAGTCATTTGGAGCTACATCCAGGAAGCATAGCCATGGATTAAAGATTTACTTTGGAGCAGATTCAAGAGATTTCACATTCAGTTATGACTCACCTCGGTTGACCACAGATTCACCTCGACCGAGGTGATCTACGAGAGCGTCTCGACCGAGGCGAATATCCTGACGCGGCGGGATATATTTTATTCTTGGCTGAGATCTTTTAAAATTGGAAAGTGATCTTATATTTTTTTGGGCTGAGCTTCTAGAAGGAAGGAGATATGCAGAATCATATATTTTACCTATATTTATGGGATAATATCTTCTTAAGATTTATTATCTTTGGAGGTTTATTTTCCTATAAAAAGGGTTGATTTTCCACAATTTGGGGAAGCTGCATACATCGATTAACATCCTACATACGCAGCAGCGCAGTATACTCCAAGTTGGGAGTTGTTGAAGAACCTTTTTGAAGGTTGAAGGAAGATTGAAGACTATAGCTTTTTATAGCTTTTGAAGGGTTTTGTAAGATTGTCTTCAATTCCCTCATTGATTGTCTTGTCTTGTTGGATTGCTATCCAAGGAACGCTTTTGTTTGTGATATTTGATTCAGTTATTGAAGTGTTTTCATTAAATTCTTCTTTGTTCAAATATTCGCCTTCTTCCCATATATTTAATACTTTCATAATGATGATGAGTGGCTAATTTCCTTGTGTGATTCTAGGGTGATTGGCTAAAGGTTGTGGGAAAAACAATGATAGAATAATCTTAGATTCCAGTAGGATCCTGAAAGTTCGAGTCTTTAACCTTAACCCTAAGCACCTCGTTCGGTTGATGAACATCTCGGCCGGGGTGGAATTCTTCTGACCGAGGTGACTTATCCGACCCTAAACTGAGAGTTAAGTGTTAGAGTTTGCCAAATCCTATTCTTATTACACCTTTCTGGTTCAAAGCAAGCTTAGGATGAGACTTACCCGGTAATTCCTTAGTTTGTGTACCAACGATCATAAGTGTAGGTAATAAAGGCTTGTCCTTTATTGGGGTTTGAGTGTGCTTCCATCCTATCTTTGTGAGTTAGCCTGAGACTTACCCGGTAAAGGTTGATTCTATTCCCTTAGATGGTGTGTTAGTTTGAGGTTATAGTTCTTTATCTTAATTCCTTGAGACTTACCCGGTAATAGGAGTTACGGTTTAGGATTAGTGTGTAGTGAGACTTACCCGGTGATCTACTCCACTTAGAAACGCCTTCCCCACGCAAAAATCTCAGCTTTGTCCGCTTATCGATAGATCTTGAGTTGGAACCACAACTAGATGCTTTAATCCCTAGAATTGCATGTTTGCTTTATTTGACATCTTATTCATCTTTGATTGTATTACTTGCTCTTGTGGTTAGCATTGACATTAGCATACTGTACTGGACTTTGTTTCACCAAGTCCCTGTGATCGACCCCTGGAATTTTCTTGCTTTTACTACGATTGACCCGTACACTGCGGGTTCGCATCCTTGTTTTAAGCTTAAGTCTAGGGTTATAAATTTAAAGCTTGCACACACCGTTTGGAGCGAACAAGTTTTTGGCGCCGTTGCCGGGGACTTGGTCTAGACCGAGCCGGTTGCGGTTTGCTTTCGGGGCACTTGCCCTTGTTGCTACTAACTACTCTTTCTATGAGTTTTGTAGTTTTCAGGATTTCCGATGACTACATTTGATCCAGCCTGGATAGCAAGACAAAGTGCTAGGGCGGATCATTATGAATACTTGGAGGAGAAGTACTCCTTCTATTGGTTCAACAATGAATGGGAAAGAGAAGAGGCCATTCAACATGAACTTGCGATATGGGATGAGAAGAATGTCCCTAAAAACATTTATGAGCAACCTTTTGAAGACTCTCTCGAATCAAGATTGGAGAAGTTAATGAAGAAGGTGAAGGAGCTCAAGGAAAGCACCATATCCTATGCTAAGCCGGAAGAGGAGCATAAGGAAGTGTTGCACGTTCCAAGCATTCCTCTGGTCGGACCGGAAGCTTCTCCTGATGTTTTTGTGGAAGAGGAGGATGTGGAGGATCTTGATCCGACTGTTGAGACCTCGGCCGAGGTGGAAGAGATCTCGACCGAGATGGAAGAAGAATCTGCAAAACCAGAAGTGGAAGATGCAGAGAACCTTGGCCAAATTACTGAGATTGTGGTCAAGGTGGAAGAAAGACCAGCAAAACTGAGAGAGATTTCGTGGGTGGATTATCAACCCAACACGAAACTTGTCTCAAGCTTTGGAGAACTTTGCAAGGTACATTCTCCTACTTCATTTGAATTCCCTATTAATATTTCTGAATTTTTCAGGAATGCACCGGAGAGTTGGAGGTCTCTTCCGAAAGAACCTCCTAAGATCGAGATGAAACCTCTCTCGAAATTGTTGGAGGAAGATGCTCCTTGGATTATAAGGAGTGAAGTTAACAAGCGCTTCACCGCTAAGGCAACGAAGTGTTATTTGTTCAAGTATGGGGTCCCTCGCATTCTCAGGACCCTGTACCATCCCCAAGCTATAGATGGGGAAGCTGTTATGATTCTCGAGAAACTATTTTCTCGATCCAGGAAAGGATGGGATGCAAGGCTAGATTATGTCCCATTGAAGTGCAGGAAAGCTAGAAGGATTCCGGTGAGAATCAAACCGTACAAGCTTGTACGTGGGAGATCTTACCATTTGCCGGTGAAATTAGGAACCGGAACCTTTTTGGAAGAATTTTATGATAGATGTGATGAGCACTCCATGGTGTTCAAGGTACATTGAGTAATTCTATGGAGAAGGGTCCAGCTAGCGACCTTAAACCAAGCGCTTCTTGGGAGGCAACCCAAGGTATTGCTTTCTTCTCCCTTTTCTAGTTTAGTTTAGATAGTTGCTTTGTTTTTGTTTTCCTCTAGACAACAACCAGGTATTCCAAAAGGAAGGATCACAGTTCAGGAGCTACACTGGAAGAACAAAATTTCGAGAAGTTGAGGAAACGAGCTTTACTGAGATACATCTCGGATACTGTCAGAACACCTCGACCGAGATGTGCTTCGCCAACCGAGATGGTCTTATCTGGGAG
>BSUD01000002.1:57024542-57148564 GCA_033239045.1 Fagopyrum esculentum
TTTGGAGCAGATTCAAGAGATTTCACATTCAGTTATGACTCACCTCGGTTGACCACAGATTCACCTCGACCGAGGTGATCTACGAGAGCGTCTCGACCGAGGCGAATATCCTGACGCGGCGGGATATATTTTATTCTTGGCTGAGATCTTTTAAAATTGGAAAGTGATCTTATATTTTTTTGGGCTGAGCTTCTAGAAGGAAGGAGATATGCAGAATCATATATTTTACCTATATTTATGGGATAATATCTTCTTAAGATTTATTATCTTTGGAGGTTTATTTTCCTATAAAAAGGGTTGATTTTCCACAATTTGGGGAAGCTGCATACATCGATTAACATCCTACATACGCAGCAGCGCAGTATACTCCAAGTTGGGAGTTGTTGAAGAACCTTTTTGAAGGTTGAAGGAAGATTGAAGACTATAGCTTTTGAAGGGTTTTGTAAGATTGTCTTCAATTCCCTCATTGATTGTCTTGTCTTGTTGGATTGCTATCCAAGGAACGCTTTTGTTTGTGATATTTGATTCAGTTATTGAAGTGTTTTCATTAAATTCTTCTTTGTTCAAATATTCGCCTTCTTCCCATATATTTAATACTTTCATAATGATGATGAGTGGCTAATTTCCTTGTGTGATTCTAGGGTGATTGGCTGAAGGTTGTGGGAAAAACAATGATAGAATAATCTTAGATTCCAGTAGGATCCTGAAAGTTCGAGTCTTTAACCTTAACCCTAAGCACCTCGTTCGGTTGATGAACATCTCGGCCGGGGTGGAATTCTTCTGACCGAGGTGACTTATCCGACCCTAAACTGAGAGTTAAGTGTTAGAGTTTGCCAAATCCTATTCTTATTACACCTTTCTGGTTCAAAGCAAGCTTAGGATGAGACTTACCCGGTAATTCCTTAGTTTGTGTACCAACGATCATAAGTGTAGGTAATAAAGGCTTGTCCTTTATTGGGGTTTGAGTGTGCTTCCATCCTATCTTTGTGAGTTAGCCTGAGACTTACCCGGTAAAGGTTGATTCTATTCCCTTAGATGGTGTGTTAGTTTGAGGTTATAGTTCTTTATCTTAATTCCTTGAGACTTACCCGGTAATAGGAGTTACGGTTTAGGATTAGTGTGTAGTGAGACTTACCCGGTGATCTACTCCACTTTAGAAACGCCTTCCCCACGCAAAAATCTCAGCTCTGTCCGCTTATCTATAGATCTTGAGTTGGAACCACAACTAGATGCTTTAATCCCTAGAATTGCATGTTTGCTTTATTTGACATCTTATTCATCCTTGATTGTGTTACTTGCTCTTGTGGTTAGCATTGACATTAGCATACTGTACTGGACTTTGTTTCACCAAGTCCCTGTGATCGACCCCTGGAATTTTCTTGCTTTTACTACGATTGACCCGTACACTGCGGGTTCGCATCCTTGTTTTAAGCTTAAGTCTAGGGTTATAAATTTAAAGCTTGCACACACCGTTTGGAGCGAACAAGTTTTTGGCGCCGTTGCCGGGGACAGTTCTGATATGTTTAAGTTGCTAAATGCTTTGTTTAAGTTGCTAAATACTTACAGGTTATTTGATTGAGAAAAACGTCAAAACCGGTTAAAAAAAAAAAAAAAAAAAAAATTTTGACCTCGACCGGGATGGTTCTAGCCAAACGAGGTTGACCACCTCGTTTGACTTAGAACACCTCGACCGAGGTGCGTAACAGAAAGTTTTCGAAAACGATTTTGTGCTACTTATTTGGATATGATCTCAGTGAAGATTTTGTTTACTTACTGGTTTTAAATTCTTTATGTGTTTGAAAGGTTTTATAATATGTTTAAGTTGCTAAATGCTTTGTTTGAAATTATTAGCATGTTTAATACTTTGTTTTTATCCAAATTATGTTGAATTTGAAGGTTGACACCACATTATGAGTTCTCTCACTTTCTTCTTGGAAAGACCAAGGCAATTCATTCTCTTCTTCTTCTTCTTCTTGATCATGCTTAGCCCCTCATATACATTTTGCCTCCCTTTACCTATCCGGGAATTTGGAAGCAAGCGAAGTGGTGAAAGCAAGTTAAAGTTGAGAAGTGGGCTGGAAGTGAAAGTGTTAGAAAGTAATTTTAGGTTTGGGGAAGTCAATCATGAAGATGAGTAACTCGGCACCATTCACATAGCCGGGTGTTTGTGTCTTGCCAAAGTCGGATTGAGCGATATTCCTAACGGGTCATGGTATGTGCATCAAGGGTTTGATGCATCTCGAGAAATTGATGATTGCTGATTTCCTAGGCTTCGGTTATTGTGCACCTCTGTCCATGCATCCCAAAAAGTAAAGTAAAAAAAAAATGTGAGATAAGCAAAGCTTATTGGTAGAAGATGTTGCAAGTCAAAGTGAAAGTGAAGTTCATCCTTTTCCCGGATTCTAGCACCACATTACCTTACATACATCCCTACTCTACACGTTTCTTGACCTTTCTTTTGGGAAGCCCTTGAGACCTTGAGCTTGTTGATTGACTTAGCGGTTTAAACTGGATTATACATGATTAATTTTGATAATTATGATTTATTATGCATTCTATGATTTTATGCAAAGATGAACAACTTTCCTATATTTATAAAATGTTTTGATCATATTGAATTTTTAATTCCAGGAAGTATTCTCTTAGAGTGATCTATGATAGTTGCACACCATAAAATGTTTTTGAAAGACTTTTTCATTGATTTTCTTGACTTATAATTCATTCTATCTTATCTTTTATATGAAGAACTTGCTTGGGGACAAGCAAGGGCTAAGTATGGGGTATTTTGATAGCATGAATTATAGTCTATATTTTAGGGTTTGTTTGGACGTTTTATCTTTCATAATCTGCATGTTTGTATGTACATTATGTGATTTTACTACCATTTCATCCACCTTTGCGAGAATCGAGGTCTACACCTAGTTTCGTTGTAATTGCAGGTAAAATGGTACGTTTTGCATCAAAAAGGAGCAAAAGGAGTCACGAGTCATTTGGAGCTACATCCAGGAAGCATAGCCATGGATTAAAGATTTAATTTGGAGCAGATTCAAGAGATTTCACATTCAGTTATGACTCACCTCGGTTGACCACAGATTCACCTCGACCGAGGTGATCTACGAGAGCGTCTCGACCGAGGCGAATATCCTGACGCGGCGGGATATATTTTATTCTTGGCTGAGATCTTTTAAAATTGGAAAGTGATCTTATATTTTTTTGGGCTGAGCTTCTAGAAGGAAGGAGATATGCAGAATCATATATTTTACCTATATTTATGGGATAATATCTTCTTAAGATTTATTATCTTTGGAGGTTTATTTTCCTATAAAAAGGGTTGATTTTCCACAATTTGGGGAAGCTGCATACATCGATTAACATCCTACATACGCAGCAGCGCAGTATACTCCAAGTTGGGAGTTGTTGAAGAACCTTTTTGAAGGTTGAAGGAAGATTGAAGACTATAGCTTTTGAAGGGTTTTGTAAGATTGTCTTCAATTCCCTCATTGATTGTCTTGTCTTGTTGGATTGCTATCCAAGGAACGCTTTTGTTTGTGATATTTGATTCAGTTATTGAAGTGTTTTCATTAAATTCTTCTTTGTTCAAATATTCGCCTTCTTCCCATATATTTAATACTTTCATAATGATGATGAGTGGCTAATTTCCTTGTGTGATTCTAGGGTGATTGGCTGAAGGTTGTGGGAAAAACAATGATAGAATAATCTTAGATTCCAGTAGGATCCTGAAAGTTCGAGTCTTTAACCTTAACCCTAAGCACCTCGTTCGGTTGATGAACATCTCGGCCGGGGTGGAATTCTTCTGACCGAGGTGACTTATCCGACCCTAAACTGAGAGTTAAGTGTTAGAGTTTGCCAAATCCTATTCTTATTACACCTTTCTGGTTCAAAGCAAGCTTAGGATGAGACTTACCCGGTAATTCCTTAGTTTGTGTACCAACGATCATAAGTGTAAGTAATAAAGGATTGTCCTTTATTGGGGTTTGAGTGTGCTTCCATCCTATCTTTGTGAGTTAGCCTGAGACTTACCCGGTAAAGGTTGATTCTATTCCCTTAGATGGTGTGTTAGTTTGAGGTTATAGTTCTTTATCTTAATTCCTTGAGACTTACCCGGTAATAGGAGTTACGGTTTAGGATTAGTGTGTAGTGAGACTTACCCGGTGATCTACTCCACTTAGAAACGCCTTCCCCACGCAAAAATCTCAGCTTTGTCCGCTTATCGATAGATCTTGAGTTGGAACCACAACTAGATGCTTTAATCCCTAGAATTGCATGTTTGCTTTATTTGACATCTTATTCATCTTTGATTGTATTACTTGCTCTTGTGGTTAGCATTGACATTAGCATACTGTACTGGACTTTGTTTCACCAAGTCCCTGTGATCGACCCCTGGAATTTTCTTGCTTTTACTACGATTGACCCGTACACTGCGGGTTCGCATCCTTGTTTTAAGCTTAAGTCTAGGGTTATAAATTTAAAGCTTGCACACACCGTTTGGAGCGAACAGTGAGAAACTCCGTAGTCATCTCTTCCCATGTGTTAACTCTTCCAGCTGGAAGAGATTGATACCAAGCAAGCACCTTGTCTTTCAAAGAAAAGTAGAAAGGTCTTAGCCTGTAGTTGTTGTTCTCCACTCTTGATGGTCTCAAAAACTCCATAAGAATCTCATAATTTTACAAGTGTTCATGTGGAAATTCTCTTTCCATGCCTCCAAATTGACATTGTCGAATCATTGTGAGGACTTGGGGTCGAAGCTCGTAGTCATGCCTAGCTGGATCTCCTAGATTAACTCCGGGATGATGCACTTGTTAATTCGGGTCCATCCTTTGACCTAGGGTTTGCGGTGCTCCAGGGAACAAGTTACCTCGGTCAACCATAGCCGGAAACCGAGGTGGTGGTGGTATCTCGGCCGGTGAAGGTAGGTCAGGATTCTGCCTCGTTCCAACAACTGGGTTCGGTCGAGGTAGAATATGAGCTTGCAGTTCGGGCCTGTTGGCTCGGATCTCTTCCGATCTTGCACGAGCTTCCTCTATTTCTTGTTGTAAAGCTTCATTACTCAACTGAAGTTGTTCTAATGCGTCCTTCAATTTAGCTTCAATATCTCGATTATCTTGTTCAGCTATCTTAGCTTCTTTCAATCTTCTCTTATATGTCTTTTCTGGTTCGGGATCGTAAGGAACGATTTCTTTCCCAAGACGAGGTCTTCGCATAAACCTAAAGAAAGATCTTGTGAAATCACTCAAGTAAAGCAATCAATAGAAACAAGGGCAACACCCTAAAAGACAACCAAATACCGGATTTGGTCTTGACCAAGTCCCCTGAAACGGCGCCAAAAACTTGTTCGCTCTCAGACGTGTGTGTAATCGTGAACGACATAGCTTTAAATTTATAACCTAAAATATATGCCTAAAATAATACGTGAACCCGCAGTGTACGGATCAATTGTAATAACGGAAAATACTCCAGGGTCGAACACAAGGACTATGGTGAAACAAAGCACGGTAAATCAGGTTGTCAATCAAAAGTAAATAACTAAGCAAAGATAATAAAGATGTTGTATCAACCAGATAAGGGAATGCAGATTCTAGAGGTCAAAGCATCCAGTTGTGGTTCCGAGTCAAGATCTCAAAGGATAGTCTGGACAAAGCTGAGGTTTACAAGGGAAGGTATTTCTAAGGTGGGAATAGATCACCGGGTAAGTCTCACTACTCACTATCCCAGACCAAAGATCCTCTCACCAGGGAAGTCTCAAGGAACTAAGAAAAGGCACTATAATCTCAAACCAACACACCACCTAAGGGGATAGAACTAACCTTTACCGGGTTAGTCTCAGGCTAAATCACACAGGTATGATGAAGGCACACTCAAACCCTAATAAAGGATAAACCTTTATTACCTAACACTCATCATCATAGGTATACAAGCAAAGGAATCACCGGGTTAGTCTCATCCTAGGATTGCGTATGGACCAGGAAAGGTACAACAAGTATAGGATTTGGCAAACTATAACCTAAGCTCGGGTTTGGATCCGATCTGGTTCACGCCTCGCTCAGTTCATATCAACCTTGGTCGAGGTGTTCTATGAACCAACCAAGGTGAGGTTCAGCTAAGGTTTGGCTCGAGCATTCAGGGTCCACTAAGGTAAAGGCTCATTCTTTCATCGTCTTTCCCACAACTTTTAGCCAATCATCCTAGAATCACACAAGAATTTAGCCAATAATCATCATGATAATAACAATCAAATATATGAGGGAAGAATCAATAAGTAAACAAGAAAACCTTATCACAAAGGTCTAAATAATCAGTCAATCAAACAAACAAACAATTCAAACAATCATCAAATGTGTTCCTCAATAACAAACAAAAAGACAACAATCAAGGTCCCTAAGAAAACCTTACAACTTCCTTCAAAATCCTTCAATTTTCACTTCAAAGCTATCTTCCTTCAACTTCCTTCCTTCCTTGGAATATCTTCAATTATCCAAAAATAATCAGTTCACCAGCCGTCCATCCATCTAGAAAATATCTTCCAATTTATAGGAGAATCACTTGTCAAAGATAAAAGGTCTTATGGGCCATGGGTTGTGCGTCTCGTTTCAGGCCCAACGAAGCATCTCGGTCGAGGTGATCTTGCGGTCAACCGAGATGAACGTCAGTTGCGTGCAAATCTTTCAAAACTGGTCCAATATCAAATTTCTATCAAACTTCCATGGTTCCTATGCTTTCCTTGTAGCTCCTCAATGTTCCAAAATGTAGCTCCAATGACTTCTTAAATCCTTTAGCTCCATATCGCTCCAAAACGTGCCATTTTCCCTACAATTACATCACTACTAGGTGTAGACCTCGATTCTTGCGATTGTAAACAAAACAAAATTATTATAGAGATTATACATCCATGCATGCAGATTTATGAAGATAAAACGTCTAAACCAATCCAAAAATATAGACTATAATGCATGCTATCAGTTGGCGCCCCCATGCGCGGCCCTGTCACCACCCCTGCGGAAGCCTGAAGCCACCTCTGCGCCTGGGAGCCGCCCCTGCGGTGGCTAAGGCCCGCCCCTTCGGTGGTTAAGATCTGCCCGTGCGCCCCTGATGGTCCGCCCCCGCGGTCGAGCAGCAGAAGCTTCGTCTTCTTCGTTTCTTCGATTGTGTCTTTGTTGCTAGTGCTTCCTTCTCTAGTTGGGCCTTCTCCGAACACTATCCACTGGTCTTAGGCTCCTCTCCACGACCTAAACGAGCTAAGAAGATGGACATGCAAACGACCTAAGAAAAAGCTTCCTCAAGAGCTTCATTCATGGCAATGGATGAAGGGGAAGGAAAGAAGGGGTAATCAACAAGGAAGGAGAAGAGGGGAAGAGGAATAAACTTACAAACCAACTCAGATTCTGCTCCACTGCAGCTCACAAACAAGCAAGGCTCCAAGAGAAGTGAGGAAGAACACAAGAGGAAAGAGTGAAAGAGAGAGGAAGCGTGAAATGATAAGTGAGGAGAGAGAGAAGAGTGGGTTGCACAAAAGGGGTGGGGAGACCCAAAGGTTAGTTGCCTACATATCCCCTCACTCCAAAACTCGAGGGGCCGGAAAGCAAAAAGGAAACCGAAAGGTCGGCGTGGGATTTTGGGGATAAATCCAGGTACTCAGCACACGTGCCTGCGGGAAAACTAAGCCGCTGACGTGGGAAGGTCGATAAACCTCTCGGTATACAGAATAAAATTCCGGATGTTACAAATACTATCTTATGTAGGTCCTTTCCTTTCTCACCCTAATCTAGTGACATCCCGAATTCGAGCTGATTACAAAGAACATCATAACCACATGCAACTGGTCTAGCGAGTCGTCCTCTATGGGGTGAAGGTCTCTACTTGTTGGTCGCTTTACGCATCTCTCGATATTCAAAGTACAACTTCTTTGACCCGTACTTTTCCTCAAAACCATACCCGCAGGTCCCATGGAGAACGCTAGGCGAATTTCCGAACCAAAACCACCGAAATATCCAACTCATTACTTCCCAAGTACTTTCATCATAAGCTCAAAGCTTCCAACATTATAATACTCCCGATTCCCCGTTTCATGCCATCACTACCATGGCTCCTCCGTGTTAGTCAGGAATTCTGACTTAGCTTTTGCTCGTGGAAACACATCCTACGTTTCCTTAGAACGAACATACCATGCGTCATCTTTATATACTCCCGTCTATGTATAACACAATGGAAGCCTCATCTTCCTCTTGATCCACTAGTTCCCTTTACCATGATCAAACCTTAAAAGTTCTAAACCGTGTCATTTCCCCATATGCCGATTTCATGCCCTTAGAAGGTCGCAAAAGGGTCGTTAAGATCCTTCCCTGCGAGGTCTGTTACAGTTACTTGCTTTGAACCAAATAAACGTTACTTGATTAAGACATTCACACTTCAGTTGACATACTTCCTTACTACTTACATCAAACCTTCGGACATACTCCAAGCCCTTGTTACCGTTCTTTTATAATCTCTACTTGAGATTATACCTCCCATCTACAGTTCCTTAACAGGCAACCCGCACCTATGCATTCTCAATCATCACCGATAAGTTTGTAGCCGGCTTCTCTCAGGTTAACGACTTACCATTCTTCTATACTTCATGTTACCATTCTCATGAAGGCTACCCTCTCGGGGTAGTTTTTGTAAACTCCGCTAGCACACTCTACACTCCACACGTCGTTCTCTTATGAAATAACTATATTCTTACGGCCTTATCGTGTCATACGATCCACATCAGGCTTAACCGTTCTTCATGATATCTCGTAAGTGTGTCTTTTCCACATCTCTATCGTTACTTAGTAACCGCTCGCATTTCTCTTGGTTGGTATCTTACGTCTTTCGATAAAAGCTCCTTATTGCGTCGTTCAACTTCTTAAAACCATCATCTACATACACTTTCTTCTTCTTAGCGTTGCTTAGTCTTACCACCATAACGGAAATCGGTTGACTCCACTAAAGAAATTTTGTTACACAAAATTCTACCGTTTGATGCTTCTTGTAATCTTTAATAGGTTTGACGAAGTCACCCGCTTAGGATCTCTTAAAAACTAACACTTCACCTTCTAATTCTTTTGTAAGCTTACTTACGTATCTTTGTATTAGTTCGTCCGCACCTCTCATCTCGACTCACATGCTTAGAGCACCTAGGAAAATTATATGTCTTGATGAAATATAACTTTTACTCTTGCTAGAATGTACTCGTTTCCTCCTCGATTCGCGTCTCTAATTGTCCAAACGTTCTCTTGAAGAATCCTTAAGTTTAAAATCTCCAGTGGGTTTCACTATCGTTAAATCGTTGTTTCCTTGGAGCAACTCCCATATCTTCTTGTTGCTCCCTTACTTGTATGTCTTCATGTTGCTTAAGTTGACTTGGGGTTCTCTTCTATATGCTTATCCTTCAGTTACGTCATCTCTAGTCTTCTGCTTCGACATCCTCTAAAGGAGTCCGTAAAACCACCGGGTGCTGGCTAAAACGTGACGCTCAACTCGATATCTTGATCATACTCATCTTCGTATGTACACTATCCTAAGCCATACGGCGTTTGTCCAAGGGGCGATGATAGCTTCTTATCATCTAACTATGAAGTCTACAACTCTCTCTCTCTCTCTATATATATATATATATATATATATATATAGATATATATATATATATATATATATATATATATATATATATAATGATATAAAGGCCATGCAACTACTATAAACATAACAAGTCCACAGACAACTTAGAGTCCAACATACAACTATAATCCAAACACTAAGTCACCGAGGTCCGCATAAGGAGTGGTGGTCCCGTACATTCTATTTCCAACCCGACTATGCTCATGATTTGAAAACGAAATTCATTTTGAGAGCTAAAAAACCTTGCGGGTTCTGTTTGGTTGTCTATTTGGCCTTCAGAAGATTGAGAGTGTCATTGTTGTCAACCTAGGGCTTTAATACCATATTGTACCACCTCGAATCTGCAGAAATCGGGATGCTATGGGAGGAGACCTCACAATGGGTCCCGACCCTTAGCCTGACAACAATTTCACCGGATCTTTCCGACAAGGCACAAATGAAAAGGCAAAACCAAATAGTTTGAATGCAATGTGACATGAACCAGAATACGATACAAGGTGGAAACTTAGTCGAATCCTCAAAACAACGTACTAACAGAGACTAAGGTATAAACGACCACGGAACGTAAAATAAAACCCTCATCCTCATCCTATAATGTACGGAACCCCGGTTGCTCACTCCTCCGAGTCAGTCGGCAACGTCCCTAACCTGCAGCCATCTACAAAGGCGGTATAAAACCGTTAGCTAACATTCTACGCATTAGAAAGATGGTAAAGGCACATGCACACAGAATAATGAAATACACAACATCATATCACGTAAACCGGTTATTATCTTTTCATTTACGTCATTCCATGCATGACTAATTCAACTTAGGTTTGTGACACGAGAATCCCCGAAACTCGCCTTTGTCCCTACTTACCAGCAAGGAATGGTATTGATGCATCCAACCGTCTACCTACCTGGACTAGTCGTAGAGAACCTCCTAGCTCTTGCAAGAGTTAGGCAGTGATGTCACCACCCGTTATCATACACTTGGGCCAAATTATAAAATATAAGGGTCGCCCTAGTTTTGGTTTCGTTGTTATAAACATAACTAAACAAACACACAACCATCACACATCGATACTATTACAAGGAAGCTAGCTAAGTAAGTCCTGGGACTTACTTGTCTCAAAACCCGATAACATCCACTCTCAACTTCCCGCAAGAAGATCCTCAACGCCTGGTCAAAGCAAGGCACAATATCAACACCTCTCTCCTACCGGAACTACAATTCCGGGCGTTACATGTATCATGACATTCTACTATAGATGCATCATTTGTACTTCACAAATGCTAGATTGCCTACAATAAATAAACTAAACAATAGATCTCCAAAATACTAATATGAAGGAAATAGCCAATACAATATGTTATAATTCTCAAACGAGAAAAAAGAATTGAATAGAATGATGATGGAAAATATTGTAAAACGAGTATATCAAATATCCCATACTTGAACATTACTTATCTCTCGACCGGATTCAAATAGTTGTATTAGATGTTACAAGATCAAGCACTCGAAGCCTCATCATCATAACACAAATTATTGTATAAGATAAAACTCAAAGCTCATAAGTTTCATGGTCACTCGGGAGAATGTATATAACTCTCTCACTTATGTTTAGGGGATGAGAAAGAAAATGTTCAACCTCAACTGATATGCAAAGATCATTAACCATAAGCTTACCAAGACGTGCTCCATCTCCACCGTGTAGTTGTTCGTGCAAATACACTTATGAATCAAGAGGGTGTTTATAGGTTGTAACTTTGTAAAGTAATGATCCATGGTGAAGAGTTTTATTTGGCTATGTGTTGCAAAGAGATCTAGAAACTAGTGTTCGCTCTCAGACGTGTGTGTAAGAGTGAAGGAAATAGCTTTAAATTTATAACCTAAAATAAAAGCCTGAAACAATATGTGAACCCGCAGTGTACGGATCAACTGTAATAACGGCAAATACTCTAGGGTCGAACACAGGGACTATGGTGAAATCAAACAGGGTAATAATCAGGTTGTCAACCAAAAGCAAGCAATAAAGCAAAGATAACAAAGATGATGTATCAATCGGATAAGGGAATGCGGATTCTAGAGGTCAAAGCATCTAGTTGTGGTTCCGACTCAAAATTTCTAAGGATAACATGGACAAAGCTGAGGTTTGCAAGGGAAGGTATTTCTAAGGTGGGAATAGATCACCAGGTAAGTCTCACTACTCACTATCCCAGACCAAAGATCCTCTCACCAGGGAAGTCTCAAGGAACTAAGGAAAGGAACTATAATCTCAAACCAACACACCACCTAAGGGGATAGAACTAACCTTTACCGGGTTAGTCTCAGGCTAACTCACACAGGTATGATGAAGGCACACTCAAACCCTAATAAAGGATAAACCTTTATTACCTAACACTCATCGTCATAGGTATACAAGCAAAGGAATCACCGGGTCAGTCTCATCCTAGGATTGCGTATGGACCAGGAAAGGTACAACAAGTATAGGATTTAGCAAACTATAACCTAAGCTCGGGTTTGGATCGGATCTGGTTCACGCCTCGCTCAGTTCATATCGACCTCGGTCGAGGTGTTCTATGAACCAACCAAGGTGATGTTCAGCTAAGGTTTGGCTCGAGCTTTCAAGGTCCACTAAGGTAAAGGCTCACTCTTTCATCGTCTTTCCCACAACCTTCAGCCAATCACCCTAGAATCGCAAGAGAGTTTAGCCAATAATCATCATGATAATAACAAGCAAATATATATGAAAAGAAGCAATAATCAAACAAGAAAACCTTAACACAAAGGTCTCAATAATCACTCAATCAAACAAACAATTAATCCAAACAATCAGCAAATTGTGTTGCTCAAATAACAAACCAAAAGACAATAATCAAAGTTTCCTAAGAAAATTTACAACTTCCTTCAAAAAGCCTTCAACTTTCACTTCAAAGCTATCTTCCTTCAACTTCCTTCTTCCTTGGAATATCTTCAATCTCCCAAAATAATCAGCAAACTAGAATACCTCCATCCGAAAAATATCTCCAAATTTATACGAAAATCACTTGCCAAAAATAAAAGATCTCATGGGCCATGGGTCGTGCGTCTCGATCCAAACCCAACAAAGCATCTCGGTCGAGGTGATCTTGGGGTTAACCGAGATGAACTTCAGTTATGTGCAAATCTCTCAAAACTTGTGCAATATCAAATTTCTATCCAACTTCCAAGGTTCATATGCTTTCCTTGTAGTTCCTCAATGCTCCAAAATGTAGCGTCAATGACTCCTTAAATCTCTTGACTCCATACTGCTCCAAAACATACCATTTTCCCTACAATTACAACAAAACTAGGTGTAAACCTCGATTCTTGCTAAGGTAAACAAAATGACATAGTCATCAAGAATATACAACCATGCATCCAGATTTATGAAGATAAAACATCCAAACCAATCCCAAAATATAGACTATAATACATGCTATCAAAATACCCCATACTTGTCCCTTGCTTGTCCCCAAGCAAGATTCAAATCTTAGATACAAGATAGAATGGATTATAAGTCGTCAAAAAGATCAATGAAAAACATTTCACAAAACCTTTTGGTGGTGCGCTCCATTCATAGATCACCCTAAGAGAATGCTTCATAACAAATAAGAATCAACACATGGTCAAAATATTTTATAAATATAAGAAAGTTCAACATCTTTGCATAAAATCATAGAATGCATAATAAATCATATTTATCGAAATCAATCATGTATAATCCAGTTTAAACCACGAAGTCAATCAACATACTCAAGGTCCCAAGAGCTTTCAAAAGAGGTCAAAAAACGTGTTAGGGTGGGATAGATATAGGGTCATGTGGTGCTGCAATCCGGGAATAGGAACTTTACTTCACTTCTTTGAGTCACAAACATCTTCCACCAATAAGCTTTGCTTATTTTCACTTTTTTACTTTATTTTTTAGAACATGGACAGAGTTGCACAATAACCGAAGCCTAGGAGATCAACAATTCTCAATTTCTCATGATGTCTCAAAGCCTTGATGCACATACCATGACCCGTTAGGGCTATCGATCAATCCGACTTTGGCAAGACACAAACACCCGGCTATGTGAATGGTGCCGAGTTACTCATAATCAAGATTAACGTCCCCAAACCTATTTTTCTAACACTTTCAACCACAATCTCAACTTTACTTCACACGCTTTTCATCAACTGCATCCAAATTTCCGGATAGGTAAAGGGAGGCAAGTATGTATATGAGGGACTAAAGCATGATCAAGAAGAAGAAGAAGAGAAATAAAGTGCCTTAATCATCCCATGAAGAATGTGAGAAAACTCATAAAGTGGTGTCAATCTTCAAATCCAACATGATTTTGATAAAAACAAAATATTAAACATGCTAGAATTTCAAATAAAACATTTAGAAACTTAAATCTATCATAAAACTTTTGAACATATAAAGATTTCAAACCAAATCTGCAAGCAAATATCATCATTGAGGTCAAATCTGGAATAGAAGCACAAAACGTTTCGAAAATTTCATCAAAATTAAAACCATTTCGGTCGAGATGATTTGACGGCGCCCCAGGTGTTCAACCGCGATGAATCTTAGTTGTGACGACCTTATTCGGCCAAAAAGTCTCGGTCGAGTCAAAAAAAAATTTCAAATCAGTTTTTGACGTTTTTCTCAAACAAAAACATGTCATCTGGAGATGTTGGTGCCTCTCTCTCATCCTCCGTAGCCTCCTCATCGAGGTCAACAGCGGGAATACTAGGTCCGCCGGTATTAGTAATGGTATCCATGGCTGCAGCTCCTCCAATGCCCTCACCATCCGCATATCCACTCGTTGTCTCTGTAGCAGCATCCTCATGCATGATCGGGAACTAGACAGATGACCAGATCCCATGGTCGTAGACGGAGAACTGTGAAGACCAAGAAATACCCCTCGAAAACTTTGTTTCCCATGGCATGGCCACATAGGGAGTGCCAAAACCGCAGGGAACGAGAATGCAGCGCGTGATAAACTCCTCTAAACCTAGCGGCTTCGCCGCCGCAACTAAAGTACATCCCAAAAGGTCCAACCCCATCTCAGTAGCAATATGAGTCACTAGGCCGCCACAACAGATATCTCCCTTGGCCTTTCCCTTCACCCTGTGCAACTCCTCTACAAGCATAGCAGCAAAGTCCGGAATCCCTCCTGTCACCATACAGAACATACTGAAAAGCTCACAATGACGAACCTTCTGGGGCGTCTGAGTACGTGTCAGAAGCATCTCATTGAAGATCCGGTGAGTGATGCGGAAGACAAGGTGGTAGATAATGCGATCCCGGGAATCCCCGGGCTGTCATCTGTCATGGTTGGAGGTAATGTGGGCTATGCTCTCCCAGAAACTACGGGCCTGCGCACGAGAAGCGAAATTTGTAGCTGTAGGAGTATGGAAGCCAAAAATCTCCCCAAACTGCTCAAGAGGGACGATGTAGTTCTTACTCAGCAGCCGGTACTTGATCCCTCTATTCTCGGGCATGTATGTCACAGAACTCAAAAATTCGAGCATCGGCTCCAAATAAGCCGACGCTTGAATGGCCATGAAAGTATCCAAGCCAACCATGGAGACCATCTTCTGCAGGTCATCCACTACATGCAAACATTTAAAATCGGGAATACCTACATATTGTGGGGCAATGATGGGCCGGCCACAAATACGGTCAAAATCCTTCTGAAACCTCTCGTGGATCACCGGGATCGGGGGTTGTGGAGGAGGGGGAAGGGGAAGACTGTCGGGAGAAAATAGGGCGGTCCCTAAGGGCTAACTAGCGATCGGATCTCCTCAAATTCTCCATATATGAAAGTCACCTCGGTTTCGTTGGACTGTATCTCGGCCGAGACACAAACGATCCGACCGAGGCGAAACATTATTTCGATCGAGGCTCAAAAATCGTAAGATTTCCCCCTAATTTCCACTATCACTTGCTTCCTATGGGGTACTTAAACACTTCTCAACAGCAAGTAACGAAAGATAAACCCTAATCCGCACAAAATCAAGCAAATACGAACGAAGTAAGGTTTCGAACGAAATACCCAAAATGCGCATTGAGTGATGATTTTATGTACAGTTTGATGCTTGAAATCCCTTTCTCTTGCTTCTCTTGTTGATTTGGAGCCAAAAATCGTAGCAAACGGTCGAGATTTGAGAATTTGGAGGAAAAGGGGGCCGCGGTCGAGATGCGTTTGAGAGGGAGTTAGGGTTGTGAGGAGAGAGAAATTCGTTCTCCTTTTATACCCCTCGCAGAATTTGATTTCATCTCGGCCGAGGTGTTTCTGGGCGGACCGAGGTGATAGAGCGAGGTGATTTTCAAATAACGGCACCTCGGTTGGCGAAATCCGTCTCGGTCGAGGTGCTCTGACAGCATCCGATATGTATCTCATTCTTACTCCGTTTTCTCAAATTCTCGAATATCAATCCTTCCATGTATTTCCTGAGTTGTATTTCTTCTTGATTAACACCTAATACATGTCTAGGTGGTTCTGAACTGACCGATGTCTCAGAGCGAGGTAGTTGTCAAACCAAGGCACGTTGGTTGATGGAGAACTTCTCGGTCGAGGCGCTGTGACAGCAACCGAGATGTGTCTCAGTCAAAACTCCGTCTTCTCAATTTCTCGGACGTCAGTCCTTCCATGTAGCTCCTGAGTTGTACATTCTTCTTAGAGATCATTTGATTCCTGTCTAGGAGGACACACAAAACACAAAGCAAACTATCTAAACTAAACTAGAAAAGGGAAAAGAAAGCAATACCTTGGGTTACCTTCCAAGAAGCGCTTGGGTTAAGGTCGCTAGTTGGACCGTACGTCACTTTTAAGCAAGATGCAAAGGTGCAATCTCCTCAGCTGGAACTTTCGGGTGATACTTCTTCAACCTATGACCATTGACCTTAAAGCTTCCGCTAGCTTCACCCCATACTTCAACTGCACCATGGGGAAAGACATAAGGTCCCATCCGATGCTCCACCAAATTCAAATGCTCATCAGGGAATGAATCATCAATGAGTAGATCGTCCCTCTCGAGCTAGATAGGTGGTACCGACTGAGGTGATCCACTACAGAATTCTCGGACCCCTTCTTATCGCGAGTCCCTAAGTCAAACTCTTGAAGTAAGAGAATCCAACGAATAAGGCGCGGCATTGCATCTTTCTCAGCTAGCAGGTATCGAATAGCTGCATGGTCACTATAAACAATAACTTTCTCTCCCACTAAGTAAGAACCTTCTCAAATGCATAAACAACTGCCAAGAGCTCCTTCTCGGTGGTGGTGTAATTCAGTTGAGCTTCATCTAGTGTCTTGCTAGCATAATAAATGGCGTTGGTCCGGCCATCCTTCTTTTGTCCAAGTACCACTCCTACAGCCACATCACTAGCATCACACATGATCTCAAAGGGCAAGGTCCAATCAGGAGGTTGAATGATGGGAGCGGTGATCAATGCTTCCTTTATCCTGTAAAAAGCATCAAGACATTCCTGCGAAAACTCAAAACAGCATCCTTATTCAAAATATTAGTAAGCGGTTTAGAGATTTTAGAGAAATCCTTGATGAACCTCCTGTAGAAACCTGCATGCTCTAGAAAACTCCACACACCTTTAACGGAACAAGGTGGAGGAAGTTTTTCAATAGTCTTAATCTTAGCTCGATCGACCTGTATGCCTCGGTTGGAAACGAGGTATCCTAGAACAATTCCTTCGCTAACCATGATGTGAAACTTCTCCCAATTCAAAACGAGATTAGTGTCTTCACAACGTTGTAACACTAGAGAAAGGTTAGCCAAACGGTTATCAAAAGAGGAACCATATACCGAAAAATCATCCATGAATACCTCCATGATCTCCTCAATATACTCGGAGAAGGTAGCCATCATACAACGCTGAAAAGTGGCGGGTGTGTTACACAATCCAAATGGCATCCTCCGATAAGCGAATGTCCCCCATGGACAAGTGAAAGTGGTCTTCTCTTGATCATCCGGATGGATAGGAATCTGAAAGAAGCCACTATAACCATCTAAATAGTAAAAATAGGAGTGTTGTGCTAACCGTTCAAGCATTTGATCAATGAATGGAATAGGAAAATGGTCCTTTCTCGTTGCCAAATTCAATTTCCTATAGTCAATGCACATCCTCTAGCCCGTAACGGTCCTTGTGGGAATCAACTCGTTGTTCTTGTTGGTTACAACGATCATCCCACCCTTCTTGGGAACTACATGCACCAGACTCACCCATTTGCTATCCGATATGGGAAATATGATACCTGCATCAAGCAACTTAAGAATCTCTTTCTTCACAAACTCTTTCATGATCGGATTTAACCGTCTTTGAGGTTCCCGTGAAGTCTTGTGATCATCTTCCACTAGTATCTTATGCATACAAAGAGAAGGCTTAATACCAACAAGATCATCAATAGTATAACCCAAGGCCTTTCTATGTTTTCTCAACTCATGCATCAACTTAGACAACTCATCTTCACAGAGGGTAGCATTAACAATGACAGGATAAGTGGAATCCGGACCAAGGAAAGCGTACCTTAAATGGTTTGGAAGAGGTTTAAGCTCTAAGATAGGAGGTGCTTTAAGCGGTGGATCCATACCTCCTTCCTCTATCGAAGAGGATTTATAAACTTCATAAGAGATGGAAGAAACAACTGCATCATCAAAGAAGAGAACATCCTTTGAAGAAGAAGAATTGTCGTTTGCCTTAGGAGAGACTCGGTCAAGGCATCTAGGGTTATCCTGAGGTGATGAACCGAGGTGAACTTCAGTTAACCCCATCTCGCTTACTTTGAAAACTGTCTCTGTCGTGGACCGAGGTGATGGACCGAGGTAATTTCCAGAAAAGGTCACCTCGTTCGCTCCAAGAGTCGTTTCGGTCGAGGTATTGGGAGGGTGACCGAAACCTAATGCGCTTTTCGTCTCCTGGATGAGTTTTTCAAATCCAGCTCTTGCATCCGCTTCCAAGGCATCCAAGCTTCGTACATCTGCATCACATAAAACATCTACACCTTCTTCCATCATACTAAAACTCAAAACTTTCCCAAGACGGTCTTTAATTAAGATATAACTCACCAATTCTCGTGAATCTTCTTCATGATAGATGTTGAAGATGTCATCCTCTAAGGGTTCTCCTTTCATCATGGCTAAGAGTGAAAACTCCACATGATCTTCTCCAATATTGAATGACAACTTGGCGTTCTTACAATCAACGTAGCAAACTCGATGTTGCAAGAAACGGTCTTCCAAAAATAATGGGAATAGGATAATCTACAAAAATGTCCAACACAAAAAAAATCTATAAGTATGTAGAAATTACCTAGCTTGACGGAAACGTCTTCTAAGATTCCAACGGGAAGAGTAATGGAACGATCCGCCGTGTATAAAGTTATCTTCACGGGCTTGGGATATCCAAGACCGATATTCTCACAAAGCGCTAGAGGAATGATGCTCACTGTTCGCTCCAAACGGTGAGTGAAAGCTTTAAATTTATAACCGAGGAAATATGCTTAAACAAGGATGCGAACCCGCAGTGTACGGATCAATTATAGTAACAGCAAGAATTCCGGGGTGTCGATCTCAAGGACTTAGGTGAAACATAGCAAGTATAGGTTGTCAATGCAACTAATAACCACAAAAGCAATTAAAGCAATCAAAGAGATGATAATAAGGTCAATTAAAGTAGATATGCAAATTCTAGGGATTAAAGCATCTAGTTGTGGTTCCAACTCAAGATCTCAAGATAAGCGGACAAAGCTGAGATTTTGCAAAGGGAAGGTGTTTCTAAGGTGGAATAGATCACCGGGTAAGTCTCATCCTAGGCTTGCATTGAACAAGGAAAGGTGTAATAAGAATAGGATTTGGCAAACTCTAACACTTAACTCTCAGTTACGGATCAGAAAAGGTCACCTCGGTCAGTCAAGTTCCACCCCGGCCGAGATGTTCATCGACGGAGCGAGATGTTCTAGGATTAAGGATAAAGACTCGAGCTTTCAGGGTCCTACTGGAATTTAAGATTATTCTATCATTGTCTTTCCCACAACTTTCAGCCAATCACCCTAAAATTGCACAAGGAAATTAGCCACTCATCATCATGAAAGCAATAATCAAATATATGGGAAGGGAATGAATATTTGAACACAAAAACCTTAAGAACAAGGCTTCAATAACTGAATCAAATATCAAACAAATCAGCGTTCCTTGGATCACAAATCCAACAAGACAAACAAACAAAAGGGAATCTAAGAAAGTCTTACAAATCCCCTTAAAAGCTATCACAAAGCTATGAACTTCTTTCCTTCAAACTTCCAAAAATCCTTCCTAACTGCAGCTTCTTCAATCTCCAAGTAGTCGATGGTAGCGGGTTGCTGAATTTGTGGAAAATCCAACCCTTTTTATAGGAGAATTATCTTCCAAAGATAATAATATCTTAAAAAGATAATTTCTTAATAAAATATATTCATATCTCTAAAATAGATCTCCTAAATATATGATCTTCCTTCCAGAAATCCAGCCCAAAAATATAAGATCTCTCCTTCCAAAAATAAAAGATCTCAGCCAAATAAAATATATCTCGCCGCGTCAGGATATTTGCCTCGGTCGGGGCGCTCCTCTAGATCACCTCGGTCGAGGTGGCACTGTAGCTGACCGAGGTGAATCTCAGCTGAAGGTGAAATCTCTCAAATTTGGTCCAAAATAAATCTTCTTTGTTAATTTCTTGCTTCCTGAGTTCTCTTTTAAGCTCCTAAATGTAGCTCCAATGACTCCTTTACTCCTTAGCTCCATTTCGATCCAAAGTGTGCCATTTTACCTTCGATTACAATGAAACTTGGTGTAGACCTCGATTCCCGCAAAGGTAGATAAAACGACAATATAGTCACATAATATACATTCAAACATGCAGATTATTGAAGATAAAATGTCTAAACAAGTCCCAAAACATAGACTATAATACATGCTATCAAAATACCCCATACTTGTCCCTTGCTTGTCCCCAAGCAAGTTCCAAATCTTAAGCACAAGATAGAATGGATTATAAGTCATAAAGATCAATGAAAAGTATTTTAAAACATTTTTAGTGGTGTGCTCCACTCATAGATCACTCTAAGAGAATGCTTCATGGTGTTTAAAATCAAAATATAATCAAAACATTTTATAAATATAAGAAAGTTGTTCATCTTTGCATAAAATCATAGAATGCATAATAAATCATAATTATCGAAATTAATCATGTATAATCCAGTTTAAACCATCAAGTCAATCAACAAGCTCGAGGTGGTACCGTAGCCATCTGAGGTGATCCTCAACTACGTGCAAATCTCTTCAATCTTGTCCAAAATCAAACTTCTGTCCAACTTCCATGGTTCTTAAGCCTTTCTTGTAGCTCCTCCATATTCCATAATGTAGCTCCAATGACTCCTTAGATCCCTTAGCTCCATATCCCTCCAAAACGTGTTATTTTTCCTATAATTACAACAAAACTAGGTGTAGACCTCAATTCTTGCAAAGGTAAACAAAACAACATAATGATCAAGAATATACATCCATGCATGCAGATTTATGAAGATCAAACGTTCAAACAAACCCCGAAATATAGACTATAATACATGCTATCAAAATACCGCGTACTTGTCTCTTGCTTGTCCCCAAGAAAGATTCAAATCTTAGATACAAGATAGAATGGATTATAATTCATCAAAAAGATCAATGAAAAACATTTTACGAAACCTTTTTTGTGGTGTGCTCCATTCATAGATCACCCTAAGAGATTGCTTCATAGCAAATAAAACCAAGACATGGTCAAAACATTTTATAAATATAAGAAAGGTGACCATCTTTGCATAAAATCATAGAATGCATAATAAATCATATTTATCGAAATCAATCATCTATAATCCAGTTTAACCCACCAAGTCAATCAACATACTCAAGGTCTCAAGGGCTTTCAACAGAGGTCAAGAAACATGCTAGGGTGGGATGTATATAGGATAATGTGGTGCTAGAATCCGAGAATAGGATCTTTACTTCACTTCTTTGAATCTCAACATCTTCCACCAATAAGCTTTGCTTTTTTTTCACTTTTTTACTTTATTTTTGAGAACATGGACAGAGGTGCACAATAACCGAAGCCTAGGAAATCAGCAATCATCAATTTCTCGAGATGCCTCAAACCCTTGATGCACATACTATGACCTGTTAGGACTATCGATCAATCCGACTTTGGCAAGACACAAACACCCGGCTATGTGAATGGTGCCGAGTTACTCATCATCAAGATCAACGTCCACAAACCTTTTTTCCTAACACTTTCAGCCATAATATGAACTTCACTTCACACACTTTTCATCCAATGCATCCAAATTCCCGGATAGGTAAAGGGAGGCAAATATGTATATGAGAGGCTAAAGCATGATCAAGAAGAAGAAGAAGAAGAAGAAGAAGAAGAAGAAGAGAATGAAGTCCCTTAATCATCCCAAGAAGAATTTGAGAGAATACATAATGAGGTGTCAACCTTCAAATCCAACATAAGCTTGATAAAAACAAAATATTAAACATGCTAGAATTTCAAACAAAGCATTTAGCAACTTAAACATATCATAAAACCTTTCGAGCATATAGAGATTTCAAAGCTAATCTGCAAAGAAATATCTTCATCGGTGCCGCCACCAATGTACATCTTGAAAGGTCAAACTCTATATAAGTAGCAATGTGGGTCACCAACCCACCACGTCAAATGTCTCCCTTCGCCTTTCCCTTCATCCTATGAATATCCTCTGCCAGTATGGCAACAAAGTCCGGTACTCATCTTGTAACCATACAAAATAGACTGAAAAGCTCACCCTGTCAGAACTTTTGGGGCGTCTCAGTACGTGCCAGAAGCATCTCACTGAAAATCCTGTGAGCAATACGAAAAGCAAGGTGGAAAATGATGCGCTCCCGAGAATCCCCGGGTTGCCATCTGTCACGGTGGTCAGTCACATAAGCAATCCCCTCCCAAAAACTACGAGCCTGCACTCGAGAAGTAAAATACGTCGTTGTAGGAGTGGGAAATCCAAAAATCTCCAAAAACTGCTCCAAGGGGACAATGTACTTCTTGTTCAGCAGCCGGTACTTGATTCCTCTACTCTCCGGCATGTAGACAAATGAGCTAAAAAACTTGAACGTCGGCTCCGGATAAGCCGACGCCCGGATAGCCATAAAATCCTCAACGCCAACCATAGAAATCATCTTCTTCAAGGCCTCCACCACGTGAAGGCAACCGAAGTCATCAATATCAACATATCGTGGGGCAACAATGGGACGCCCACAAATCCTATCAAAGTCCCGCTGAAACCTCTCGTGGATCACCGGAACTGTAGATTGTGGAGGAGGGGAGGGAGAGGAGTGATGGGAATTGCTAGGCATGTCCCTCAGTGTCAACTAGCGATCAGATCTCCTCAGATTACTCATATTTGAAATTCACCTCGTTCGGCTCAAGAACACCTCGGCCGAGACGCAGAAGGGGCAACCGAGGCGAACTTGCTGTGCGATTTGAGGTCCGAAACTGTAAGCTTTTCCGCAAAAGATCACTACCAATTGCTTCCTAAGGGGTACTTATACTCTTTTCAACAACAAACAGTGGCAACCAAAACCAGATCTAAGCGGAATCAAAGAAAAAGAACCAAGTTAGGGTTTTGGATAAAATACCCCAAATACGCCGAATGTAGTCGATTTGTGCGCTATTTGATGCTTGGGAACTGGTTCTCGTACTTCTCCTGAGGATTTGAAGCCAAAAATCGTTAAAAACGGGTTTGATTTGAGAATTTGAGCAAAGGAGTCGCCGCAGTCGAGGTCAAGCGAGAGAGGGAGTAGGGTGTCAGGAGAGAGAAAGTTGTGCCCCTTTTATACCCCTCGTAGAATTTGATTTCACCTCGGTCGAGGTGGTTCTGAACTGACCAAGGTGTCAGAGCGAGGTAGTTGTCAAACCAAGGCACCTTGGTTGATGGAGAACTTCTCGGTCGAGACGCTGTGACAGCAACCGAGATGTGTCTCAGTCAAAACTCCATCTTCTCAATTTCTCGAACGTCAGTCCTTCCATGTAGCTCCTAAGGTGTAATTTCTTTTTAGAGAGCATCTGATTCCTGTCTAGGAGGACGCACAAAACACAAAGCAAACTATCTAAACTAAACTAGAAAAAGAGAAAAGAAAGCAATACCTTGGGTTACCTCCCAAGAAGTGCTTGGTTTAAGGTCGCTAGCTGGACTGTATGTCATCCTCAAACAAGATAGGTGGTGGACTCACCCCATACTTCAACTGCACCATGGGGGAAGGAAAAAGGTTCCTTCTAATGCTCCAAAAAATGCAAAGGCTCATCAAGAAATGAATCATCAATGGATAGGTCGTCCTTCTCGAGCGAGACAGGTGGTAGCCGGCTGAGGTGATCCGCCACAGAATTCTCGGATCCCTTCTTATCGCAAATCTCTAGGTCAAACTCTTGAAGCAAGAGAATCCAATGAATAAGGCGCGACTCTGCGTCTTTCTTAGCCAACAAGTATCGAATGGTTGCATGGTCAGTGTAAACAATAACCTTCGCTCCCACTAAGTAAGAGCGAAATTTCTCAAATGCATAAAACAACTGCCAATAGCTCCTTCTCGGTGATGGTGTAGTTCAGTTGAGCTTCATCTAGCGTCTTGCTAGCATAATAAATGGCGTTGGTCCGGCCATCCTTCTTTTGTTCAAGTACCGCTCCTACGGCAACATCACTAGCATCACACATGATTTCAAAGGGCAAGGTCCAATCAGGAGGTTGAATGATGGGAGTGGTGATCAATGCTTCCTTTATCTTGTAAAAAGCATCAAGGCATTCCTGCAAAAACAGCATCCTTATTCAAAAGATTAGTGAGCAGTTTAGAGATTTTTGAGAAACCCTTGATGAACCTCCTGTAGAAACCTGTGTGCCTGAGAAAACTCCGCACACCCTTAACAGAACGAGGGAGAGGTAGTTTCTCAATTGTCTCGATCTTAGCTTGATCGACCTCTATACCTCGGTTGGAAACGAGGTGTCCTAGAACAATTCCTTCGCTAACCATGAAATGACACTTCTCCCAATTCCAAAAGAGATTAGTGTCTTCACAACGTTGTAACACTAGAGAAAGGTTAGCCAAACAGTTATCAAAAGAGGAACCATATACAAAAAAACCATCCATGAATACCTCCATGATCTCCTCAATATACTCGGAGAAGATAGCCATCATACAACGCTGAAAATGGCGGGTGCATTACACAATCCGAATGGCATCCTCCGATAAGAAAATGTCCCTCATGGACAAGTAAAAGAGGTCTTCTCTTGATCATCCGGATGGATAGGAATCTGAAAGAAACCACTATAACCATCTAAATAGCAGAAACTGGAGTGTTGTGCTAACCGTTCAAGCATTTGATCAATGAATAGAAGAGGGAAATGGTCCTTTCTTGTGGCCAAATTCATCTTCCTATAGTCAATGCACATTCTCCAGCCTGTAAAGGTTCTTGTGGGAATCAACTCGTTGTTCTTCTTGGTCACAACGATCATCCCACCCTTCTTGGGAACTATATGCACCCGACTCACCCATTTGCTATCTGATATGGGAAATATGATACCTGCATCAAGCAACATAAGAATCTCCTTCTTCACAACCTCTTTCATGATTGGATTTAACCGTCTTTGAGGTTCCCGTGAATTCTTGTGATCATCTTCCATTAGTATCTTATGCATAAAAAGAGAAGGCTTAATACCAACAAGATCATCAATAGTATAACCCAAAGCCTTTCTATGTTTTCTTAACACGTACATCAACTTAGACAACTTAAATCTTCAAAAAGAGAAGCACTAACAATGACGGACTAAGTAGAACCGGACCAAGGAAAGCGTATCTCAAGTGAGTCGAGAGTGGTTTAAGTTCTAAGACAGGAGGTGCTTTCAGTGGTGGATCTATACCTTCTCTTTCCAGTGAAGAGGACTTAGACCGAAGTTCTGGACTGAGACGTCTTTAGTTGCCTCCTTCTCGCTTGCTTTGGAAGTTGTCTCGGACATGGAACGAGATGATGGACCGAGGTGTTCTCCAGAGAAGGTCACCTCGCTTGCTCCAGAAACCATTTCGGTTGAGGTACTGGAATTGGGACTGAAACCTAATGTGTTTTTCCTCTCCTGAATGAGTTTGTCGAATCCGGCTCCTAGATCTGCTTCCAATACTTCCAAGCTTCGTACATTTGTATCACACAAAACATCTATACCTTCCTCCATCATACTAAAACTCAAAACCTTCTCAAGAGGATCTTTAATTAGGATAGAGCTCACCAATTCTCGAGAATCTTCTTCATCATAGGTGTTGAAAATATCATCTTCCAAAAGGCTCTCCTTTCATTGTAGCCAAAAGTGCAAACTCCACATGATCGCCACCAATGTTAAATGGCAACTTGGCGTTCTTACAATTAACGTTACAACCCGATATTGTAAGAAATGGTCTCCCAAGAATGATAGGAATAGGATAATCTGTGGGAATTTCCAACACAACAAAGTTTATAGGTATATAGAAATTACCTAGCTTGACGGGAACGTCCTCCAAGATTCCAACAGGACGGGTAATAGAACGATCCGCCATGTATAACATCACCTTCACCGGCTTGGGATCTCCAAGGCCCATCATTTCACAAAGTGCTAGAGGAATGATGCTCACACTAGCTCCTAGATCACAAAGTGCATAATAAGTTACATCCTCAACTTGGATGAGAATGCAAAATGAACCGGGATCTCTCAATTTAGGCAGCATGTACTCTTTCATGATTTGAATGAGCTTGAAGATCTAGAGATCATCCGCACTTCTCCAAATTCTTCCAGCTTTCTCTTCCTTGATAAGATCTCTTTAAGCAACTTCCCATAAGCGGGCATTCCTAGGATAGAATCAATGAAAGGGATGTTAATATGTATCTTATTCATAAGGTCAAGAAACTTACCAAAGTGCTTGTCTAGATGTGCTCACGCCCTAGACTGAGGGAACGGGAGTAGAGGCTTGTAAGCAGGTGGTGGAACATAAACATCAGCTTTCTTATTTGCTTTCTGGGGTTCCATCTCGGTTGGAACCTTGACCGAGGTGTTCCTTGTCTGATCGTGGTCCGACCGAGGTATTGGATTTGTTGTCTTCAATCCACTGCGTGTGGTGATTGTCATGACTTGCCCATTTGGGTTGTTCTTTGTCCTTCCTGGAAGTTTACGAGGATCTATTGGTGCTTCATTAGCCTTGTTGAAAACTTGATGTTCTAAGGTTTTTTGTGCCTTCGAAAATGAGTTCATAGAATTCTCCATAACATTGAGCTTTGTCATAATAGCTTCCAACACAACGTCCGTTTTCTCCTTGGGCTTTTGGGATGAGCTTGATGACGGCTCCTGCCTCCTCAATGGAGTAGAAGAAGAAGAAGAAGAAGAAGAAGAAGAAGAAGAAGAAGAAGAAGAAGAAGAAGAAGAAGAAGAAGAAGAAGAAGAAGAAGAAGAAGAAGAAGAAGAAGGGGGGTCTAGAGCATTTTTAGCATGAGAATAAGGGTTACCGGGATTTTATTGATTTGATCTCCAATTGTTGTTGAACTTCCTGTAGTTGTTGTAATTATTGTTCCTCGGCCCTTGATAGTTTTCTCTCCCCAAGTATCCAACATCTTGCTCCTTTGTTGCCTTAGTTTGAGCTAATAAAAGCTCCTTCAAAGCCTTGACTTCATTGTTAAGTGTACTGAGTTGAGTAGCACATAAATTTGTAAGACTCGTATCCGGAAAGTTGGCTCGCTCTGCTCCATCTTCAACTCTTCGATGGGAGTACTTCTCCATGTGTAAAGCTTGATTTTCAATAAACTCCCAAGCTTCATCAACCGGTGTATCCATAAAAGCTCCAACAGAAAGTGATTGGAGTTTGAATTGAGTTTTCTCATCCAACCCCTTGAAGTAAATCTCTAGTAACTCAATCTTTGGAATCCCATGGTGAGGGCAATCCAATAAAAGGTCCTTGAACCTCTCCCATGACTTGAACAAACTTTCTTTATCCTTCGTAACAAAAGCATTGATATTACCCCTCAATTCAGCGGTTTTTGATGGGGAAAGAACTTAGTAAGAAACTCTGTAGTCATTTATTCCCATGTGTTAACTCTTCCAACTGGAAGAGATTGATACCAAGCTAGCGCCTTGTCTTTCAAAGAGAAGTAGAAAGGCCTTAGCTTGTAGTTGTTGTTCTCCACTCTTGATGGTCTCAACGTCTTGATGACATGAATTATGACCTATATTTAGGCATGTATTTATATAGATTTTCCCTTTATTTTGCATGCATAGACATACATTTTTGGCATTTATGGTATATTCACCTACTTTGCGAGAATAGAGGTCTACACAGAGTTTTATTGCATTTGTAGGTAATTTGGCGAATTATGGAGCGAAATGGCATATTTTAGGATCAAGCCTTGAAAAGGGACAAAAAGGAGCATAAAAGGAAGGTATGATGTGCCAAAGTATATTCTGATACCGCCTGACGCGCCAAAGTATCTTCTGATACCGTCTAACGCGGCCCAGAGTATTTTCTGATACCAGCGGACTCGACTTCTTTTCAGCTCAAATATTTAGGGCTTTGTCTTTAAACCCTAGATTTTATCCCTACAAATATCGGATAGCCTTCAACATTCAAGGGCGGACTTAGAGCCCCGACGTTAGGGAGAAGTTGAGAACGGCTTGCATCCAGCGCTTTTCGAGGGGCATTGCTTAGGAAGATCTTATTGCGTATAGGGAGGATTCTGAGAAGGACGCATTTTGAGATTGCGTATTTGGAGTTGGAAGATCTTAGGGTTTTCATCTTGAAGGCGGATTGACATCCCGTTCTTCATTTGTCCTTAGAGATTTTGTGAGGTTTTTCTATTCCTTTGATTCGACATTCTTTGAACACAAGAACGGATTTGTTATTTTGATATTTTGAGGATTGAGATATTTGACATTATTGAGTTTTCTAAATTCCATTCTTTTTATTCTCTTCTTAATTTGATTGTTGATTTGATGACTATGATTGTTGGCTAAAATCCTTAAGCGATTCTGAGGTGAAGGGTTGATAGTTGTGGCTTAGATGATGATAGATTGATCGTAAATATATTGGACCCTAAGAGTGTGAGAAACTTCGTCGACAGCCTTTCCATGGTTTGTTCTTGAAAACCACGGCCGTGGTTCTTCAAGATCTAGCCGTGATTTTCTCTGTTTTACGACTTTTGCTTTTGCTTTAACCCAAAGCTAAAGATTTTCTTTAACCTAGCCTTGGCTTTCCTTTTCTAGGTAGTAGTGAGACTCAACATCCTCTATTTCGGTTTCGAGTGTCATAACCTTAACCGTTTTAGTTTATCTTTGATTCCTTGGGTTTGGGCAAGGGTATTTGAGAGTAATTCTTGTCCTTAGATCCTTTCTATACTACAGCCTCAACAATCTTTATAGAGAGTGTCCTTGGGTGAGATATATAGGGTTTTAGAACTTTACCGTACTCAACCTTACATTATTTATACCTTTGCAATCTCGACTCTGTCTTTATATCTATAGAATATCTTGAATCGATTGCCACAATTGGATACTTGGATCTTTAGGATTTTTGTTTTCCCAATATTTGCAAAGCTTCTATACTTTACTTGCTCGATAATTTGTGAACTGAATTTGATCCCCTAAATCCCTGAGTTCGATACTCTGGAATTCTTGCTTTACTACGCCGATCCGTACACTGCGGGTTCGCTTGCTTTGATTTCTGTTTTATAAATTTAAGACTTTGACGCACACACTTTTGAGCGAACACGTCTCCATAAGAATCTCATAGTTTTGAATGTGTTGATGTGGAGATTCTCTTTCCATGCCTCTAAATTGACATTGTCGAATCAATGTAAGGACGTGAGGTCGAAGCTCATAATCATGATCAGCTGGATCTCCTAGATTAACTCTTGGACGCCGCACTTGTTGATTCGGGTCCATCCTTGGACCTAGGATTTGCGGTGCTCCAGCGAAAAGGTTACCTCGCTAAATTATAGCCGGCAACCGAGGTGGTAGATGTATCTCGGCCGGGGCAACTAGGGCTGGATCCTGCCTCGGTCCAACAACTGGGTTCGGCCTAGGTAAGATTTGAGCTCATGGTGTGGCCATATCAGCTTGAATCTCTTTTGTTCTTGCACGAGTCTCTTCTTTCTCCCTCTGTAATTCTTCTTTACCCAGCCAAAGTTGTTCTAATGCATCCTTCAATTCGGCTTCAAGATCTCGATTATCTTGGTTAGCCATCTTAGCTTCTTTCAATCTCCTTTGTATGTCTTTTCTGGTTCAAGATCGTATGAAACGATTTCTATCCCAGCACGAGTTCTTCACATAAACCTAAATAAAGATCCTGCAAAATCACTCAAGTAAAGTAATCAATAGCAGCAAGGGAAGCATTCCTAAAAGACAACCAAAGCCAAACTTGGTCTTGACCAAGTCCCCGGCAACGGCGCCAAAAACTTGTTCGCTCTCAGACGTGTGTAGGGTGAACGATATAGCTTTAAATTTATAACCTAAAATATAAGCCTGAAACAGTATGTGAACCCATAGTGTACGGATCAATTGTAGTAACAGCAAATACTCCAGGGTCGAACACGGGGACTATGGTGAAACAAAGCACGGCAATTCAGGTTGTCAATCAAAAACAAGCAATAAAGCAAAGGTAAAAAAGATGATGTAATAATCAGATAAAGGAATGCAAATTCTAGAGGTCAAAGCATCCAATGGTGGTTCCGACTCAAGATCTCAAAGGATAACGTGAACAATGCTGAGGTTTGCAAGGGAAGGAATTTTTAAGGTGGGAATAGATCACCGGGTAAGTCTCATCCTAGGCTTGCGTATAGACCAGGAAAGGTGCAACAAGGATAGGATTTGGCAAACTAAAATATAAACTCAGATATGGATCAGAAAGGGAATCACCTCGCTCAGTTCATGTCCGATCTCGGTCTAGATGTTCTACAAACGGACTGAGGTGAGGTTCGGTTAAGGTTTGGCTTGAGCTTTCAAGGTCCACTGTGGTAAAGGCTCATTCTTTCATCGTCTTTCCCACAACCTTCAACCAATCACCCTAGAATCGCACAAGAATTTAGCCAATAATGATCATGATGACAATAATCAAATATATAAGAAAAGATGTAATATCCAAACAAGAAAACCTTAACACAAAGGTCTTAATAATCACTTAATCAAACAACTCGAATAATCAGCAAACTGTGTTCCTCAATCACAAACCAAATGACAACAATCAAACAATCTAAGAAAATCTTACAACTTCCTTCAAAGCCTTCAACTTTATCTTCAAAGCCAACTTCCTTCCTTCCTTGGAGTATCTTCAATCTTCCAAACTAATCAGCAAACTAGGCATGCTTCCATCCACAAAATCCATCCCAATATATAGGAAAATCACTTTCCAAAAATAAAAGATCTTATGCCATGAATAAAAGATCTTATGGGTCATGGGTCGTCCGTCTCGATCCAGCGCAGCGAAGTCACCTCGGTCGAGGTGGTACTGTAGCCATCCGAGGTGATCCTCAGCTATGTGCAAATCTGTCCAATCTAGTCGAAAATCAAACTTCTGTCCAACTTCCATGGTTCCTAAGCCTTTCTTGTAGCTCCTCCATGTTCCATAATGTAGCTTCAATGACTCCTTAGATCCCTTAACTCCATATCGCTCCAAAATGTGTTATTTTCCGTACAATTATAACAAAACTACGTGTAGACCTCGATTCTTGCAAAGGTAAACAAAACAACATAATGATCAAGAATATACATCCATGCATGCAGATTTATGAAGATAAAACGTCCAAATCAACCCCGAAATATAGACTATAATATATGCTATCACTCTCCCCAAGTATCTAACATCTTGCTCCTTGGATGCTACCTTAGTTTGAGCTAATAAAAGCTCCTTCAAAGCTTTGACTTCATTGTTGAGCGTAGTAAGTTGAGCAACGCTTGAACTAGTAAGATTCAGATCCGGAAATCCAACTCATTTCGCTCCATCTTCAACCCTTCGATGAGAGTACTTCTCCATGTGTAAAGCTTGCTTCTCAACAAATTCTCAAGCTTCATCAACCGGTGTATCCATAAAAGTGCCAGCAAAAAGTGATTGGAGTTTGAATTGAGTTTCCTCATCTAAACCCTTGAAGTAGATCTCTAGCAACTCAATCTTTGGAATCCTATTGTGAGGGCAATCCAACAAAAGGTCCTTGAACCTTTCCCATGACTTGAACAAACTTTCTCTATCCTTCATGACAAAAGCATTAATCTTACCCCTTAACTCCGCAGTTTTTGATGGGGAAAGAATTTAGTGAGAAACTCCGTAGTCATGTCTTCCATGTGTTAACTCCTCCAGATGGAAGAGATTGATACCAAGAAAGCACCTTGTCTTTCAAAGAAAAGTAGAAAGTTCTTAGCTTGTAGTTGTTATTCTCCACTCTTGATGGTCTTAAAGTCTTAATAAGAATCTCATAGTTTTGCAAGTGTTGATGTGGAGATTCTCTTTTCATGCCTCCAAATTGACATTGTCGAATCATTGTGAGGACTTGAGGTCAAAGCTCGTTGTCATGCTCAGATGGATCTCCTAGATTAACTCCAGGACGCTGCACCTGTTGATTCGGGTCCATCCTTTGACCTAAGGTTTGTGGTTCTCCAACGAATAAGTTACCTCGGTCAACCCTAGCCGGCAACCGAGGTGGTGGTGGAGGTATCTCGACCGGTGCAGGTAGGTCAGGATTCTGCCTCGGTCCGATAACTGGGTTCGATCGAGGTAGAATGTGAGCTTGTAGTTCGGCCATGTTGGCTCGGATCTCTTCCATTCTTGCACGAGCTTCCTCTCTTTCTCTTTGTAAAGCTTCATTACTTAGATGAAGTTGTTCTAATGCGTCCTTCAATTCAGCTTCAAGATCTCGATTATCTTGTTCAACCATCTTAGCTTCTTTCAATCTTCTCTTGTATGTCTTTTCTAGTTCAAGATCGGAGGGAACGATTTCTTTCCCAACACGAGTTCTTCGCATAAACCTAAATAAAGATCATACGAAATCACTCAAGTAAAGCAATCAATAGCAACAAGGGCAGCAGCCCTAAAAGATAACCAAATACCGGACTTGGTCTTGACCAAGTCCCCGGCAACGGCGCCAAAAACTTGTTCGCTCTCAGACGTGTGTGTAATAGTGAACGAAATAGCTTTAAGGTTTATAACCTAAAATAAAATCCTGAAACAATATGCGAACTCGCAGTGTACGGATCAATTGTAATAACGGCAAACACTCCAGGGTCAAACACAGGGACTAAGGTGAAATCAAGCACAATAATAATCAGGTTGTCAACACAAAGCAAGCAATAAAGCAAAGATAACAAAGATGATGTATCAATTAGATAAGGGAATGCAGATTCTAGAGGTCAAAGCATCCAGTTGTGGTTCCGACTCAAGATTTCTAAGGATAACGTGGACAAAGTTGAGGTTTGCAAGGGAAGGTATTTATAAGGTAGGAATAGATCACCGGGTAAGTCTCACTATTCACTATCCCAAACCAAAGATCCTCTCACCGGGTAAGTCTCAAGGAACTAAGAAAAGAAACTATATTCTCAAACCAACACACCACTTAAGGGGATAGAACTAACCTTTACCGGGTAAGTCTTTGGCTAATTTACAAAGGTAAGATGAAGGCACACTCAAACCCTAATAAAATATAAACCTTTATTACCTAACACTCATCATCATTAGTATACAAGCAAAGGAATCACCGGGTAAGTCTCATCCTAGGCTTGCGTATGGACCAGGAAAGGTGCAACAAGGATAGGATTTGGCAAACTAAAACCTAAACTCAGGTTTGGATTGGATCTGGTTCACGCCTCGCTCAGTTCATATCGATCTCGGTCGAGATGTTCTATGAACCGACCGAGATGAGGTTCAGCTTGGTTTCGGCTCGAGCTTTCAGGGTCCACTAAGGTAAAGGCTCACTCTTTCATCGTCTTTCTCACAACCTTCAGTCAATCACCCTAGAATCGCAAGAGAGTTTAGCCAATAATCATCATGATAATAACAAGCAAATATATATAAAAAGAAGCAAGAATCAAACAAGAAAACCTTAACACAAAGGTTTCAATAAGCACTCAATCAAACAATCAATCAATCCAAACAATCAACAAAATGTGTTCCTCAAATAACAAACCAAAAGAAAATTATCATGTTTCCTAAGAAAACCTTACAACTTCCTTCAAAAAGCCTTCAACTTTCACTTTAAAGCCATCTTCCTTCAACTTCCTTCTTCCTTGGAATATCTTCAATCTCCCAAAATAATCAGCTAACGAGGCATACCTCCATCCAGAAAATATCTCAAAATTTATAGGAAAATCATTTGCCAAAAATAAAAGATTTCATGGGTCATGGGTCGTGCGTCTCGATCTAGGCTCAGCAAAGCATCTCAGTCGAGGTGATCTTGGGGTCAACCGAGATGAACTTCAATTACGTGCAAATCTCTCAAAACTGGTCCAATATCAAATTTCTATCCAACTTCCATGGTTCCTATGCTTTCCTTGTAGCTCCTCAATGCTCCAAAATGTAGCTCCAATGACTCCTTAAATCTATTGACTCCATATTGCTCCAAAACATGTCATTTTCCCTACAATTACAACAAAACTAGGTGTAGACCTTGATTTCTTGCAAAGGTAAACAAAACGACATAATCATCAAGAATATACAGCCATGCATACAGATTTATGAAGATAAAACGTCCAAACCTATCCCAAAATATAAACTATAATGCATGCTATCAATCAGGACATCTCAAGTTTTTCGGTGGTTAATCTTCATGCAAGCCGGATTCAATCACTCTTACTAAATACACTTCACATTTCTTCATTTCAACACTTTTGTACTTCGTAAAACTTCAATTTCTTCTTTTCTTTTTGATATATCCAAGTGATGCATATTTGTATTTCTTAATTTGATTTTGTTCTACTTCACTGTATGCACTTATACCACCAGAATCTTTATACGTTAATGTTATTTACCACACAACCTTATAGTTGCATTTTTTTTCTTTCTCCAATGCATGATGTCACTTCATAATTTGAATGTTTTAAATAAAACTAATAATAACTAAGAATATTTTTGTTGAATGACAAAGATAAGTTAACACATACCACGAAAGACTTAACAAGATGGAAAATCTCGCAATATTTGTGTAATATTAAAAATAAGAGAGAAGGTATCTGGACCGGTCATATAATTAATTACACCACCATATCCAGCCGTTGATAGGTAATTTGAAATTTAATGAGAGACGGGTAAAATTGTCCCTATTTATACATACATACACTGAAGCCATCTCAAGTCACTCCATTCCCCAACAATGGCCAATCATTATTCTCCAAATATCCTCCTCACTCTCCTCCTCATACCCCTCTTCCTCTTCCACGCTTTCAGTACCCCAACCGTAAACATCTACCACGCCGGCCACCTCCACAATCTAGCCGCCGCGGAGTCCCACTGCGAAGGCACCCTCTACCCATCTCTCTGCGTCTCCACCCTCACCACCATCCCGGACCTCCATGAAAAGTCAATCTCCGAAGCCATCTCGGCGACCATCGGTGTCACCGTCAAGGAGGTGGAGCAATCGGAGTCCAACTGCTCCCAAATCGAGCAGCGTCGGGGGCGGACCCCACGTGGCTACTCGGTCCTCACCCAGATCCAGCGCCGTGCCATAGAAGACTGCATCGAGCTACTGGATGACTCCGCCGACGAGCTGGAAGCTGCCCTCGTCGACATCGGCTCCAACAACGCCGACGTGAGCCGCAAGTACGAGGATATCCGTACCCTCCTGAGCGCCGCCATGACTAACCAGTACACGTGTCTTGAAGGAGTCGAATTTGGAGGGAACAAAACGCTGCGTGACAAGATCCTTAAGCCTCAGCTCATGAGGATCTCTCACCACGTCAGCAATGCACTTGCTATGCTCAATAAAGCTGCTTATCGGATGCCATCGCCACCGGAGGACAAGCTGGTTTATCGCCTTGCCCGGGACGGCTTCCCAAGGTACAAATTATTATATTATTTAAACTTTTCCTAAAATAAGAATAATACACAGTGTCGTGAAGTGAATTGTGCACTTTCTCGTGTTAAGAGTAACAGATACAAACTATTTCGTCCAATCACATCATATATTGAAAATTTATGAAAAGCAGAATAGTGTGTTGTCTGCCACAATTGACAGTACGCAGGTCAAGATGAAGCGCGTCGTGTAAATCCTAATTATAGGATGGATGAATGCAGGTGGTTGAGGAAGAAGGACAGGAAGTTACTGCATGCAACAGTGAAGGACAGCAAGTACGACGTGGTGGTTGCCAAGGACGGGACGGGAAATTTCAGCACCGTACAAGAGGCGGTGGAGGCGGCACCCAACAAGACCACCACCAGGTTCGTCATTTACATAAAGGCAGGGGTCTACCTTGAGAACGTGGAGGTCGTCAAGAAGAAGACCAACTTGATGTTCATCGGAGATGGAATAGAGAAAACGGTGATCAAGGCCAGCCGGAACGTCGTCGACGGCTGGACCACATTCAGGTCTGCCACTGTCGGTAAGCTTCTAAGTTCTAACCTACCCCCATACCTGTACATTTTGCTGGTCCCGTACGACTGCCTAATACATATTATACGGCATTTAATACACCGAATTAATACCTAATTATTCGCTGGTAAACTTGTTCAAATGAAATCCGTTTTCTATTCGACCACAATTTCATCATTTTAATATTTTTCAAAATTAATTGTGATGTTATTTGAATCTGCATGTATTTAAAAACGACCTATTTTCAAGCTCTTGAAATTTTAAAGTAGTTTTTATCTAAATATTTAAGGCTGTGCATGTATATACTATATAGTTGTAATTTAAATGATAGGAACTTATTTATGTAAATTGAATTGATAAACACATACTAAACTTCAAGTAAATATTAATTTCGATTTTCTTTTATAGAATATTATAAGAATTCTAAAACACATACATTGGTTTAGTAATAATAATATGTATATTTTTTTTCATTATATGTATAAAATGATAATCGTAAAAAATGATAATAAACCAAAGGGTCCATATTGTGCTAGCTGGATATAATACACATAAAATAAATATTTATGAATAAGAGTATTAGTTAAAACAAATAACTCTTTAGAGAATGTGCGCATCAATTTAAAGCTGAATGGTTTTTAATATATATAGAGGTCGGTTATCACGTAAACAACTCTTACCATGTAAAATGAGAACAAATTGTATCTGTTAGATCGTTAAATAGTTAAATAGATGGTTGAAATTAGGCGATATAAAGGGGAAAAAATCGTGTTATTAATGGAGAAATATTCGCCAGACCTGACTCTATATATTCGGCGGTATAGTCACATATATTCGGTGTTTACACATTCACGTGATAAGAGTTGTTTACATATGAGTCAGGATCTATATATATATATATATATATAATAAAGATAAATTAATTTACGTGGTAGGTCATTTATTAATTTATATGAAATATTTTATTAATTACAACTATAAAAATAAAAATAAAAATAAAAATATCTTCTATTATAACTAATTGATGTATATTTTTTAAAATTTAAACAATATCAGTAAACTTTTAGAATTAAAAATATTAATTAAGTTATTATTATTATTATTATTATTATTATTATTATTATTATTATAAATTGTACAAAATTGATATGAATAACGGGTGGCTCCGTTCTCAGACCCGTGCTTATTGTAACATTAATAAAAAGCTAACAAGGGACATACCGTTGACTTGTCACACCACGACATTCATTGTTTAAAATAGTAGAAAGACCCGTAGGTGGATCATCAAAAACATAATATCTAATGGGTAAAGAAAGAGACAAAGATGAAATGAAATCCGTAGCTACCTTCGCTTCGCAGTAAATAAGCCGAAATTGGATGGTCCGATCTCTACTAAGGAAGCCTAAACACATTACAAACAGACTAAAGAGAGGGTGAGAACGGGAGGCATTACGGTTAACTAACAACACCACAAGCTCAAAATCAATAAATCAATCTCTATATGAATATATCAAAAGCCTGAATTCCAAGCCAAATGGAGACCCACGCAAAGACCCCAAAGTTCCGCCATAGGTAGCGTGCAAGATCCGATGTTGAACCTGAATCTCTTGACCTAGGTACCAAGGTGGTTGCGGATAAGACTACCACAATAGATATCACAAAGGCAAAATAGTTGTATGTAACACCGCACAATTAGTGTTAAGTTTGTACCAACAGGTGGGAGGAGCTTTCCATGCAATATAGTTGAGGGATCTGGCGGGCTTAGTCTTACTATAATGAGTAACCATTGTTGTAGAGAGAGTACGCACCTTGGTCGCAATGAATAGGTCTCTACAAGTTAGAGCAGCAGTTGAACCGAAAATAATTCCGTTTCTCCACTTTCACCACCACCACCACAAAGAGATAAAAATAAACTATAAATCCCAAGATAAGTCATCTCCATGTATCGTTGTGTTAGCGAGGTTCGAGAGTAGACCATCGCTTTCTTCGAAGGTGAAGGAATCGCCAACAAAACTCACCGAAATAATGCATCCCTAAAGCGAGGCCATGGCAGGGCAATCACGTAGTGCATGCATAGTATCCTGAAGGACCCGCTTAGTATATAAATAGTTATTTGTAGAAAATATAGTATACTAACCATTGGAAGTGTATTTCCAAGATATCTAGTCCAAAATCTCGAAGTCAAAATAAACGATGTGAGAGGCTAAAACAATGAGCTTCTCCATTGGAAATATAGGGCTCAATAGTTGCCAATCTTAGCCATGATTGTCGATCCAATAATCATGAACTTTACTTGTCTAGTTAACTATGTCTCGTATGCAAGAGACCTGGTCAATTAAAGGTTGATCTGTGCACCACACCTCAGTCTAGAACTTAGTAGTGAGCCCGTTCAAGATCGACCAGGAAGTGTCATCCTTCAATATGTTGTCTCTAGCCCATAGAATTCCCTTCTCATTAGGTAAGAAAACCTCATTCCATGCAATAAGATGCATATGGCGTTTTGTCGGTGTGTTCATCCATAAGAATTTGTTACAAACTTTGTCCAGTTTCATGCAAATCAGGGATGAGAGTTTTACAACCCTCATGATATAAGACGGCAAGGTCTTAAGAACCGACTTCACAAGTGTTAATCTACTTGCAAAATTAAGCAATTTTCCCCTCCAAGGGTGCAAGTTTTTTGGTAGCTTTATCAATAAGAAAATCAAAAGTAGCGTTTTTAATGAATGATTGTAAAATAGAGACGCCTAAATAGGTCCCAAAATTACTAGAAATAGGTAGACCATCCTCACGTTGGATACTCTGCTTGAGAGCGCTAGTAACATTGGGAGAAACGAACAAGTGAGATTTAGTGAAACTAACCTTATGGCTTGAACACAAGTAGAAATTACACATACACTTCTTAATTAGTTTAACTTGAGAGGTGGATGCCTCAACAAACAGACTAATGTTATCCACAAAGAAGACGTGAGAGATGTTAGGACAGTCTCTAGCAATCTTAATAGGATTTACTAGTTGTCATAACGAGCTCTTGGATGACATGGCTCATTTTCTCAAGGCATAAAACGAAAAGGTAGGGCGAGAAGGGGTCACCTTACCTAATACCTCTCCATTCCAAAGCACTCTTATTGAAAGGGTACGAACACAACACATAAACTTGACTTAGTTCTCTAGAAGACCCACATTGTTACAAGTCTCTTCAATGAAGTTCCAGCTTAACCTGTCATAGACTTTTTTGAGGTCAATTTTAAAGGTCATCCATTTCTTACCAACAATCTTCTTAAACATAACATAGACTGGTCTTGGACAAATAAAACATTGTCTTCAATCCTTCCATCCGAAATAAAGCTATTCTGAAAAGGATTGTCCATCCTTTCCATAATCGGTTGGAAATGAGAGATGAACAAATTCGTGATAAGCTTTTAGGTTACGTTACAAAGTCCAATAGGCCTACAACTTTGACTAGGGCTGCACAATTTTGGACCGGACCGGAAAACCGGACCGGACCGGACCGGAAATTACGGTCCGGTCCGGTCCAGGACCGTAATTGGAAAATTCCGGTCCGGTCCGGTCCGGTCTAAAAATATTACGGTCCGGTCCGGTCCCGGACCGTAATGTTCCGGTCCGGTCCGGTCCGGACCGTTAATTGTCGTTTTAATTTTTTTTTCAATAAGAAGAGTATCCGGTCCGGTCCGGTCCGGTCCAAACCCGGACCGGACCGGATTAAATGCATACAAAAAAAATATTTTTTTTAATTTTTTTTTAAAAAATTAATAAAACGGTCCGGACCGGACCGTATTGGACCGGACCGTGTTGGACCGGACCGTGTTGGACCGGACCGTTACGGTCCGGTCCGGTCTGGTCCATGGACCGTTTCACTGCTAGTGTGAAACGGTCCGGTCCGGTCCGGTCCGGTCCGGACCGTTTGAACAGCCCTAACTTTGACATGTAGTCTAGAGTATGACATTTTGGAATGAGTGTGAGATGTTTAATTGCAGGTTATAGAATAAAGAATCCACACTTGTAAGTTGTATCAATACTAATTTCGGAAATCACGGGCTAAGAAACGACATTTTGACACATGCTCTGTTCTCAAGTTGGAATAAACGTTTGCAGAAAATGATGTGATTAAATTAAACACAACAACAAATGATAAACATACGCATGTGAAACAACGTCCTATTGAATGTTAGCTAAGAACATTTCCATGTCGCTTCTCTAATTATATAAAACCAAAAAGAATTAATGTTAGATTCAAGGTTGAAAATTGAAATCAAGACTGTAACAAAAGAGAATTTTTATAAAGAAACTAAGGGCCGTTTGATTTAATCACCGAAAACGGAAACGGAATGGAAACGAATCTAGTACATATGCATATCTTTATTCATCAAACTTTTTGGAATTATTTCTTGTGAATTAATGCAAAATGTAGTTGATTCTCCACATTTTGTTTCCCTATAGGGTATCAAAAGTAATCAAACTCTACTCCAATTCCTTCAAACCACAAGGAATGATTCCACAAATTTTCATGAATACTGGTATACATATGGACTAGATTCGTTTCCATTCCGTTTTCGATTCCGGTGTTAAAACCAAACAGGCCCTAAATCTGATTCAATATTTTTGGTTTAATAAATATAAAATGATACAATATGCTTTTGCTGCACACCAACTTGTCGAATCATTCTATTATAAGAATAATATTTCTTTCGGTGTCCCTGAAATAAACAGTAAATCAGTAATATATATATATAATGGATCATCGTAAATTGTATCTACTAAAATAAATATCAAAACGAAACCGTGTAACCGAATTTTGTTTACGTATCACTCAATGAAATTCACCATTCTTTTAGTTAGAGTCAAATATTCAAATAATCTATTAATAATTATATAATTATAATTTATTTACAAATTAACTTAGAAATATAAGTCATGATTTTTCCATAGTGGATCAATATCGACGAATTTGAAATTATCATTGGAAACGATATTTTAGGATGATTTACCTTTAAACGATGACCAATTTTTTTCTCATATTTCATTGGATCAAAACATAGTAAAATGAAATCGGTCAAATAACTCAAAATACCAATTATAAATAACAAAATATATTTAAATTATTTTTTTTCAAAGTACTTCTTTAACAATTACAGTTTGTTTTGTTTATCAAATATTTGGTAATTGCTTATGTATGAAATAATTAATAAATATATTTCTTACTTAAGATTTATTTGAAGGAGATTTTATGAAAAGTAATTACTATAAATACTATATTGAGATAAACATAAAGTAAATTGGAAAAAGGAATGACGTGGGACCCAGAAAAATAAAGATAGAGAAAGTTGATATGTTGAATGTTGACGTTGGAAGGTACTCTCTTTTGTTTTTCCTACCCCCTCCCAAATTAAGGCATAATTTGAGCTACCTTTAACTACAGCGGTGGGGTGACTCAGTGACTGTTCATTCAGCTTCGGTCCACCTATATTAAATTATTAATATCTCTACTAACCAATCCTTAGTAATTACTGTACCATTTACTTAAGTTACTGAATATTTGATGACTGGGTTGCAGCCGTATCAGGAGAAGGATTCGTGGCAAAGGGTATAAGCTTCGAGAACTCAGCAGGGCCAAGCAAGCATCAAGCCGTCGCATTCCGGAGCAGTTCCGACCTATCCGCATTCTACCAATGCAGCTTCGTAGCCTACCAAGACACCCTCTACACCCACTCCCTCCGCCAGTTCTACCGCGACTGCCAAATCTACGGCACCGTCGACTTCATCTTCGGAAACGCAGCAGTCGTCTTCCAGAACTGCAGCCTTTACGCCCGCAAGCCAAACCCTAACCAGGCCAACATCTTCACCGCCCAGGGCCGCGAGGACCCCAACCAGAACACCGGGATCTCCATCCTCAACTGCAAGGTCGCCGCCGCGTCCGACCTTATTCCGGTTCAGTCTTCGTTCAAGTCCTATCTCGGTCGCCCGTGGCGCGCGTACTCCCGCACTGTTTACCTGCTCTCGTATATCGGTGACCTTGTTGAGCCGGCCGGGTGGCTCGAGTGGGCGGGAGATTTTGGGCTTCAGACTCTTTACTACGGAGAGTACAAGAACCGTGGACCGGGTTCGAACACGAGTGGTCGGGTTACCTGGCCGGGTTACCGGGTTATAAATAGTTCGGAGGAGGCGAGTCAGTTCACGGTGGGTAACTTTATTGAGGGTGCTGAATGGCTTCCTTCTTACGACATTCCGCTCTATCTCAACCTTACTCATTAAATGAAATGCGGAATGGCCAATAAATCGAAGGGGCCATCACTGTTGTATTGGGCCATTCCTTTGTGGCCCACAATGATAACACCCGCATAGTATTGCTTATTGTTCTATTGAATTTAGTTTTTATGTCATTGATTTCAATTTTGATTATAAATTTTCATACTATTAGTTTAAATAATTTTTACATTAATATATTGTTGGGGTGTGTTCAAGTAAGGTTGTTAATTGTGGTAAGGTTGTGCGGCCGTTTAAGAGGTTGACACGTGTCCAGAATTTTTTTTTTTAGAAAATATATTCTAGATAATTTTAACTATAATGAATTACGATGTTATAAGTTATGCACTATTCTCTTATAAATTTTGAACTATTCTCATATAATTCATGAACTATTACTTTATATTATTCATGAATTAGTTTTTTATAACTATTAAATATTCACATATAATTTATAAATTATTCCCTTTGAATATGAATTATCACGATATACTATTAATGAACTACTCTTTTATATACTACATTGAGTATTTTCATGTAATTACTTTATTATTACTTCACGATAATCTATTCATGAACAAATAGTATATCTCCAATGAACTACTCTTATAAAGTTCATAAACTACTACTTTCAATACTTCATTTTTAATATATTATATCAAATTATGTATAAATTAATCGTCTATATGTTGTGAACTATTCTAATATAATTCATGAACTATCATTTTATAAGTTATGCACTATCTCTTTATAAGTTTTGTATCATCATCTCAATTCGTTGTTGGAAGGAAGAAGGGGAAAAAAGATTTGGACATGTGTCACCTTCCTAGGCTACCTTGACGGCTTACCGTCTTACCATTATAAACTATTCTATTATAATTCATGAACTATCATTTTATAAGTTTTGTACTATCCGTTTACAAGTTTTGCACCATCATTTTCATTCATTTCTAAAAAAAAAAATTCTGACACGTGTCATCTTCCTAACATACCTTACGGCCTTACCGGAAAGGGGTTGTACTTAGAACAGCTACCTATATTGTTGTACTAGTTTAAATATTTTTTAGTATTAATTTCTATATTTTTGTACTATTTCATAATTATGTATTGGCCGTTGTTAGTAATTTATATTTTTGTAATATATATATTCAGTTTAAACAGCATTATAACAAATTACGTATGGACCCTAGATTAACTTAATTGCTAAAATCTCATTCTCTATATAAAATGGTTTCTTTCTCTATAAGAACTTTTTTGAACATTAATTCTATTTTATAACATATGGGTTTTTGGATTTTCCGAGATTTTTCTTTATCGATTCAATTTTAAAATTAATCGAACTGGTTAAGTTATCGATAATTTAAAGACGATTTAATTAAAAGTTATTGAGGTATGATTGAACAAATTTAATTTACGTATTTGCAAAATTAGAAAACTCTGTTAAATGTACTTGTTATGATACTATCCCGAAAATTATTGATCATCTTCTTCCCAAAAGAATGCATAACACAATTATTTATTTATTTATTTTTGATACATGGGTAAAAAAAATTTAGGCGGATCAGGTTCCAGACACCGATTGGCGTAAGGCATCCTTTCGGATGAGGTCTTGAACATCTTTCGGAATGGCATTGACATCCATCTTGAGATTGTGTCCATGCATGGTGATCTTGTCCGCGACCGTGTTGATTTCCCTGTAGACATGTTGTGATATGGAATAAGAGAATTCTGAGATCATATTGGAGATATCAATGATGATCATATCATGTTCCCATGGGGGCTTCCATATTCGATTAATCGAGTTAATGAGCATCAGGTTATCTCTTTCGATCACGATGGATGCAATTCCTAACTTCTTGGCCTTTTTTAGGCCCTCCCACAAGCTAAGGCTTCTACTTCCAATACAGAATCAGCGTCACAACTACCGCTTCCTATAGCAATATAAACGGCACAATGATCTTTGATGATATATCCAAAAGAAATTTGGTTCATTGAGTTTTGTAAGGCATCAAAGTTAAGTTTTAGGTTTCCCATCTCTGGTCGTTTCCATTATGTTTTTCGTTTTCCTTCTTTGATTTCTAGTTGTTATATTATTTTTTATTGGTTTCTTGTTCACTTGTTCCCATACAAATATCTGACTTAGTGCTAATGCTCTGATGTTCTGCGGGAACGCTTTTTTGTTAAAGATTATCTGATTCTTGGTCATCCACATGTTCCACCAAACCACAATAAGGAGTCTTAAATCAACCAGTGTTAATTTTTCTTTGAGATCGTTTAGGGCCTCTGTTATGCCCTGATTATCAAGATCATAGTTCAGTACTATGGTTGTAGTCTTTTGTTCGTCAATTGTAGTGGCCATAAATGCGCATTGAAAGAAAAGATGTTTGGAACTTTCAGTATGGTGATTGTAGAATTCACAATTCATCATGACATGAACTCTTTGTATATCGAGATTTTGCTTAGTAGAGAGACCGTCCATAGCTAGTTTCCATAGAAAAATTTAAAGTTTTGGCATAACGTCCATTTTTCATATCTAGGTTTTGTCGATGGTTACCCCAACCTTACGTTTTTTTGAATCAGTTCCATGGCCGATTTAGTAGAATATCAACCCTCATCATTCCCCGCCCAATATAGTCTATCCCTAATATTATTATTGGGAAGGTTGTATTTATTGATTTTATCGACAGTGTTAATAGTAGTATTGTGAGTAGTCAATTTAATAGATGATGGTTCCATTTTTTATTTGTGATATACGAGGAAGTCAATTCAATTTGGTCTATCAAATCCTTATTGGTCACCAACTCAAGGAGCGGTTTGTCGATTAGCCATCTGTCTTTCTAGAATTTGATCGTGTTTCCATCTCCTACTCGCCATCTAAGTCCTTTGTCAAATTCTTCTTTTAATTTCATCAATTTCTTCCATTGCCATGATTTACAAGACCGACATTGGTAATTCCATAGGCAAGATCCTTTAAGGTATTTTTCTTCCACAATTTTGACCCAAATATTTTCCGGTTCCGCCATGATTTTCCAAAGAAGCTTCATATGTAATGCTTTATTCATATCTTATGCTTTCCTAATTCCGGTTCCTCCGAGAGACCTTGGTTTACAAATTTTGTCCCAACTGATTAGTGGGTGGAAATTGGGTCCCTTATTCCAAAAGAAATTTCTATTTAGTTGGTCTAGTTCAAGGTGAAAACTTGTTGGTAACATAAATGCCTGCATTAAGTAGCTTGGTTTGGCGTTAAGATTTGCTTTTATTAATTTTATTCTTCCTTCTTGCGATAGGGATGACAGTTTCCACCAGGTAAGTTGTCGCCTTGTTTTAATGATTACGGAATTAAAAATATCTTTGTTGACGCGCCCATTGATGATCGGGCATCCTAGGTATTGTTCAAGATTTGTTGTAGCGTTAATACCAAGGTGACATTGGATTCGTCTTTTAATACTTTGATCAATGTTTGCAGTTGTTTGAAATGCGGATTTGTGATAGTTCATGATTTGTCCTGAGATATCACAATAATCCTTTAGAGCCGATAGAATCTTATTACTTGCTTGTTCAGTTGTCTTAGTGGAAATAATAATATCATCAACAAAAGCTAAGAAAGCTATTCTTGTCCCGTTTTTTGTGATAGGGAATCCGACCAATTTAGGATTTTCGTTTGATAACTTTTGTATGTTTCGGGCTAGAACCTCTGCACAAAGATTGAATATGAGGGGAGAAAGGGGGTCACCTTGGCGAAGACCCCTCTGCGGCATGAAAATATCGGTGGGAGAATCATTGATTAAAATGGAGTAGGAGACTGTAGTGATACACTCTTGGATCCAATCCCGAAATTTGTCTCCAAATCCAACTTTATAGCCATAAACCCGTCTTTACCTTTTTTTGACTTGAAACCTTGGAAAATTTTGTGAGCGATCAACACGTTGTCATGAATTGCTCTATTTTTAATGAAGGCACTTTGAAAATGATGAATCAATCTAGGGAGGACTGCGCTTAGTCTTTTTGCCAATATTTTTGCAATAGTTTTGTACACAGTTGATACTAAGCTTATAGGTTTGTGGTGGGAAGTTGTTGTTGGGTTCTCCGTTTTTGGGAGTAAAGCGATAAAGGTATGATTGATTTGTCTTAATATTTTTCCGGTTCTATAAGAACTTTTTACAACCCTAGTGACTGCTGGCCCAACGATATGCCAAAAATTCTGATAAAACCCGCTGGTATCCCATCAAGACCTAGGGATTTGTCACTACCAATATCAAAGAGGGCATCCTTGATTTCCTTAGTAGTCAACGGTGTTGAAAGATTTGCGTTATCGATTGCAGAAATTTTTGGTTGAATAACTTCTAGATGATTTTGAAGTTTGTGTATGCCAATTTTTGATGTTGTAAAACGGGTATTATAGTCTTTTATGAATTCATCATTAACATCATTCTCTTTAGACATCACCAAACCATTGTTTTTAGTAATCGTTGTAATGACTTTTTTATTTCTTCTGCTTGTAGCTTTCCTATGATGGAATTTCGTATTCTTATCTCCTAGTTGTAGGTTTCTCATTTTAGCTCTTTGCATCCAATACTTATGTTGATAGTCCACTGGGCACTCCCTCTTCCTGGTTAGTCTCTAAATTTTGTCATTATTATATTGGTCAAATAGGGCAAATCTTTGTTTTTGGAGGGCTTCTAGTTCATCATCAACGTTTTGCAGTTGTTTATGAATATTGCCGAATTTATCTCGCTTCCACTGTCTTGGTTTTTGTTTGAGTAGTTGTGTCTTCCTTGCTAGATTGAACATGTGCGTACCTGGAAATTGTGTTCTCCAGACTTGTTGAATAAGATTCTCACAATCTTGTCTTTGCATCCACATTGTTTCAAACCTAAATGGTTTGTTCTTGATTTCTGAGTGTGTGTTTTGCACAAAAATGGAGATCATACAATGGTCTGAATTCGTAAAAGCATGGTTTCTTGTGTGGAGCCCAGAATATTCCTGAATGATATCTAGAGAAGTCATTACCCTATCTAATTTTCGTAGGTATTATCATCACCATCTTTCTTCTTTTTCCACGTGAAAGTATTTCCTTTAGTGGGAAAATCTCGTAAGTTGTAGTGATGAGATAGTTGTTCTAATTTAACGAACTTGTTATTAGCGAGAGACGCCCCTAATTTTTTGTCAGTTGGTTCCAATAACTCGTTGTAATCCCCAATAAATATCATTGGGATGCTAGTGGTATTCATGTCACCCTTAAGTTGTGTCCAAAACTCGCTTTTCATTTGCTCATTAGGGGGAGCATAGATGAAGAAAATCATGGATTCAAAATTGGTGGAAGTATTTGTATGTTTAGCCATAAGGTATCTGTCGGAAGATTTAATAATTTCGATATTTTTGCCCTTGAGTTGGTAGTCTTTCCATAAAAGGCATAGACCCCCTGTGTACCCCAAAGCCGGAATGAAAAACATTATATCAAAACTTGCACTTTTCCATACACTTTTGTCTAGTTCATACTTAGCTTTTGTTTCAGCCAACATAATCATTTGAATGTGTTCATTTTTGCATGTGATATTGATGTTAGTCCAAAAGTTTTTTTTCTTCATACATGCGATCTTCATTTAAACCTTACAACTTTCAACGGGTGTTTAATTCCCTTTGTTCCAAACCTATTCTCAATATTCTTCGTTATTCTGATACTCCCTTTCATTTTAATGAGGAAAATGAAACTCATCCTAAAGTTCTTAGTACAACAACTCTTTTGTATATTAAAGGTAAATAGGATCGGAAGTGTTTTTTCCAAGTCGGACCTTACTGATTGAGACGGACCGTACATTTTGTTATTGATGAGATTCGCATTGACGCCATTGGAATATAAGGAGCATTCCGAATGTGCAGAAATTATGAGTTTGTGAGTACAGTTATCCGGATACCAAATTTTAGTACCTTCTCATTCACCATCTGTAATCTCTTGACATTGTTTGATTTAAACACAATTTGATTGTGAAATTGCTCTACCAACACCAACATTATTAGTAGTCCTTTATGATGTTGGCAAAATTGGTAAAAATAGTCTCAAAACAACTTTTATAATCATCAACATCTATACCATACACACTGGCATTTTCTAATACCCTGTTTTTCACATCTATAAGTTGTCTTGTAATCCTTTCATCTCTCATGATTCTAGAATGAACTTCAGGATGTTGTACTTAGTTCTTTGTTAACCTCTTGCAAAAGGAGTTGTTCTTATTCTTTGTTAGTCTTATTTCCGCATTAGTCTTGGTGTTACCTTCGTGCATAACTATCACACCACACTCCAACACAACCTTAGGCCGGTAGCTAAAAACAATTACCATCTGCACAAATGACCAAAACCCGACAATATAGAGAATTTTGTTCACAAAAACAGATGTTTTAAAGAAGTAACTACTTCAGAAATCAGGCATAGTTCTATTCCACATTTCTTGATGCTTGATGTTCTTGGTTTGTGGTTGCATCACACGCGATCTCCCTTTGGTAGTCCATCCTTCACCATTGTTGATACAGTAGTTAACTGAGCATGCAACACATAAACTCGAAAAGCAGGCACCACAATACAGGCAGTTTGCCACCTGCATACAATTTTCTAAGAAGGATCTTTTAATGAGGAGATTTTTAGTCTCAATTTGAACATAATTTTCTCGCAGTTGTTGACCTAACATGATGGTCTTAGTTTCTTTTTTTGTACAAAAACCGCCGTTTTCCTTGTCATTTTCTTCCTACAATAATTCGAGAGGGAAGCAAATGACACCAGATGCATAAAAATCTGAGAACATCAATGTTCAAACTATTCATGTTCTCAATCATATCTAAGCAAAGTAGGATGATGTTTGCTCTAGAAGAATAAATGAGGTTTTTGTAGATTTAATCGAAGTTAATCGATGATGAAGGAACGTACCAGACTTATCACTGCAGTTAATACAATTATGTATCAGTTTATTAATAATGTTATGTGCTTTAATGTGATTATGTTTGTTACATTCTCTAGACATTCCACAAAACAACATCAACATGAAAGGATCTTTAATATCCTCTACTGGTTCAGAAATTCCCTGGAAAAGACAAGCAATTGTGATTCGGAAAGAGTTCCGAGAGGGGTTAGAGTGGTTACCTTTTTGATCGATAGTAGATCTCAGTTTCTTCCTCTAGGGAAATTTGTGAGAAAAAAAAAAACCACACATAAATCATATTGGCCAATATGTGGTTTGTTTTGGCTTCTCTTACGATTATTAAAACCAAAAGATTCAAAGCAATTCAGGCTATTATTTGCACCTTCATTGTCTAGTAGGACTATAGTCAAAATTGAAAGCATCAAGGAAATGTTTCTATGATCAGTGTAGATTAAAATCGAACAGGTTATTCTAGGTCTAAAGAATGTGCAATGGAAGAGGTACTTACCTTTTTGGTCAGAAAATCTAGATGTTCTCATGTTCCATGGCCGAAACTTATTCAAGAGAAGGGGTGCAGTGGGACATACGGCCTTATACCATCCTGCATCCAAAGCCTTGCCTAGATCTTTCAAGGAGCGGACCCAGGAAAGCAGATGCTCGAAAAGCTCGTAGAAGGGCGCACCCTCCATATTCTTGACGTCCTTAAGGCATCGCCGTTGTTGGCCACAACCCACCTCCCGAGTTTTCCATCTGTTCCTCTTTTTCCTCTTCTCATCAACGAGCCGCTTCATTTTGATGATCTTAACCCTATGTTTTGGTAACTCGCGACCCACCGATCCCCAATAGTCAAAGAGTGGTCTAATTTCTTGTCTCAAATGACCAAATCGGAAGAGGAAAGGTAGATCTAGACGAGTATGGGTACTGTGGTTTTCAGGTTTTCTGGGTTGTTTAGGGACGGCTGGTTGTGGTATCTTGAGGCTAGAAATTTCAGGTTTTTTTCATTGATTTTCCCTTACAGAAATAAGCACAGATGAGAAGCCTTTCTAACTTCATCTTTCTTTGTTGGATGTCTTCCTCTGCATCAAGACTTTGCTCCAGTAATTTGTATTTGGGATTTTGGGATGTTGAGGGTCAGCTTGAATCGCTGTCGATTTTTTGCGGCTAGGATTTCAGGGGATGTGAGAGATGAGGGAAAGCTAACACAATTAATATCTTACCTACCTGAATCCTAGGTTTTCTCTCTTTTTGTTTCCCTCACAGTTGATACACCCTTGACTACCATTATCATCCATATGGCCGCATATCCCGACACACCTTGTCTTCGTTCCATCATGGGATTTTTGACGGATATATGAGGCATACCGGCAAATCAATAAAACTACCGATAAAAGACATTTTCCGTATATTTAAAATCCGTCATCTTTTCTAATTTTATTTATTTATATTGTTAATAACTGATAGCATGAATTATAGTCTATATTTTGGGGTTTGTTTGGACGTTTTATCTTTCATAATCTGCATGTTTGTATGTATATTATGTGATTATATTACCATTTCATCTACCTTTGCGAGAATCGAGGTCTACACCTAGTTTTGTTGTAATCGTAGGTAAAATGGCACGTTTTGCATCAAAAAGGAGCAAAAGGAGCTATGGAGTCATTGGAGCTACATTGAGGAACATAAGGAACTATCCAGGAAGCATAACCATGGATTAAAGATTCACTTTGGACCAGTTTTGAGAGATTTCACATTCAGTTGTGACTCACCTCGGTTGACCAGAGATTCATCTCGACCGAGGTGATCCAGAGACGCCGACTCGACCGAGGCGAATACCTAGGACGCGGCGAGAATATTTTATTCTTGGCTGAGATCTTTTATCTTTGGAAAGTGATCTTTTATTTTTGGGCTTGGCTCCTGGAAGGAAGAAGATCTTATATTTTAACTATTTTCATGGGAAAAGATCTTTCTAAGATATTTTATCTTTGGAGGAGTTATTTTCCTATAAAAAGGGTTGGATTTCCACAAATCCAAGGAGGACGCTATACCACCGATCAGGGTTTACACGCAGCAACAGCCATACTCCAGTTGGGAGATTTGAAGAACCTTTTTGAAGGTTGAAGGAAGATTGAAGATCATAGCTTTTATAGCTTTTGGAGGGTTTTGTAAGATTGTCTTTAATTCCTTTCCTTGTTGTCTTGTCTTGTTGGATTGCTATCCAAGGAACGCTTTTGTTGTGATATTTGATTCAGTTATTGAAGTCTTTTCATTAAATTCTTCTTGTTCAAATATTCACCTTCTTCCCATATATTTGATTAATACTTTCATAATGATGATGAGTGGCTAGTTTCCTTGTGTGATTCTAGGGTGATTGGCTGAAGGTTGTGGGAAAAACAATGATAGAATAATCTTAGATTCCAGTAGGATCCTGAAAGTTCGAGTCTTTAACCTTAACCCTAAGCATCTCGCTCAGTCGATGAACATCTCGGCCGGGGTGGAATTTGGCTGACCGAGGTGACTTATCTGATCCTAAACTGAGAGTTAAGTGTTAGAGTTTGCCAAATCCTACTCTTATTACACCTTTCCTGGTTCAAAGCAAGCTTAGGATGAGACTTACCCGGTAATTCCTTAGTTTGTGTATCAACGATCATAAGTGTAGGTAATACAGGTTTATCCTTTATTGGGGTTTGAGTGTGCTTCCATCCCATCTTTGTGAGTTAGCCTGAGACTTACCCTGTAAAGGTTGATTCTATGCCCTTAGATGGTGTGTTAGTTTGAGGTTATAGTTCTTTATCTTGATTCCTTGAGACTTACCCGGAAATAGGAGTTACGGTTTAGGATTAGTGAGTAGTGAGACTTACCCGGTGATCTATTCCACTTTAGTAACACCTTCCCCATGCAAAAACCTCAGCTTTGTCCGCTTATCTTTAGATCTTGAGTTGGAACCACAACTAGACGCTTTAATCCCTAGAATTGCATGTTTGCTTTATTGACTTCTTATTCATCTTTGATTGTGTTAATTGCTCTTGTGGTTAGTATTCACGAAGCTTATCGTTATCGACTTTGTTTCACCGAGTCCCTGTGATCGACCCTTGGAATTCCTTGCTTTTACTACGATTGACCCGTACACTGCGGGTTCGCATCCTTGTTTTAAGCTTAAGTCTAGGGTTATAAATTTAAAGCTTGCACACACCGTTTGGAGCGAACAAGTTTTTGGCGCCGTTGCTGGGGACTTGGTCTAGACCGAGCCGGTACAGTTTGATCTTGGGGCGCTTGCCCCCGTGTCTTCTAACCACTCTACTTGAGTGACTTTTGCAGGTTCTTTCTTAGGTATATGCGAAGAACCCGCACTGGGAAGGAAATCGTTCCTTACGATCCCGAACCAGAAAAGACATACAAGCGACGCTTAAGAGAAGCGAAGATGGCCCAACAAGACAACCGCGATCTTGAGGCCGAATTGAAAGAGGCGTTAGAGCTGCTACGCCTCAGCAAGGAAGAACTAAGGCGAGAGAAGGAAGAAACTCGCACCAAAACTGAAGCAATCGAAGCAGAAATGGCCGTCATACGAGACCAGATTCTACTTCGACCGAGGGAAGACCCAGTTCCCGACGCTGGACCGAGGCAGGTCCCAGTTGCTGACCCTCGACCGAGGCAGATCCCAGTACCTGACGCCCCGGCCGAGATACTTCCACCTCGGATGCCAGTCCGAGATGTTCTTCTTGTAGGAATCCCACAAACCCTAGGTCAAAGGATGGACCCTAATCAACAACTGAGGCGTCCAGGAGTCAACCTAGGAGATCCAGCGAACCATGACTACGAACTTCGACCGCAAGTTCTATCCATGATTCGCCAATGCCAATTCGGAGGGATGGAGAAGGAATCACCACATCAACATCTTCAAAACTATGAGATCTTGATGGAAACCTTGCGACCTTCCAGAATTGATAATAATAATTACAAACTAAGACCTTTTTACTTTTCTTTAAAAGATAGAGCTCTTACTTGGTATCAATCTCTTCCCCCAGGTAAAATTAGCACATGGGAGGAGATGACTACGGAATTCTTGACCAAATTCTTTCCCCCCTCAAAGACAGTTGAAATGAGAGGGAAGATCAATGCTTTCATTATGAAGGACAAGGAGAGCTTGTCCAAGTCATGGGAGCGGTTCAAGGACATCCTTTTGGATTGCCCACATCATGGGATTCCAAAAATCGAGTTGTTGGAGATTTACTTCAAGGGACTGGACGGAAGCACCCAGTTCAATCTCCAACTACTCTCTGCCGGTACCTTCATGGACATGGCGATTGACGAGGCTTGGGACTTCATCGAGAAGCAAGCCTTGAATATGGAGAAATACACCCACCAAGGAGATGAAGGTGGAGTTAAAAGAGTCAACTTTCAAGAGACTCAATCCAACAACAATCAACTCACGTCTTTGAAGAATGATGTGAAGCAATTGAAGGAACTCTTGGTTGCTCAAACCAAGAAGGAAGAGCAAGGGCAAAGAAACAACAACAACGGGTACCGTAACAACAACAATGGTTCCCGGAACAACAATTACAACACCAACAATAGAGGCTCCAATAGCAACAATTGGAGGACGAACAATCAAAACAACCAGAATCCTGGTAACAGTTATTCTAACTCCAACTCTAATAATTCCTCTAACCCTTTCCTCTCTTCCCATTCTTCTTCTTCTACTCCATTAAAGAGCCAGGGGCAAGGATCAAGTTCGTCTCAGCCAGAAAAGAAAGACGCAGTTCTAGAGGCTATCTTGATCAAGCTTAGTGCTATGGAGACTTCTATGACTTCATTTTCCATTTTCGAGGGCCCAAAAGTCCTTCGAACAACAACTTGCAAGTAGGGCGAATGAAGCGCCAAGAGATCCAGGGAAGCTTCCAGCGAAGACGGAAAGCAACCCTAAGGGCCAGATCATGGCCATAACTACGAGGAGTGGACTGAAGACTGCAGATCCAGGGCCTCGGTCGGTGCCAGTACCGATGAAAACCACCTCGGTCCAGGTGCAGTCGAAGAACACTTCGACCGAGATGCCAACCGAGGTGGAATCACAGAAAGCGGAGGGGAAAACTGAAGTTTATATTCCACCTCCTGCATACAAACCACCACTTCCATTCCCCCAGTCAAGGGCCAGAGCACATCTAGACAAGCACTTTGGTAAGTTCCTTGACTTGATGAATAAGCTGCATATTAACATTCCTTTCCTTGATGCCATTCTAGGAATGCCCGCCTATGGGAAGTTCTTAAAGGAGATCCTTTCAAGGAAGAGGAAACTGGAAGACTTTGGTGAAGTTAGGATGACATCTAAATCCTCGGAGCTTATTCAAATCATGAAGGAGAAGATGCCACCTAAATTGAGAGATCCCGGCTCATTTTGCATTCCCATTCAAGTTGGGGATGTCACTTGTGAAGCCCTTTGTGATCTAGGAGCCAACGTGAGCATCATCCCGCTGGAGCTATGTATGAAGATCGGACTTGGAGAGCCCAAGTCGGTCAAGATTCGACTTTATATGGCGGATCGCTCCATCACCCATCCCGTGGGCATCTTGGAGGACGTTCCGGTCAAGTTAGGTAACTTCTATCTACCTATAGATTTTGTTGTACTTGACATTCCCGCAGATTATCCTGTTCCTATTATTCTCGGGAGGCCATTTCTAGCAACTTCGGGTTGCAACGTGGATTGCAAGAACGCCAAGTTGAAATTCAACATTGGCGGCGATGAGGTGGAGTTCGCACTACTTTCAGCCATGAAAGGGGAGAAGCTAACTGATGATATATTCAACATCTACAATGAAGAAGAATCAAGAGAATTGGTGAGCTCTATCCTTATTAACGATCCACTCGAAAGAGTTATTAGCTTCAGTTTAATGGAGGAAGGTATAGATGCTTCTTGTGATGCAGATATACGGAGCTTGAAGGCACTGGAAGAGGATCCAGGAGCAAAAACTGAGTAGCTAATCCAGGAGACGAAGATCTCCAGTTTCGGTTCCAGTTGCAGTACCTCGACCGAGGCACTTCCTGGACTGAGCGAGGCGACTGAAGAACATCTCGGTCAACGCCTCTGCACCTCGACCGAGGTCGATGGCGAGACGAATTCAACTGAGACTTCCGAAAGTCCAGTTTCTAAAACCATTCCACAGGAAGGAGGAAGTAAGGATCCCCCTCAGAAGACACCCCCAGTCGTGGAGCTTAAACAACTCCCTAGTCACTTGAGGTATGTCTTTCTTGGACCGGATTCTACTTATCCCGTTATTGTTAGTGCTTCCCTTTCCGAATCTGAATTGTCTAAGTTGATGCATGTCCTGAGAAAGCATCAAAAGGCTATAGGTTATACCACGGATGATCTTATTGGCATTAAGCCTTCTTTCTGCATGCATAGAATTCTAATGGAGGACAATCATAAGACTTCACGGGAACCTCAAAGACGGTTAAATCCGATCATGAAAGAGGTTGTGAAGAAAGAAATTCTTAAGTTGTTGGATGCAGGTATTATCTATCCTATCTCGGACAGCAAGTGGGTTAGCCCGGTGCATGTCGTTCCGAAGAAAGGAGGGATGACCGTTGTGACGAATAAGAACAACGAGTTGATCCCAACTAGGACCGTTACGGGCTGGAGGGTTTGCATCGATTATAGGAAGCTGAACACGGCCACACGGAAGGACCATTTCCACTTCCCTTCATCGATCAGATGCTCGAGCGGTTGGCCCAGCATTCACACTTTTGCTACTTAGACGGTTATAGTGGATTCTTCCAGATTTCTATCCATCCGGATGATCAGGAGAAGACCACTTTCACTTGTCCATGGGTTGCTTATAGGAGGATGCCATTCGGATTGTGCAATGCACCCGCTACCTTCCAGCGATGCATGATGGCTATCTTCTCCGAGTACATAGAGGAGATCATGGAGGTATTTATGGATGATTTTCTGTATATGGTTCCTCTTTTGATGATTGCTTATCTAACCTTTCGCTAGTGCTTAAAAGATGTGAAGACACTAATCTCGTTTTGAATTGGGAGAAGTGTCATTTTATGGTTAGTGAAGGCATTGTGCTAGGACACCTCGTTTCTAATCGAGGCATTGAGTTCGATCGCGCTAAGATCGAGACTATTGAGAAACTCCCTCCCCCTTGTTCTGTTAAAGGTGTGAGGAGTTTTCTCGGGCATGCAGGTTTCTACAGGAGATTCATCAAGGACTTCTCTAAGATTTCTAAACCTTTAACTAACCTCTTGAATAAAGATGTTGTTTTTGAGTTTTTGCAGGAGTGTCTTGATGCTTTTTACAGGATTAAGGAAGCGTTGATCTCCGCTCCTATTATCCAGCCTCCAGATTGGACCTTGCCCTTTGAGATCATGTGCGATGCTAGTGATGTAGCCGTAGGAGCGGTGCTTGGGCAAAAGAAGGATGGACGGACCACCGTCATCTACTATGCTAGCAAGACGCTAGATGTAGCACAACGCAACTACGCTACCACCGAAAAGAAGTTATTGGCGGTTGTATACGCTTTCGAGAAGTTTCGTTCCTACTTAGTTGGGGCGAAAGTCATTGTCTACACCGACCATGCTGCCATTCGTTACTTGTTGGCTAAGAAAGATGTCAAACCACGCCTTATTCGATGGATTCTCTTGCTTCAAGAGTTTGACCTAGAGATCCGCGATAAGAAGGGATCCGAGAATTCTGTTGCGGATCATCTCAGCCGGCTACCTGCATCTTCACGTGAGAAGGACGATCCGCCCATAGACGATTCATTCTCCGATGAGCACTTACACTTGTTGGAGCGTTTGATAGATTTACTCACTTCACCCCACGATGGAGGTGAAGTATGGGGTGAGGGCACCTCCCATCACGTTTGAGACGCATCATGGTCCAGCTAGCGACCTTAAATCAAGCGCTTCTTGGGAGGCAACCCAAGGTATTGCTTTCTTTTCCCGTTTTCTAGTCTAGCTTAGATAGTTTGCTTTTGCTTTGTTTTGTTTGTTTTTGGCGTTCTAGACAGATAACAGGTTACAGCTAAGGAAGGAGAACCAATCAGTAGCATAACTGGAAGAACAGAAGTTCGAGAATTCGAGAAGACGAAGTTTGACTGAGACACCTCGGTCCAGTCGAGGCCACCTCGACCGAGTTGATTCTTGAGCAACCGAGGCGACTAGGGTTTCTGCAGAACCACCTCGGTCCGTACCACCTCGGTCCAGTCGAGACCATCTCGACCGAGGTGACAGCAGTTCCAGAAACAGTATAAAAGGGGGAAAATTTCTTTTTTCACTTTTTTTACCCATTTCGACTCGACCGCGACGCTCTTCCACCTCGCTTCCTCGATTCTTGCTCGTTTTCAAAGATTTCCGCTTCCAAACTGCGATTAAGGCATAGAGGATCCCATTGCAAGTACAGATCTGCGAAGAAATCGAACGATTTGGCCGAAACGAGGTAAAAACGAAACCGAACCCTAAATTCGTTTATTCGCTTCGATTTGGGCTTTGGTTGCCCTTGCATCTGCTGAGAAAAAGCTTAAGTACCCCATAGGAAGCAATTGTAGTGATTTTTGGGGGAAAAGAACTGGATTTCTGAGAGTTGACTCGCGAACTGTCTTCGCCTCGGTCCAGTCGAGCTGTGCCTTGGCCGAGGTGATTCTTGAGAGCTGTCAGTCGACCGAGGTGATCTGACAGTAGCTAGTGAAAATGAGTTCTGAACGTCGCCTTGCCCTCAAAGATAGATCCTCGCCTTCCCCTTCTTCCTCTTCTTCCCGACCTTACCGCCCGGTGATCCATGAGAGACACCAGGTAGATTATGAGCGTATAGCTAGCCGTCCAGTGATTGCACCACGATTCCTGGACATTTCAGCTTTTGATTGCCTAGGGGTAGATGGAGACCTTTGGAGGATGATTACTACAGTTGGGCTGGATCAGTTTACTGAGATCCGAGCCCCAGCCTACTTGGAGCCGACCCTAGAGTTTGTTAGCTCCTTCACCTACCTTCCCACAGAGCAGTCTGTGAAGTACCGGTTGATGAACCGGAACTTCTTAGTACCGCTCGAGATTTGGAGAGATATCTTCGGCTTTCCTGAGCCCACCGCCATTGACTTCCCATCTCGATCTGTAGCTAGGGAGTTCTGGGGGCAGATCGCCCATATTGCTGAGCACGCAGATAGATGGCGCCTTGGAGATTCCAGGGAGAAGGTCATCTTCCACCTAGCCTTTAGGTTAGCCCACCGGATATTCAGCGAGACACTTTTGGCGCGTACTGAGACGCCCCAGAAGATCCGACAGGGCGAACTTTTCAGTTTATACTGCATGGTTACTGGGGGTTTCCCACACTTTGGCTTGATTTTGGCAGAGGATCTGCACAAGATCAAGGCCAAAGCGAAGGGAGACATCTGCTGCGGAGGGCTTGTCACCCACATAGCTGCTTATCATGACATGAACCTCAGTGCTTGTACGATGGTGGTGGCTCCGTAGCCGCTTGGATTGCAGGAGATGATCACTCGGCGGATTCTCGTTCCCAGAGGTCTGACTACTCCATATGTGGCTATGCCGTGGGAGCTGACTGCGCCACAGGGGATCCGATGGTCTGCCCAGTTCACTGTTTACGATCCACACTATTGGCAGACCGCCTGGGCTCCACTGATGGAGGATTTTAGGGAGGCAGCAGTTGCCCCAGCTGAGGAGGAGGAGGCTGATGACGAGGAGACATTGGATGAGAGAGAGGGTGGAGTCCCGATGGATATAGGGACGGATACTGCAGGGACGAGCGCACCGCCGATTATAGATCTGGATGAGGAGGATACTGAGCCTGCACCTGCTGCATCACCTGCTAGACATGCTAGGCGTAGGACACGTCGTCATAGAGATTCAAAGGCTCATCGTCGGATCGATGATCTGACAGATCAGATGATAGATTCTTATGTTGCCCTCACTGTGGACATGCATGAGAGATTTGTTGCCCAGCACCAACAGATTGACAGCTGGACTCATCAGATGTTAGAGGGGCAGCACTATCAGCGCAGGATGATGGAGATACAGTTCCAACAGACTATGGGTTATCCATTCGACCCATCCCAGTATCCGTACGTGCCACCACCACCACCACCGGATCATGACTATTGATGAGCTGCAGGATTTTCTTTATTATATTTTTATGCAGTTCAGCTATTTATCCGGTGAGTACTCTTATCTTTAGACTTATATTGACCCACTGGGACAGTGTGTCCCAAGTATGGGGTATTTGTTGTACTTATTTGATGATGATTTGATGTACTTATTCGATGACTTTGATGTATGACTCACACTTTATCGGATATTTTATATTTATGCTTCACATTTGCATTTATATGCTTATCTGATATTGCATGCATATTTACAGGTTATTTGATTGAGAAAAACGTCGAAATTGAAAAAAAATGGTTTTAAAAAAAATTTTTGACCTCGACCGAGTCAGTCTTGGCCAAACGAGGCGTTTCACCTCGGTTGACCCAAGAACACCTCGACCGAGGTGGGTTAACTGAGAGTTTTCAAAAACGATTTTTTGTGCTTCTTATCTAGATATGATCTCAGTGAAGATCTTGCTTACTGACTGGTTTTAAATTCTTTATGTGTTTGAAAGATTTTATAATATGTTTAAGTTGCTAAATGCTTTGTTTGAAATTATTGGCATGTTTAATACCTTGTTTTTATCTAAATTATGTTGAATTTGAAGGTTGACACCACATCATGAGTTCTCTCACTTTCTTCCTGGAAAGACCAAGGCAATTCATTCTTCTCTCTTCTTCTTCTTGATCATGCTTAGCCCCTCATATACATTTTGCCTCCCTTTACCTATCCGGGAATTTGGAAGCAAGCGAAGTGGTGAAAGCAAGTGAAGTTAAAGTTGAGAAGTTGGCTGGAAGTGAAAGTGTTAGAAAGCAATTTTAGGTTTGGGGAAGTCAATCATGAAGATGAGTAACTCGGCACCATTCACATAGCCGGGTGTTTGTGTCTTGCCAAAGTCGGATTGAGCGATATTCCTAACGGGTCATGGTATGTGCATCAAGGGTTTGATGCATCTCGAGAAAATTGATGATTGCAGATTTCCTAGGCTTCGGTTATTGTGCACCTCTGTCCATGCATCCCAAAAAGTAAAGTAAAAAGAAAAAGTGTGAAATAAGCAAAGCTTATTGGTGGAAGATGTTGCAAGTCAAAGTGAAAGTGAAGTTCATCCTTTTCCCGAATTCTAGCACCACATTACCTTACATACATCCCTACCCTACACGTTTCTTGACCTTTCTTTTGGGAAGCCCTTGAGACCTTGAGCTTGTTGATTGACTTAGTGGTTTAAACTGGATTATACATGATTAATTTTGATAATTATGACTTATTATGCATTCTATGGTTTTATGCAAAGATGAACAACTTTTCTATATTTATAAAATGTTTTGATCATATTTTGATTTTAAATTCCATGAAGTATTCTCTTAGAGTGATCTATGATTGTTGCACACCATAAAAATGTTTTTGAAAGACTTTTCATTGATTCTGTTGACTAATAATCCATTCTATCTTGTCTTTTATATGAGGAACTTGCTTGGGGACAAGAAAGGGCTAAGTATGGGGTATTTTGATAGCATGAATTATAGTCTATATTTTGGGGTTTGTTTGGACGTTTTATCTTTCATAATGTGCATGTTTGTATGTATATTATGTGATTATATTACCATTTCATCTACCTTTGCGAGAATCGAGGTCTACACCTAGTTTTGTTGTAATCGTAGGTAAAATGGCACGTTTTGCATCAAAAAGGAGCTATGGAGTCATTGGAGCTACATTGAGGAACATAAGGAACTATCCAGGAAGCATAGCCATGGATTAAAGATTCACTTTGGACCAGTTTTGAGAGATTCACATTCAGTTGTGACTCACCTTGGTTGACCAGAGATTCATCTCGACCGAGGTGATCCAGAGACGCCGACTCGACCGAGGCGAATACCTAGGACGCGGCGAGAATATTTTATTCTTGGCTGAGATCTTTTATCTTTGGAAAGTGATCTTATATTTTTGGGCTTGACTCTTGGAAGGAAGAAGATCTTATATTTTAACTATTTTCATGGGAAAAGATCTTTCTAAGATATTTTATCTTTGGAGGAGTTATTTTCCTATAAAAAGGGTTGGATTTCCACAAATCCAGGGAGGACGCTATACCACCGATCAGGGTTTACACGCAGCAGCAGCAACCATACTCCAGTTGGAAGATTTGAAGAACTTTTTTGAAGGTTGAAGGAAGATTGAAGATCATAGCTTTTATAGCTTTTGGAGGGTTTTGTAAGATTGTCTTTAATTCCCTTCCTTGTTGTCTTGTCTTGTTGGATTGCTATCCAAGAAACGCTTTTGTTGTGATATTTGATTCAGTTATTGAAGTCTTTTCATTAAATTCTTCTTGTTTAAATATTCACCTTCTTCCCATATATTTGATTAATACTTTCATAATGATGATGAGTGGCTAATTTCCTTGTGTGATTCTATGGTGATTGGCTGAAGGTTGTGGGAAAAACAATGATAGAATAATCTTAGATTCCAGTAGGATCCTGAAAGTTCAAGTCTTTAACCTTAACCCTAAGCATCTCGCTCAGTCGATGAACATCTCGGCCGGGGTGGAATTTGGCTGACCGAGGTGACTTATCCGATCCTAAACTGAGAGTTAAGTGTTAGAGTTTGCCAAATCCTACTCTTATTACACCTTTCCTGGTTCAAAGCAAGCTTAGGATGAGACTTACCCGGTAATTCCTTAGTTTGTGTACCAACGATCATAAGTGTAGGTAATAAAGGTTTATCCTTTATTGGGGTTTGAGTGTGCTTCCATCCCATCTTTGTGAGTTAGCCTGAGATTTACCCGGTAAAGGTTGATTCTATCCCCTTAGATGGTGTGTTAGTTTGAGGTTATAGTTCTTTATCTTGATTCCTTGAGACTTACCCGGAAATAGGAGTTACGGTTTAGGATTAGTGAGTAGTGAGACTTACCCGGTGATCTATTCCACTTTAGTAACACCTTCCCCATGCAAAAACCTCAGCTTTGTCCGCTTATCTTTAGATCTTGAGTTGGAACCACAACTAGACGCTTTAATCCCTAGAATTGCATGTTTGCTTTATTGACTTCTTATTCATCTTTGATTGTGTTAATTGCTCTTGTGGTTAGTATTCACGAAGCTTATCGTTATCGACTTTGTTTCACCGAGTCCCTGTGATCGACCCCTGGAATTCCTTGCTTTTACTACGATTGACCCGTACACTGCGGGTTCGCATCATTGTTTTAAGCTTAAGTCTAGGGTTATAAATTTAAAGTTTGCACACACCGTTTGGAGCGAACAATAACAAAAGGGGATATTCTTGTGAATATCTCTGTTTAAAAAGACATAGAATGTTTGAGATAAATTTTTGAATATGCCATCGAATTCCTTCTTCAATGCCTATAATATTTGCTTTTAATTCTGCATTAAAGTCTTATGATTTGTCTTCATCCTCCTTATATAAAAGATGCTTTCGTTCATTTGTAAGAAATGTTTAAATTAAATCAAGTTTAGTTGAAGGTAATCCCCTCCTTGATTTTGAACATCACCTCCTCCTTCTCAAAAGTTCTTCTTTCAATCTTCGATCCAATACTTTACATTCGAGGATTCTTCAAGAATCAACTATTCACTCCACTTCACGGATTGTTCGATCATTCTTGATGGGATCAACCATTCGCTTTCGCATCCATCTCATAACTTCCGTCAACCATATTCTATCATTTGAATCACCCGTACATAACATACATAGTAATTGAAGCTTAAGTTCGATCTAGATTCACGCCGAACCAATTGCCTTGGTCACCGGAAAAGAAAGACGCCAATGTTAGAGCTCCGGAAGTGGGATCTTTCTCACCTACTTAAGTTGGATGAAGTTGTTATATGGGTGCATGGCATGATGATATGATGTGTGTGTCCGTAAGGCCCAAAGATGAAAGGCAGTTCCGAAAGTCGAGGGGGTCAAAGGGCTCGGCCCACGAGAAGTAGAGGTGGGGGTTGTCACATGGGAATTTAATAATGCGGTGTGAAAAAAGCAACACCGCATAGCATGTGCTTCTTCTCTTTTCTCCTTTCCACTGCATAAGAGTGCATGTGAAGAAGGGAAGGGAAAAGACAGGTCCGCACATGGTCAATCATTTACAATATGTGTTATGTTTGGATTTACAATATGTGGTTACATAGCCACTCAAGATGAACAAGTGTCAGAGACTCAGAGGCAGACGACGCTTACAGGGGAATGGACAAGTGGTGTTGAATAGATATGGGAGTATGTTTGTATAAATCTTGGGAACCTCAATCTTATATTTGACTACTTGGATATCCATCACCCCTACGCCTTAACCCATTCTTTGCTTTAACCTACATGTGCAATGTTACACTCCATCATTCTTTCAAATCACATCATTTACCCTAGAGACAATGAATTTACAGAACAATGAGAGGGATTATGAATTGGGTAACAAGAATTAACTTTTAGAAAATCAAAAACTGTTTTTATAACAATTTATAATGTTGTATTTGACTTATTGCACGATCAATTTTTCTTAGATAACACACGAAAAATGAATGCTAAATAGTGTAATAACCGAAAATTTTAAAGTTTCGGTAAACTGCAAGTAACCAAATTCCGATACGACAATCGTAAATAAATAAATAAATAAATAAAATAAAACGAGTTTAAATGTTATCATTTTATGTGACTTTAAGTCACATAAAATGATGAAAACTTATGATCGGAAATAAAGTACGCACCTTAAAAAAAATAAAAATAATAATAATAAAAATAATACAGAATTTAATTCCGTATTATATAACTTTCTGTACCTAACTAGAATTCGAGCGAGTAACGAGTTCCTTTTCCGTGCTAATATGAAAGCGGGCCGGATGTGGGCCACTGCGAGGCCCAATCAGCAGCCCACCTCCTAATTAAAGCCTAACCCTAATTTTCTCTTAATCTAATCCGCTAATTACCTCCCTTCTAATCTCTCCTGTGCCGCTTTTGCTGCTTCTTCTCGCAAACCTACTGCACAACAGCAACCTTGCCGCCGGACTTCCTACAATCGCCGCAACAACCAGAGCTGCTACCGCCTTCGACCGGAGACGCCACCGCCGAGCCTGCGCCCTCCTGTCGAGTCCGGTAAGTGCACCGTCTTCCCTCCTTCCGTTTCTCCTCTGTCCGAGCCTCACCTTTCCGCTCCTTCAGAAAAGAGGACGCTGCTGCTCCTCTTCGTCTTCCACCGGAGCCACCGCGCAGCCTCCCGCCGTCCGCCTCAGTGAACCGGTAAGACCCTGGCCCCTTCTTTCCGCCTTCCTTCTTTCGAATCGTGAATCGCCGCTCACTGCAGCCTTCTTCGATCTACAGCAGCACCGCAAACCGCCGGACTCAGTTGATACCGCCGCCAAGCCGACCACAGTGAGGCCGCCCGAAACGCTAGCGCACCGCCCCGCCGGACTGCAACTCCGGTAAGCCGGCTTCTCCGATTCTTCTTCCCCCTGCAGTATGTATATATGTATAGATTGATAGGTATAAGAGACATAAATGTGCATATATATATACGGGTACGGTATTAGTATGTTGTAAAGAAAAACGTGAGTGGAGATGCGAGATGTGTATGAATAAGTTGAATTGGAATATATATTTATATAGGATACATATAAGCACATATATACATTCAATTACGGAAGTGTGCTTATATCCGTACGAGGAGGAAAAATATGTATATGTAAATATATATATACACATGTATAAATACCTAGGAGTGACGGGTTTATAGAATTGGAAGGAAAGTTAGTATGCACATAAGTATGTATATATATAGATATATATAAGATTAGATAATACCGAGAATAAAGGAATGTGGTTCTAGATGACGAGTGGATGAGATTAATATTATGACCTTTAGTAAACCATTCTGGAGTAGTCAGATATTTGAAAAGCGTTCAAAAGGAAATATTAGAAGTCAAGAAGTGACTAAGAGAATTATCGGCACTAAGGGTAAAACGGTCTTTCACCGTATGAGAATCTTTCTTTCCGTAATTCCTTCGCATGAGGTTGGACATCGAGATGTGATTTTGATACACATGCCTTAATTGACAGGCGCTTGAGTTACCACGAGTACGGACTATTTGAGGAGTGTTAGAGTGTTTTGACTCAGGTAAGTCCTTGCGACTTACTTAGCCTGTTTCTGGATATTAGTTGAGTGATAGTGGTTGTGTGTGCTATTTGCGTGTTTAATAATAATAACTTGCTAGGACGACTGTTATTATTACGTTTAAGGCCCAAGTGTATGTATAACGGGCCGTGACATCACTGCCCAGCTCTGACAGGAGACTGGGAGGTTCTCTATACCCAGACCAGGCAGGTACAAGGTGAGATGCATCGGATCCATTCCTGATGGTTACACGGGGCGGAGGCGAGGTTTGGGAATCCCTCGTGTCACAAAATAAGTATCATTAGCATGAAAGAGGACTTAACTCAAGATAATAAAACGGACTTGTTTGAAAGCATGATGGGTGTTTATATTTTTATGTGTGTGTTTGTGCTGCTATTATTCTGCTAATATTTAGATAACTAGCTAACGGTTCCTCTTGTTGTTGTTTTTATATTTACCGCAGGTTAGACCAGCAGCTGAGTGATCCGGAAGTAGTGGTCAGCCAAATCTCCATACTCCTTAGAGTGGGGGTTGGGAGTTGTGTTTGTCTTTTCTTCCTTTTGGTTAAGACAATTGTTCGTTTCTTTTGTTAAGTACTTTAGGCTGCTAGACAGTGTTGCATTCATTACCCTAAAAATAATATTTTTATGAATTTCGGTTTCTTTATTTGTGTCTTGTTGCAAGATCCTAGTAATGTTGTTGTCAAACTGAGGTCGGGACCCATTGTAAGGTCCTAACCAGTAATGTCCCGAGTTCTGAGAATTCAGGGTGTTACAACATGGTATCAGAGCTCTAGGTTGGCAACAATGGCACTTGAAATCTTCTGAAAGACCGAATAAGTTTTAAGCAGATCCCGAAAAGGGGTCTGAGTTTTAAAAAGAAAATTTTTGGTTTAAATGCATGCATAGTCTGGTTGGGAATAGAAAAGTACGGCTGACCACCACTACTACCGCGGATCTCAGTATGCTTAGTTGGACTTTAGGTTTTACTGTAGATGGACTTTATGGACTTTAGCTAGTAGTAATTATAGTTATTATTCTTTGCGCAGATGGCACGTACTAGAGCTACGCTAGCTACTGGTCGAGGTAGAGGTCGTCCACCTCTCCCTCCAGTTGGACCAGGTAGGGGAGATAGGACCCCTACAGTTAGAGGACGCGGCCGTGGAGGTAGACCTCCACTAGCCCGAGGCCGAGGTCAAGCTCCTCGAGAGGATCCACCAGCAGTGATCATGCCAGAGGCTGGAGTGGAGGAGGTAGCCGAGAGTGTAGGTCCTGAGGTCAGGAATGAGACCGTTGCTAGATCTGGAGCACAGAGAGTACGTTCAACGAAGTCAGGACGTGTTTCCATTGGAGCGACTGAGTACAGAGAGTACCGAGCATACGTTGAGCGTATGGAGGAGGCTGCTAGGACAGAGAGACTTACCCAGGTACCACTAGTACCGGCTAGATCTGTCTAGGTGACACAGGGAGTACCTCAGGTGCCAGCTGTTCCTGAGAGGAGGGTTGCGGCTGATAGAGCTCCTACTGGGTCTAGAGCACCGAGGCCGGATGAGTGGTTGAAGGCTTTCAACTCTCAGAAGATCCCCTCATACAGTGGAGAGATAGGACTGGAGGTAGAGCACTGGATTGGACAGGTAGAGACTGCGTTAGAGGCAATACGTTGCCTAGAGGATCGGCAGGTGGATTTGGTGCAGACATGCTTCACGGGGATGCTCATTCCTGGTGGCGGACCATGCGTAGTCGAGTCACCAGTTGGGAGCAGATGAGGAGCATTGTTAGAGACAGATACTGCCCTGTCTCGTTGAGGAGAGAGAGATTCCAGGACTTCATTGAGGCAGGATTTGAGGACATTCCGATTGCTGCTGCCATCAAGAAGTTCCAGAAGGAATTGACACTGCTTGGACCAGTTGCACCTCCTGAGGAGCAGCATGTCTATCTCTTTTCACGGAGATTGAGAGAGTACCCGTTCCTATCTGGCAGGATTTCGCTGTGAGACTCTGTCAGACTATCAGGATAGAGCATCTGCATGAGAGAGACAGACCAGTGTCGAGGAGAGCTGCTCAGTCAGACAGGCCGGATAAGCGGCAGAGGACAGGTTATGCTAGTGGTAGTTCAGGAGTAGCTGTTTTTGGACGAGGACAGACTCAGGGGCGACATAGCCATACAACTACTGGTCCGACTTCAGCTGGTGGCTTACAGTGCCACAACTGTAGTGGCTATGGACACATCCGATCAAACTGCACGAAGCCAGCAGTGACTTGCTTCCAATGCGGCAAGGTTGGACATAGAGCTACATTCTGCCGTCAGGGCAAGGCTCCATCTCAGCAGGGTTCTTCTCCTACAAGCTTATCAGGGAGTGTACAGAGACCGCCACAGTACCGGACTCCGAGTCAGCAACAGCAGTACAGAGCTCCTGGTCAGCATCAGTCTTACAAGGCTTCAGGACACACACCACCACAGAGTTCTATGCAGGGATCAGGTCGGGGTAGAGGACGTGGTAGTGTAACTAATACTAGAGGAGCTCAGGCACGAGTGTTTGAGTTGAGAGATACTGATCAGCCAGATGCACCAACTGCCACAAGTATGATCCAGATTCATGACTTACCTGTACGAGTTTTATTTAATACGGGTGCTACACACTCCTTCATATTTGATGCATGCGTAGATAGGTTGTCCTTAGCTACTGTAGAGGGGATACCTTTTATGATAGGCTTACCTGATGGGAGTAAGGTAAGAGAGACTAGAGAGATCTTTGGATGTCCTGTTCGCATGGGAGATCGAGACTGGCTAGTCAATTTTCTAGTCATGCCCTTAGCTCATGAGGATGTCATTTTAGGGATAGACTGGATGAGAAAACAAGGAGCAGTCTTAGACATTGGTAGGAGGACAGTGACCGTTGCTACTGAGGAGGGTCATAGGGTGATATTCCGAGGTTGGGACCTCCGAAAGTCAGGCACAATTATCAGTGTAGTGAGGGCAGCGAGACTGATAGCACAGGGTTGTGAAGCCTTCTAGTGTTATGCCATGAAGGAAAGCAAGAGCCTGACTATAGAGGAGATACCTGTTGCATGCGAGTTTGCAGAGGTATTCAGTGACGACCTGCCAGGACTACCCCCACAGAGGAGCATTGATTTCAGCATTGACTTGGAGTCGGGCACGAGACCTATCTCGAAGGCTCCGTACCGTATGACACCTATAGAGCTGCTTGAGCTGAAGAAGCAGTTAGAGGAGCTAGCAGAGAAGGGTTTCATACGCCCTAGTGTGTCTCCTTGGGGTGCGCCAGTGTTGTTTGTGAAGAAGAAGGACGGATCGATGAGGCTGTGCATAGACTACAAAGAGCTGAACAAAGTGACCATCAAGAACAAGTACCCACTGCCACGCATAGATGACCTGTTGGACCAGTTGCATGGAGCGTCCGTGTTCTCGAGGATAGACTTGAGGTCAGGTTACCACCAATTGAGGGTGAGAGATCAGGACATACCTAAGACGGCATTCCGGACTAGGTATGGTCATTATGAGTTCGTAGTGATGCCATTTGGGCTCACTAATGCACCAGCGGTGTTCATGGAGTTGATGAATGGGATATTCATTGACTTCTTAGATCAGTTTATAGTGGTCTTCATTGACGACATCCTAGTCTACTCTAGGAGTCGAGAGGAGCATGCCGGACACTTGAGGACAGTACTGCAGATTCTACAGGATAGCCAGCTGTATGCTAAGCTATCCAAGTGTGAGTTTTGGATGTCAGAGGTGGCTTTCTTAGGTCACGTGGTGAATGCTGAGGGTATTAAGGTCGATCCGGCGAAGATCGATTCAGTATCTTCTTGGCAACCTCCTAAGAATGTTAAGGAGGTTCGCAGCTTTCTAGGTTTAGCAGGTTACTACCGCCGGTTTGTGGAAGGGTTCTCTTTGATTGCCCGACCACTTACTTGTCTTCTGAGGAAGACCACTCGGTTTGTCTGGTCTGAGCCGTGTCAGCAGAGTTTTGAGGAGCTGAAGAGGAGATTAACGTCCGCTCCGATTTTAGCACAGCCTGAGGGTACTGATGACTTTGTGGTATACAGTGATGCATCCAAGCTGGGCTTGGGGTGTGTTTTGATGCAGAGGGGTAAGGTCATAGCCTATGCGTCTCGACAGTTGAAGACGTATGAGGAGAACTACCCCACACATGATCTAGAGTTGGCTGCAGTAGTCCATGCACTTAAGATCTGGCGTCACTATCTCTATGGGGCGACATGTCAGATCTTTACAGACCATAAGAGTCTGAAATACATATTCACTCAGAGAGAGTTGAATAACCACCAGAGGCGGTGGTTAGAGTTGATCAAGGACTTCGACCTTGAGATCCTTTACCACCCCGGAAAGGCGAATGTGGTAGCTGATGCTTTGAGCCGGAAGACGCCTAGGGAGAGGGCGATAGCCCGGTTGACAGTACAACCACAGTTGCAGAGGGACTTGGCTTGGTTAGAGATAGAGATTCAGTTTCCCGATACTGATGGTCAGTTGATTACCATGGAGTTACTTCCTGATCTGTTGGATGAGATCCGACAGAAGCAGGAGACTTGCCCTACTTTGATCAGGATCCGAGACAGGATGTCTCGAGATGAGGCCCCATAGTTTACTATTGGTGCAGATGGAGTGATGAGACGTCAGGACCGAGTTTGTGTGCCGTTAGATAGTGAGTTGAGACAGAGAATACTAGGTGAGACTCATGCTACCCCATACTCAGTACATCTTGGAGCGAGTAAGATGTACAAGGATGTGAGACGGTCCTTCTGGTGGGGTGGTTTGAAGCCCGATGTGACTCGGTATGTAGCTCAGTGCGCGACCTGCCAGCAGGTCAAGATTGAGCACCGTAGGTCTGGAGGAGAGCTCCACCCACTTCCAATACCACAGTGGAAGTGGGAGGATATATCCATGGATTTTGTCACTGGTTTGAGACTCAGCAGAGGATTTGATGCTATTTGGGTAGTGGTAGACCGCCTGACGAAGACCGCACGTTTCATTCCGATTAAGGAAACGTGGCCGGTGAGTCGTCTGGCTGAGGAGTTCACCAGACACATTGTGAGACTCCACGGATTACCGAGGACTATCGTCTCTGACAGAGATGGACGTTTTACCTCGAGATTTTGGCAGCAGGTACATACTGCTTTGGGAACGAGTCTCCACTTTACTACCGCCTACCACCCACAGATAGACGGACAGTCTGAGAGGACCATTCAGACCTTAGAGGACATGCTTCGGGCGTGTGTACTAGATTGGGGACATGTATGGCCAGATCATCTTCCACTGGTAGAGTTTTTGTATAATAATAGCTAGCACACGTCTATTGGGATGGCTCCTTATGAGGCTTTGTACGGGCGGAGATGTCGTACACCATTATGTTGGGATGAGCCCAACAGAGTTGATGGAGTAGCTCCAGATCAAGTACAGGATGACATCGCTCGGATTGCCCTAGTCCGAGAGCGGATGTTACCAGCTCAGAGTCGTCAGAAGTCCTACGCCGACAAAAGGCGTCGACCTTTGGAGTTTAGAGTGGGTCCTCAGGTGTGGCTGAGAGTGTCACCTACGAGAGGAGTCAGGCGTTTTGGCATTTAGGGGAAGCTGAGTCCCCGATATGTCGGACCTTTTGAGATCTTGGAGAGAGTTGGAGAGGTGGCCTACAGACTAGCACTACCGCCGAGACTAGAGAGTGTCCATCCGGTCTTCCATGTATCTCAGTTGAGAGAGTACATCCCGGATCCGACACACATCATCAACCAGGAGGATCTGACAGTTGAGCCTGACCATACATTTGTAGAGTACCCAGTAGCTATCTTGGAGCGCAGTACTAGACGTTTGCGGTCCAAGGAGATACCTATGTTGAGGATCTAGTAGTCTAGGAGAGGAGCTGATGAGGCCACTTGGGAGACTGAGCAGAGTATTAGACGTAAGTATCCCGAGTTCTTTGCGGGGTTAGAGGTTACTCCTGTTTGACGAGTTAGTACTCGGATGTTGTGTTGTTTGACCTTTCAGGTTTTATATTGATCTGAGTGATTCTTTTTTTTGTGATACTTGTTTGTTTGATGCCTGAGTAGTTGCATGGTAGAAAATGAAAATATCGAGAAAACTAAAATATACCGAAGGAAATGTGTGAGTAAGAAGAACATTATAAGTTTCGGGACGAAACTTCTTTTAAGAGGGCACTGATGTAATAACTGAAAATTTTAAAGTTTCGGTAAACTACAAGTAACCAAACTCCGATACGACAATCGTAAATAAATAAATAAATAAATAAAATAAAACGAGTTTAAATGTTATCATTTTATGTGACTTTAAGTCACATAAAATGATGAAAACTTATGATCGGAAATAAAGTACGCACCTTAAAAAAAATAAAAATAATAATAATAAAAATAATACGGAATTTAATTCCGTATTATATAACTTTCCGTACCTAACTAGAATCCGAGCAAGTAACGAGTTCCTTTTCCGTGCTAATATGAAAGCGGGCCGGATGTGGGCCACTGCGAGGCCCAATCAGCAGCCCACCTCCTAATTAAAGCCTAACCCTAATTTTCTCTTAATCTAATCCGCTAATTACCTCCCTTCTAATCTCTCCTGTGCCGCTTTTGTTGCTTCTTCTCGCAAACCTACTGCACAACAGCAACCTTGCCGCCGGACTTCCTGCAATCGCCGCAACCACTAGAGCCGCTACCGCCTTCGACCGGAGACGCCACCGCCGAGCCTGCGCCGCCTCTAGTCGAGTCCGGTAAGTGCACCGCCTTCCCTCCTTCCATTTCTCCTCTGTCCGAGCCTCGCCTTTCGGCTCCTTCAGAAAACGAGGACGCTGCTGCTCCTCTTCGTCTTCCACCGGAGCCACCGCGCAGCCTCCCGCCGTCCGCCTCAGTGAACCGGTAAGACCCTGGCCCCTTCTTTCCGCCTTCCTTCTTTCGAATCGTGAATCGCCGCTCACTGCAGCCTTCTTCGATCTACAGCAGCACGTCGAACCGCCGGACTCAGTTGATACCGCCGCCAAGCCGACCACAATGACGCCGCCCGGAACGCTAGCGCACCGCCCCGCCGGACTGCAACTCCGGTAAGCCGGCTTCTCCGATTCTTCTTCCCCCTGCAGTATGTATATATGTATAGATTGATAGGTATAAGAGGCATAAATGTGCATATATATATATACGGGTACGGTATTAGTATGTTGTAAAGAAAAACGTGAGTGGAGATGCGAGATGTGTATGAATAAGTTGAATTGGAATATATATATATATATATATATATATATATATATATATATATATATATATATATATAGGATACATATAAGCACATATATACATTCAATTACGGAAGTGTGCTTATATCCGTATGAGGAGGAAAAATATATATATATATGTAAATATATATATACACATGTATAAATACCTAGGAGTGACGGATTTATAGAATTGGAAGGAAAGTTAGTATGCACATAAGTATGTATATATATAGATATATATAAGATTAGATAATACCGAGAATAAAGGAATGTGGTTCTAGATGACGAGTGGATGAGATTAATATTATGACCTTTAGTAAACCGTTATGGAGTAGTCAGATATTTGAAAAGCGTTCAAAAGGAAATATTAGAAGTCAAGAAGTGACTAAGAGAATTATCGGCACTAAGGGTAAAACGGTCTTTCACCGTATGAGAATCTTTCTTTCCGTAATTCCTTCGCATGAGGTTGGACATCGAGATGTGATTTTGATACACATGCCTTAATTGACAGGCGCTTGAGTTACCACGAGTACGGACTATTTGAGGAGTGTTAGAGTGTTTTGACTCAGGTAAGTCCTTGCGACTTACTTAGCCAGTTTCTGGATATTAGTTGAGTGATAGTGGTTGTGTGTGCTATTTGCGTGTTTAATAATAATAACTTGCTAGGACGACTATTATTATTACGTTTAAGGCCCAAGTGTATGTATAACGGGCCGTGACATCACTGCCCAGCTCTGACAGGAGACTGGGAGGTTCTCTATACCCAGACCAGGCAGGTACAAGGTGAGATGCATCGGATCCATTCCTGATGGTTACACGGGGGCGGAGGCGAGGTTTGGGAATCCCTCGTGTCACAAAATAAGTATCATTAGCGTGAAAGAGGACTTAACTCAAGATAATAAAACGGACTTGTTTGAAAGCATGATGGGTGTTTATATTTTTATGTGTGTGTTTGTGCTGCTATTATTCTGCTAATATTTAGATAACTAGCTAACGGTTCCTCTTGTTGTTGTTTTTAGATTTACCGCAGGTTAGACCAGCAGCTGAGTGATCCGGAAGTAGTGGTCAGTCAGGTCTCCGTACTCCTTAGGGTGGGGGTTGAGAGTTGTGTTTGTCTTTTCTTCCTTTTGGTTAAGACAGTTGTTCGTTTCTTTTGTTAAGTACTTTAGGCTGCTAGACAGTGTTGCATTCATTACCCTAAAAATAATATTTTTATGAATTTCGGTTTCTTTATTTGTGTCTTGTTGCAAGATCCTAGTAATGTTGTTGTCAAACTGAGGTCGGAACCCATTGTGAGGTCCTAACCAGTAATGTCCCGAGTTCTGAGAATTCGGGGTGTTACAATAGACCCATAACATTTTACGAATAAGTAAATGTACCTTTTTCTTTAATGTTCAAACCCAAAATCGAAAGCTCCACTCTCTCCTTCGCTCTTCGTTCTTCTCTTTCGTCACAATGATTGTATCTAGCAGCAACATAACCTACAAGCTTCTCTTCCAATGGCGTGTACGTTTGACTTCAGACGTTGAGATGAAGGATTTGGGGGCAAAACCTTCAAGCGCAAGAGAGCTTAACAAGAACCCCAACCCATCAAAACCTAATCTATGACACCAGTAATTAGCAATTCAGATTGAAGACCCAAGAGAAGTTGAAAGAAAACTACTCATATCTAAAGATGTTTGAAAGAATCGGGAGCATTTTTCAATTCTCAACGCCGATTTTGGTGGTTCATGACCTCTACTCAAAGTCAGATGCAAGAAGCCAAGGGCTTCAATCAAGTTCGAGAGGGTAAATTGATTTTCTGGTATGAATTTTCAGGCATAAATTCATACCAGAAAATTTATATAAGCAATTTTCTAGTATAAAATTTTTGGTATGAAAATTTCTAGTATGTAAATTTCATTTATATATATTTATGGTATGAATTTCATACCAGAAATTCATACCAAAATCAACAGTTCAGATTGAAGACTCAAGAGACTTGAAAGAAGACGACTATTCAAAATTGATGCAATTCATCCCATATCTATCTAGTATGTGCATATATTTTTCCCGGCTTGATGTAATTCATCCCAGATCTATCTCAATAATTGTGATTCATTAGTGAAGCACAAATAGCCATACATTGTTGAACCTGAGTGAGGGTTAAAACTATAACTGGTTTGTTCTTTTTTAAGCTTTTAATCTTTTTGTAGTGATTATGTTGATTTGCTTGTCTGGTTTCAGTAACAAAGTGAAAATTTTTGGTAGGTATTTCTGATATGAAAATTTTTTATATGACATGAAAATGTCTGGTATGAAAAATTCTAGTATGAAAATTTTTAGTATGAACTTCATACAAGAAAATAAAAAAGGAAAGAAATAATAAATAAAAATCAAAGTCAGGAATTAATTTTACGTAACATGAATGCTTGTTCTTTTTTTTTTTTAACTAGAGGGGTTAATTACTTTTACCTACCGTTAATAAAAATGATAAAAATTAAAGGGGTAAACAAATCAAAAGAAAATAAAAAAGAGTACATTTGACCCAATTCTTTCTTAATATAATTTACATTAGCAACTATCGAAAATTAAATGTACTTTTTTAGCTATTTTGTTATACGAGTTTCCTTCTTCTTCTTTTTTTCTTCCAAATGAATGTAAGGTGCATGAATATAATGTTCATCTTAATTAGTACTAGTGTAGTTCCCGTGCCAAGGCACGGATATAATTTGAATTTTGTAATTTTTAAAATTTTTATAAAAAAATTTATGTAACATAATGATTTTAATAAACTAACGAAAGATTAATTAAAACTTATAATTAAATTAATTATAATTTCAGATAAACAACAAAAATAGACTAATTTAAACAATATTACATATCTTAGTTAATGTTAGTAGACTATTTTATAAAGTTGATAAAAGTGAAATAAAAATTTTCAAAAGAAAAAATATAAATAAATTTCAAAATTAAAATATAAATGTTAAAGTAGTGAACATTTAAAAGATTCAATTAAAAAATTATCTTTGTTTTAAATAATATCCATAAATAAAAAGATGTAATAATTATATTGTAAAAATTTAAACATTTTTAAGTTAGCGATTATTTCCTAATTAATATAAAAACTATATATTTATATGTTAAAGTTAGAATAATAAATAAGCTAATCATTTTATAATTAAAAGTGAGAAATTTTTTTTAAAAATAATGAAAAGGATATCTTAAAAATATATTGAAGATTGTGATAAAATTATAAATGAAAATAATATATCTATTATCTATATCATTGCTTCTTTTTTTTTATTGATTTGTTAATTACTATAATTATAAAATTAAGATGCGCAAGAAAATGACAGGTGGTGTGAAGTTTATAAGATCACGACACGTGACACAAAGTGTTTCTGCTTTAATATATGTATATAGATTAATTGATAGAAGTTTAATAAAAATAATCTCTTTAAATTTTTAATAAAACTAAAATACATTAACATCTATACATAAAATAAAAAAAGTATATTTAGTATAGATAAATATATGTATAACTATATATAAAGTTATTTTGGTATAATCTTTATCACAGAATAATAAATCTATTAGTATAATTAATCTATTAGTATAATTTTAACTATATTTATGTATATGTGTAGATATATAAAAAGACATGTATGGTAAGTAGATAAATATAACTTCTATTATAAGATAATTATACTATTACATTATTGACTAATTTATATATGGTAAATGTATATATCATTTTTTTAAGAAAATCAAAATTCTAAAAAAATGACACGTGGCATAAAATAGGTTAGGATGAACCACGTTGAAGGAAATGCTTTTGCTTTAATATATGTATATAGATTGTTTTCATATATTTCATTCTATTTAATTGTAGAAGATTTTTTATTGACTAGCATAAGTGTAGCAAATTAACGTAATTTTCAAGCAAATTAAAAATATCTTTTTAGTCATGTTGTTATTGTGTATACGAGTTCCCTTATAAAATCTGGTTTGGTTTCAAGCGAGTTGGTTTTGAATATTTATTTTTTTCAAAATTTTGAGATCTAGATCAAATTCAAGTTCGAATTTATTGAGTTGGTTTTACGGATGAGTTCAAGTTTTGACAACTCTACTTTTACTCATTGGTTTAGGGATCTTCTGTTCCATTTTTCATTGTTTCTCATCAAAGATTGACTATGTATGCATATTACAATGAATCTAGTGTGTAATATTTGGATTGAAGATGATTCATCTTTAGTTAAAGCTTAATTTGTGAGATGCTTTAAATCTCTCCCTCTCTCTTCTGATTTGTGCTTATTTATGTGTAGTTAGTTTATACTCTAAGGTTTAAAGGAGAATCTATAAATGTTATGACTTATTGAAAATTTGTTGGAAATCTTGTTTATTGAGCCCTAACCTCCAGAGAATCATGCTTGAACGCATTCATCGTTTGAAATCTCAAAAGCGTTCTTCAATAATAATGTTGATTATTGCAGAATCCATGATTGGTGATCGTTCTTCAATAATAATCTCAAAATCGTTCTTCAATAATACGCTTTCATCGTTTCAAATCTCAATGAAACAATGATTTTTTCATGATTGAATGTATTATTTGCACCTTACTTCAATAATAATCTTGCAACAAATTTAATCCCCCAATTTTAATATAAAATAACCCCATTAACCTCTTACCAAACACACCCTTAATCTAAAATAACCCCATTAACCTTTTACCAAACACAGGGGTATTAAATTTGTGTATCTGTTTGATTGAGGATGAAGATTATACAGGGAGATTATATGCTAGGTTAAATGAGATTAAAAATGAGTAAAAATTAACCTCATATCATTAGAGGAGATTAGTTTCCTTTCATCATTTACGATTATACTCGTGCCCCGTCTAAAAAACAAAACACAACATAAGGAAATAGGAGAAGTCGGTGAACGTCATTCGTGTTCTTCTTCACCGATACTACGAGTCCTCCAACGAATGAGGTGAAGAGAGCAGGGCGACGGGGCGATGAGGTACGCTTCATCCTTCTCTAGCAATGAATGTTCTCAGTTTTGATTTTTCTGTTTGTTCTCTCCGTTTATATAAATGTAGAAATTTTATTTTGTTGATTGTTGTTTGCACTTTATTTTGCTGAGAACCTGAAGCAATTAGGGGGGGGGGGGAGATCAGATTTGCTGTCATCCAAATTACAACCTTTCCTGAGCATTTTATTTATTATTTTTTTATCGTGTAATTTACTGGCAAACATTTTTTGATTGTGCAATCAACTTTCTCTGACCATTTGATTACTGTTTTCTAATATTTGTGCTGATATTTTTGACTTTGATGAAACCAAATGCTTCATGATTAGCAACATAATACAAGGAAGCGAATGGAAGATGCATGGTTCCACGGTGTATACAAGTTTGTGCTCATTTTTTTTGGATGAATTGACATTTAGGGTCTTTTACACTATAAAGTTGAAATTTAGGGCCTACCAATTATAAATTGAAAAATAGCGCTCCTACTTTACTAGACTAATTCATAAATAGGACAAAAAGTTGACAAAAGTGATGACTAATGAGTGATGGCTGATGTGAGTGCTGAGTGTGACACTTTTGATTGACATTTAGAGAGAATTTGAGCCAAAAAAACGAAGCCCTTTGCCCAGAAAAAATCCGCTTACCCAAAAATCCGCTTACCCAAAATTTTCATAAATTGGATAATATTTTATATTTATACCCAATTTAAACATCACTTAATACAAAATCCATACCCAATTTAAATTTGTCATACCCAAAATTTTCAAAACTCGATATTGTACACAAACATCAATATCAAATGACATTTGGTCATTACCCAAAAATTCACTTGACATTTGATCATTATAAGACTTGACATTTGATCATTGTAAGACATTTTGGGTAACCATAAAACATTCCCACGATATCACTTTAAATATACTTAATAATAAGAAATATACTACAAAGTCAATACACGTATAAAAGCATACCCAATTTGAATTTGTCATAACCAAAATTTACACAAATTGATATTGTACCCAAATATCAATGTCAAATGACATTTGATCCTTGTAACACAGTTTGGATAACCATAAACATACCCAAAAATATCACTTTAAGCATACTCAACAATAAACAAACATACCACAAAAACAATAAACATATACCCAATAATGAAAAAATACTACAATTTATATTTGGGTAACGAAAACAATGTCACCCCAAAAAATTAAACATTCATGGACTTGAAAATTTCATCAAACTAGCTACATTAAACAAAAATAAAAGGTAAACATGTAAAAAGATATTTAAACCAAAAGTAAACATCTAATCACCATCATTTCAATTAAATAAATTATTGGCCCTATTTTCTAGTTCTCGTACCTACTTTTTCTTTCTTTTATATAGAAGCCTAGTTTACAAAAGATAATTTTAAGGGGTCCTATTTCCCTAAATAATTCTTATTTTTTTGACTTTGATGAAAAAAACTTTCCCTTAGCATTTGTTTAATGGTTCTACGGTATATTCGCCAGTAGCCGCGCTAAGCATGTCCATTAACGAAGCGAATGGAAGATGCAGATTCTCGGTTGTGAGAAGCGAAACGGTAGATGAATAGTGAGGTTTACTAAGGGATAGTATGGTAAATTGGTATAAAATAAACCACTTAAGAAACCTCCTACCAAACATCATAATTCAGATTATTTTAAATCTTATAATCTCTAATAAACTCATCGTAACAATTAATCCCTAATAAATTTCATCTAGATTAATATTCAAAATAACTTCCATCTCCTACCAAACACACCCTTATTTGCCATATTTCCCCTGAAATTTCATTCATCTTAGATCACCCTTGCTACGTTGTTTTGATGTCCTAAACTGTTTTGATTGATTGCAGTGAATGATACTCATTTTTCTTTGGAATTCAACCTTGATGGTTGAATCACGTAATACATTAATAATGGTCGTGCACCTGCGGTTTAATATGAACATCATTTAACACCAATTTCAGTCGTTATTTTTCATTCAATGTAACCATCATTGTTTATATGTTAATTTATTATCAGTGGTAAAAATTACTTTTAACAGTGACCAACAATTGATGTTGAATGATGTTCATATACATTGTTATTTACTAATTTATTATCTTGGTGATACTTTTTTCTTAGATACCATCACATGTATTTTATTTCAATTTAAATGGGTTGTTACTTGATTACTCGACGAGTAGGAGAAGTTGGTCCGACAACTACAACAAAATGGCTCGACTAGTAGAAAAACGCAACATCATGGAAGTTAAGGTCAAACTCTCGGACAAGTGAACCAGTTTGGCGGACCAGTGGTGAAATTTGGGCCGATCAATGTTGTTGCTTTGACCGATCTTCATTTCTCCACTCTCGGATCTCAATCAATTCAATCTTGACCTCAACTTCCTTGATCGTAGGAAGAAACTTAGTGTGTTGTAGACATTCATTAGATAATATATTCATTTTAGCTGATAAAAGAACTAGACTACCTATAATATCATGAATGCTTGAGTAGATCCCTAATACACAAACAATAAGAAAATCTGCCACAATATCATGCAAATCTACACTATTTCTCAAGTAATCGACAAAGTTAAGGGTGAAAAAAAATACAGTGACATGAATTTTATCAAATACCCATACTTGAATCTTACTTGTCCTCAAGTAAAACTCGAAGATACCTCAATGTTGAGGACTCATATATATGTTTTAGTTGATAAGAACAAGCTCTTAAGACTAAAGTTATCATCACACTTATCATAGTAATATAAACAAGTCAAAGCTCATACATTACATGGCCTCTCAAGGGAATGTTTATAACTCTCTCACATGTTTTTAAGGAGTATATAATGATGCTCAATTTAAATAAAAATATAATGACTCATAACCATAAGCTTATTTTAGCGTTCTTAATCTCCATTGCTTGATATCATGTCATTACAATATGAATGAAGAGTCTTTTATAGGGTTACAACATGTATAGGGTTAAGGAATAAAAGGAGATGAATATGTTTGGCTCAATGGTGCAAGAAATCTAGGGACTATGAGGTTTTTCAACTCTTGGTCAGGTCGATCGATGCACCATGTCGATCGTCCAATTTGTTTGTTGGCCGACTTCTTCTATACAATAGCCTCGTACATTCACACTTGAACTCGTAATACCATGCTACACTTCACATTTTAGAAGGTTGTACCTTGCAAACTAATCTCTTTTTCTCAATTTAGGTCCAAGCGGTGCATGAATATATGTAACGTGTACTTTTGTTTTCTTTCATGCACGACATTACAAGGAACTATTTTATAATCATAAAACTCAATACCATTTTTCATTATCATATGCACAATCTCATTCTTGAATCTTGTTTTCTTCTTCCATTGCATGAATTTACCTCTTAATTCCTAGATGGGTCAAATGAGACTTACACCTGCCTAGGAATAATGTTATGGAGCTACAAAGAAAGGTTAATCAATCCAAAAAGGGGTAATCAAGATTAATATAATAATCGAAGGTAGAAAGAGAATAATAGATTACCAACAACATGTATCAATCATGTTCATATTAGTAAAAGCGAGATCAACTATGCGTTCTCGAGAAAGAGTATAGTAAGTTCTAGAAAATCAAAATCAAACTCAAAAGAAGAAAAAAGTAAGACAAATAACATTGTATGTCTATAACATTGTATGTCTATAAGTCCAAATGAACCTCACAAGGTCATGTCATGGAAAATAATCGTTTATCATTGTAAATAAAACTCAACAGCATAAACAAGGTTGAAGAGCGAGATCTCAAGCATCGTCAACCAATTTAGAGCTACAAAATAATATCAAAATTTCCAAGGAATAAAATAATATCCAAAAAATATAATATGCATTTTGACAAGAGAAAATTATCTAAACAGTACCCCATTTTTTGGGCTGACTAAACTTTAGTACCTCATCCTTTTAACTATCAGAACGGTACCTCATCTACTGAGCCCGACCAAAGTTTAATACCTATGTTACTGTTCACCCGTTAAATTTAAAGAACTCTGTTAAATCTCAGGGGTAAAATTGTCCAATTTCACATAAACCCTAAGCCCCAAATTTCTAATAAAATAATCTCCCTCATCTCTCGCCTTCATAGATCTGTGTAATCTTTCCGTTAATTCCTTTGATCTCTTACATATTGTTTCTTCTTTGCATCTTTTTTTCCATGATGTTGAACTGCTTCATTCTGGCTTGTGTAGTTTGGGGTCCTCAGCAACTAGAGATGGCGGAGCCATGACAGAGTCTGGACGGGAAGGTCATAATGGTCACTGGAGCTTCCTTTGGAATCGGCCTTGAGCTTTGCCTTGACCTCGCTAAAGTCGATTTCAAGCTCATTGCCGCTGCTCGCCGAATCGAGCGCCTCACTACTGTCTGCGATGAAATCAACAAGACAACGAACGATTCGCCGGTTCGAGCGGTTGCTGTCAAGCTTGATATCTCTGCCGGTTAGGAGTGATTGATCAAAGCATCGAACAACAAAAAAACACCAGCATAATTGATCTATTAAAATAGAGCTTATGGAGATGTGACATAGTCTATTGACTCGAACAGCAAAAAAACACCAGCAACCATTGAGAACCATCCTTGAACTCTTCTGCTTTAGTATTCTCATGATTGATTCTACTATTACATAAGCATCTATGATCTGGATGTGAATTAACACCAGCAATACCCCATCTTTTGAATTCGAAATGAGTGAGATGTTCTAGATGTGAATTCCATGGTGGAAGAACACAGAGATTTGAGAGAGAAAGGGGAGAAAGGAGACATAAATTAGGGTTTATTTTGGAGTGGACAATTTTGCCCCTGAAAATTAACGCCGTTCTTTGAATTTAACGGATGAACAGTAACATAGGTATTAAACTTTGGTCGGGCTCAATAGATGATGTACCGTTCTGATAGTTAAAAGGATGGGGTACTAAAGTTTAGTCAGCCCCAAAGACGGGGTACTGTTTAGATAATTTTCTCTTTTGACAAAAGGTTTTCATTCAGGCTGATGTGGTGAAAAAGTTGGGTTATTGTTGATAGAAGAGGGATATGAAAAAAACGCATAGGCTCTGTTTAGTTCATTGGTTGCGGTTTTTGGTGGTTGCGGTTGTGATTGCGATTGTGGTTACGGTTGTGGTTATATACGAGTGTTTTCGAGATTTGTTGTTTATAGAAAAACTATTGGATACATGTTTAGTTAAATTGTTAGAAACTAGTTTCGATTTGTGGTTTATAGATTAAAGACCAAAATAGCCTTTCAGATCTGTAGTATCGACAAATCTACGCAGAATAGGATTGATTCGTTTTGCTACCTGTTCAAATCAATTTTGCTCTCTGTTCTTCGATTCTCTTCTTCGTCGATTTTAGGGTTCGATTCTCTTCTTCGTCGATTTTAGGGTTCGATTCTGTTCTTCGTCGATTTTAGGGTCATCGTTCCAGGAAGCTTCCGGCTAGCCAGAGGGTTACCTGGAGAGGCGACTCTGGATTAACGACGGCTCATCGAAGCGCCTGGTTCATCATCTTCGGGTTCATCTTCTCCATTCGGCGTAGATTTTCTTCTCTTCCATTGCTTCTTGTATTGTGTATTGAGAGAAGAATGAGGAGAGGAGAGGGCTGAAGGGCATCCTTGGTATACTGATTTGAGAAACCATCTTCAATCTCCAAAAACCTTGAAAAACAAGGTTCTCAAAATCGTGGTTATGGAGCTCAAAAACCATCCCAGAAAAACTTGCAGAAAACCACAAAACTTATCTAAATACCACAAATTTCTTTGGGTTCATCATATGAAGCTCAGTGTGGACATGAGCTAGAAGGAGGAAGATTGCATCATGAAAATTTGGTTTGGTTCTAAGATTCGATACATTGAGAACGAATCTACCTCTTTAGGAAAAGGGAATTCGCTTATCATTATGATAGTTATTGCTTTAAGTTGGTCACCACTTCTTCAAACGTGTCACGGTTCATCCTTCCATGAATGTGACATCCAAGGTATTTCTCTAGGGAAACCGTACAATGTATGCCCGATATATTTTGTATAAGATTTGTTACGTTATTGAAGGGTTCTTAGTTACGTGAAAATTGACTTTTTGCCCTAAACCATGGCAATATTTATCAACAACGTTCAGGGTTTGTAGGCATACATTCTATGTTGCTTTTGAAAAAATAATGATGTCATCCGCAAAGATCAAGAAAGAGATGATGATCTCATTCATTATGATAGTAAACTCAACACATCCTTTATCAACAATGTTCAGGATTTGCTCCCATACGTTTTATGTTGCTTTTGCAAAAATAATGATGTCATCCGTAAAGACCAAGAAAGAAATGATGGTCGCATTCTTTGTGGTAGGAAACTCAATACGACCTTTAGTTTTGTAGCTTAGTCTTTGTAGGTTTGTTGCGAGTATTTCTGCTACAATGTTGAACAAGAACAAGAAAATTGCGTCCCCTTTAGTTCTGTAGCTCAGTCTCTCAATTTATTTATGAGCCTAACGAAAATATAAAAAAAAAAAAAATTTGTTTAATGAACATGTATATATTCTTCAAGTATGGGCAATCATAGTAAGAGGGTTAAGAGTATGCATGTTACTGTTGCACACTAGTACCTGTAAAGCTTACAAGTTCCTTTGAGGGTGGAAAATAGGTTGTCTTACAACTCAAACTACAATTTCATTATATATATAACCCCTTAATCATTCTAATTTGCTGGCCAATTATTTTGTCCAACACCACTACATACGGACTCTAATTCATTTTTAAATAATATTGTTAATCAAATCACCCTCGGATTTAGGGTGTTCATTTTTTGGTATTTTAGATCGAACCAAATCTGAGCTGAACCGGACCGAAAATCCAAGTTGTCTAGATCTGGATCCACGTCCAAACAACCCTACTCACAGTGTAATTTTAGAATTAACCACTCCAGAACTCATAACAGTCCACAGTAAAGGGTAACGTAACGGCTATAAATTAATCTGGCAAACCAATAGGTGTATAGTAACAGTTATAAGCAAGAAAAGGGATACCGGTAGAACAGGTGGGCTTAATAAATAATAATACACAACACAGGCACCAAAGCAGGACGTTACTCGCAAAAGCCTACACCTTTACTTGCATAACATTATAAATACTACCAATACTCACACTCTCCCTCTGTTTTAGGCAGAGAGAGACTCTCCATACCCTGAAAGAGTAAAGCAATGGCTTCCCCTGTTTCGACCTTGCTGGCTGCTCTCATCATCATTACAGCAGTCTCTCTCTGCAATGCCTTCCCACATCGCTACCATTCATCTCACAAAAGCCCTCGATTCGCTACCCATAATTACAAAGATGCCCTCACGAAATCAATCCTCTACTATGAAGGTCAGAGGTCAGGGAGGCTTCCTTCTAACCAGAGGATCACTTGGAGGAGAGACTCTGGTCTCTCTGATGGCGCCGCTCTCCATGTAACCACTCACTCTGTTTCTTCTTCTTCTTCCTCCTCAAGTGTATGTTTATTTATTGTTTGTGAAAAATGCAGGTTGATCTGGTGGGAGGGTACTACGACGCCGGCGACAATGTCAAGTTCGGATTCCCCATGGCATTCACAACAACAATGCTGTCATGGAGCGTTCTTGAATTCGGTGGGTTAATGAAGGGTGAGCTTCAGAACTCGAGGGAGGCTATTCGTTGGGCAACTGATTATCTTCTCAAAGCAACTGCCCATCCAAACACCATTTATGTCCAGGTCGGTGAGGCTAACACCGACCATGCTTGTTGGGAGAGACCTGAGGATATGGACACCCCAAGAAATGTTTACAAAATTGACCAAAATAACCCTGGCACTGAAGTCGCCGCTGAAACCGCTGCTGCACTCGCCGCTGCTTCTTTGGTCTTCAGAAAGTGTGATAGAACCTACTCCAGGCTTCTTCTCAACAGGGCTATCAGGGTGTTTGACTTCGCCGATAAGCACAGAGGTTCTTACAGTCAAGGTGGGCTTAAATCAATTGTTTGTCCCTTCTACTGCTCATACTCTGGATTTGAGGTAAACAAGACTAGACTATACATCTTCTCTTTTATCTGTTTTCCCAAATACTTATTATTTGGGGTTTTGTTAAAAGGATGAGCTGCTGTGGGGAGCTGCCTGGTTGCACAGGGCCACTAGAAAGCCAATGTACCTAAACTACATTCAGAGAAATGGAAATGTACTTGGTTCTGATGAAGCTGATTACACTTTTGGTTGGGATAACAAGCATGTTGGTGCTAGAATCCTCCTCTCTAAGGTAAACTACCTACTTTAGAGGATTTAAGTTGAGATTTCATAAAACTGAGTTTTCTTCTTCTTGTTTTGCAGTCTTTTCTAGTTCAGAGGATTCAAGGTCTTCATGATTTCAAGAACCAAGCTGACAACTACATCTGCTCTCTCATTCCTGGTCATTCCTCTCCAAGCCAGTACACACCAGGTTCCTTAATTAATCCTTCTCTAATCCTGTAATTTAATTAATTATCTGGGTTTTAATGTGTAAAATTTAATCAGGTGGATTGTTGTTCAAGATGAGTGACAGCAATATGCAATATGTGACATCCACATCATTCCTGCTTCTAACCTATGCTAAGTACCTTAAATCTGCCCACATGACTGTCACTTGTGGAGGGATGAATGTCTCCCCTAGGACCCTCAGAGCCATTGCCAAGAAGCAGGTAAGATTACAAACTAATTAACCATTATTAATACTCTTCCAAAAATTAACTTTTTTTTGTTTATGTATTAGGTGGATTACTTACTCGGGTCAAACCCGTTAAAGATGTCGTTTATGGTGGGCTATGGGCCAAGGTTCCCGGAAAGGATCCATCACAGAGGTGCATCCATACCGTCAGTTAGGGTGCACCCGCAGAAGATCCAGTGTAACGAAGGTTTTAGTTACATGAGGTCGCAGTCACCCAATCCTAATCTCCTGGTGGGTGCGGTTGTTGGTGGGCCGGACCAGCATGATAGGTTCCCGGATCTAAGATCCGATTATGAGCAGTCGGAGCCAGCCACATACATCAATGCTCCCCTGGTGGGTTCACTCGCTTACCTGGCTCACTCCTTCGGCCAGATATGATGAACACACATGAAAATGCTTTTAGGGGCCCCCATTATTTATAGTTAAATTGGTCTCTTGTTTTTGTCTTCTTGCTGTCATGCTCTGCTTTCGTATGGGCGATTTAGCTATTAAGTGTACGTAATTATAAGAACTGTAAGCTTAAGCTTAAGCAGCCCCAAGGAAATGCTTGCTTTGGGGGTTTAATTATAGGCAATATTTAGGGTTAATGCCTTAATTTATAATCATGAGATATGTTTGTTTAAAGGAGAATGCTTTCTTTGGAACTTGCAATGTGTCCATTTGTCTAGATGAGTTGGCTGCTTTGCTCCAAACGAGATTGACTATGGAAAGATGCGAGGGTTAAGTTTGTTAATTCATTCAGTGGATGCACAACAACAAAAGCTTCTTGTATCATTTTAATAATTATGTATATATATAATATTGGACCTCAGTAAATAAGATAATCGACTATTAAAATGGGAATTCAGTAAAAAAAAATCTACAGATGTATGGACCACTCTTGCTAGATTTGTCTACTTATAACTTTTATTTATTTTAGCTAATCTCACATAGACTGGCTAGGCGATTGTCAAATTGTATAAACCTGATGCAATGTATCCGGAAAGAACACCATCAATATTAATTATTAAGACATATTTGGTTAATATTGATTTTACATTATCACGGTATATTTTTATAGACCTCTAAATTTGTCATGTTATCATAGCGTTTTGATTAACGGTACCTTTTGATCTTATCAACTCCATCCACACACTTTCATGTTCCACTTGTGTCAATCTAACATGACACTTATTTCCGTACAACAACAATTTTGTTTTTCTTTTTTTTTTTTTGAAACGTTAAGTATATATATAAAGAACAAAAGAAGGGTGATTATAGAAGATACAAATGAGAGGGAGCAAGAAACATAGGAACAAGGATGAAGGAGATTAAACTAGATTAATGCCGAGAAGATGCGCCCACATGACGGAATTAGCTGAGCGGTTACGCCATTTATGAGCAACCTGGAGCTTGACGGCATTTATGATACTATGGGCACATGTTATGGGGGAGGTGAAGATGTTGTTGAAGGCAAGGTTGTTACGAGCTTTCCAGGTGAAATAGAGGTATGCGGTGATAGAAGAGAGGTGGATATTAGAGAGAAGGTCGTTTCTTTGTGGTTTTGCATCTAGTAGCCATGACCAAATGTCAGCAAAGTAAGGGTAAGGAGGGTGTAAACGGGCCCATCTGGAGACAATGTCAAGTACTAGGTCGTTGTAGCTGCAGGCGCTCCACAGGTGAAGAATTGTTTCGGGGTGAAGGCCACATAGCTTGCAGGTGTCATTTGGGACAATGTTCCATTTGAAAAGTTTGGAAAGGGTGGAGAGTTTTTGGTGATACGCAATCCAGGATATAAAGCTGCATTTAGGAATGTTAATTCCGGACCAAAGGTGGCCAATGTTAGCAGCTCTAGTGGGGATGGTGGGTTGTCTGAAGAGATTGTAGGCTGAGGAGGTCTTGAAGGAGCCATTTGGGTTGGAGAAAGGGAAGGCCTGACATTCCGGACGGGGAAAAGAGTAGGATCTCATCTCTGACCTTCAGAATCATGCTCCAGGCGTGGCTAAATCGTTTTTTGTCCACAACAGACCAGATGGTATGGTGCTTAAGGGGATTACCACGAATCCAGTTGCACCAGATGTTGTTTGTACCATGATCAATCTCGAAAATCCGCTTGGAGATACAAGCTTTGTTCCAGGATAGCAACTCTTTGAAGCCAAGCCCTCCGGCATCCAAAGGAGTACAGACTTCCAGGCGATAACTTAGATTGACATCGTCCAATAAACACAAGCAGACCCGGCTCCACCTAATCAAAGTTTGGTGTGCTCAATTCAACAACTTCTTGCCCTCTTCACAAATTTTATTAAAAGAACTTTATTTATGCAACAAGGGTGGTTTATTTTCACTAATTTTGGTAAAGGGTGGTTTATGTGGAGAAGATGATTTGAACAAGGGTGAGACCCTGATATTCTTGTAAGACAGGCAAGCATCAGGGCCACTAGAAAGCCAATGTACCTCAACTGCCATATGCTATCTTAAAACATTTGGTAGCGCTGATTTAAGACTATCCTCGCCTCAATTTTCAAGTGTTATATTTTCACTAAGACCTAACATTTTTTTTTATTGGTATATAAAAGAGGTAGTGTTTGTAATTTACTCTAAATTTATTGAAATGAAGTAATGAAGAGAAGAGTACGTACGAGGAGGATATGTGAACGTTGGACTTTGGAGGTGAAGAGATTAAAGGAGGGGGTTGGAACACGTGATTGCGGGTCCCACTTTGCTGATAATCCCCTATGTGTAGTCAACAAAACTGAGTTTGGGTGCAGGTCTGTGTTTGTTCAGAAGGAAGATTAGGAGTGATAGAGAAAGGTCATACATAGAGTCATGGCCCTGCTTTCTACTTTTGTTTAGGCTTGGGTTGGGGGTACTCTCAACCATTTCATTATAATCGCTTCCTAATCTAATGTAAGTGGTAAACCAAGTTTAACCATCTCTACTTCCTCTAATCCCACCCATATTCGACAATACTAAACTATGAATATTTCAAATCAATCCCATCTAATCCCAACAAAATAAATAACCCAAATTTTCAATGTTAAAAACACGATTATATCTTAGTAGTTTAGTGGGAGATGACCCGAAAACCCAAAACAACCGACTAAAATGACCTGAAAATCCAAAATAAGTCATTCAAAATGAGTCCAAAAATTGTTTGGCTTTTCAAATTTTGAATTAAAATACTGAATTACAATACTTAATAAATGCGGGTTTTGAAAGGAATATATATACATGATAAATTGTATCTTAATGAGAAAATCAAATTGACACCCAAAGAAGTGGAAACAAAAAAGTTAAGATCGACTCATCTAAAAATAACTTTAATTTGAAAATGACCAAAAATAACTCGATAACCTGAAATACACCGGCCAGAAATGACACAATGACTAAAATTTTAAAAATTAAAAATCGTCAACCCGACGGCACATATTCAATAACTACCGAAGCCACCTGACCAACTCATTTAAGGTACCAGCTATGAACCAAATTACGCACTATAATTCTATAGTGAAGGCTTGTAATAGATATTTCAGCATTTGTGCTAGTTGTCATTGATACATGAAATATACAAATTGACAATATAATCTAACATTTTATTTAATTGTTGATATGGGTCTTGCTGTCCGCCGTAATTGAATATCACAATCTGAAATGAATTAATGTATAATAATTGATCTAACTTAATAAATGTGTCAATGCTTTCAATTTAAAAACAATATTAACACTTTTTTTTAAGAGAAAAAAGGACATACCTCCTCAAGTTTATCTAACTCTAAAATATTAGATTTTTAAGATCTAGGATTCTAGTTAGTGTAAGTAAGAAAAGACCTCGGTTAAGTTTTTGGAATATATTTCAATCTAATAATGTGGACTTTTATAGATTATAGATTCTTGATCCCTAGTTGATTGAGAGTTGAGACACTGTAAATTCGGGTTGATATTGATTGACTCGCTGAGAGGGTACCACCGTGTCTTCTCCATGCAACCCCTTTTATACTAAGATCTGAAAATGGAATTCCTTTCCATCTACACCACGACCGCTCATGAGTACCAAGAGGTCGGTCGAGCCTCTCTCCAACTGATGGGGACCCAATATTCCATGTCCATCGATGCATTGTGCATTCTATTTGATTTTGCTTCCGGCGACATGGGTTGGGACAAGCATGGAAATGCAAACTTATTTTCTTTTGTTGTTCCATAGTAGTGTTGGTCCCTTCTTAATCAAACCCAATTAATAAATGGGTTAGTTAAATGGGCTAAGACTAAAGAAGGAAGAGTCCATTATGGGGAAAAGATCTAGAGAAAGAAAGATACGAAGAGAATGATGTAGAGAAGATTAGTCTAGAACTAATCTAGAATCTTCTTCTAAAATATCTTCAAGGAATTTGTGTAATTCTAGAATTTTCTTCTTAAATATCTTCCTAGATTAGTGTGTAGGAAATGTGATATCCTCCCACTATAAATAGGTGGAGAAGTTGTACATTTCTATCATCCACAAGTTGAGAGCTCAAGCAAGCTAAGTATACTTTGTGAGACTGTCAACACAAAATCTTGTAGAATTCATTCTCCACATAAACATAAGCGAGTTTGTATCAATTAAGTCATTGACTTAATTAGTCCATATTCCCATTCTACCAACACGAAAGTGGGAGGTTTTCCCAACAAGTAGGCCTCCAAGAAGAGTGGCACCCTTCGGTGTCAAAGGCGTTCTCCATAGTGTATCCAACGCTCCATCTCCTATAACGTTTCTTGGCGGAATGCATATTCACACCGCAAGACTTGATGGAGCTGTCAAAAGTGATGAACTTTTTATCATATGGATACTTCTCGAGGGGAAGAAGCCAAATATGTCATTCTTTAAGGCCCTCTACTTCCAATGGCGGCCCAGGAAGGAGAGAGGGACTATGATGCACGACATTCTCGTTTTCTTTGTGCTTGCCCATCTCGGTTTTTGGACCCACGGTTCTACCGCACTATAAACCACCCCTGTTCAAATCATCTTGTCCATATAATTCATATACGGATCTTCAAGAGCACCGCATTACATACTACCTTTCTCTCTCGATTCAGAATCGAGAGAATTGGGTTAATACTTTCATGTATCATCTCCCCATCACCATCGCTGGTAGCAGGATGAAGACGTTGGAGATTTGAGGATGCTAGGAGAGGTACCCATAGAGGGCATGTGCACCAACTTCCTAGCCGGATAGTTTCATGAGGGGCATCCACCCTTTTCATGTTATGTTGAGCTCACAACAACCTCTACCATATTGTTATGGTCTACTATGGTATCATGTCTCTTGTTTCAACAATTTTCATATGTGTGGGTTTTTTTAGTTTGGTTAGTGTTGTGTGAATTGAGATGATATGTTTGGTGTGTTGGATTCGATACCCCAAGTATATAAGCACCACATTGACCAAATGAAATCCTTACCGATTTTTTTTATCTCCCATTACACCTTGAATGTAAACATCTTGATTTATGTCTTTGCATTTTGTTTTCAATAGCATGTGATCGAGTTTGAGAACACTTTGACAAACTTATGATAAGAACTTTACATGTTTGTTGATCTTTAGCCATATATCATATGCCTACACACATTTGTGAGAGTGAGTAAACACATGAACTTTTGAGAAGTTTGGAGAATGTTGATTCAGTTTTTATCCTTTGATTGTGATTGATGTTAAGATGACATGACATAAAAAGTAGTTGTATTTTATGCAATATCTTTCTAGTTGAGGCATGACATATGTTTTGCACATAATTTATCATGTTCCATGGAACTTACTAGAGGACAAGCAAGATTGAAGTATAGGGTGTTTTGATGTCATCTATTCATACATCATGTTAGATGGTAGATTCATTCTTATTCAAACTCCTATAGTTTATATTTGCGTTCATTTAGTGTAAAAAATACATTCAGATTGAATTTATGATGTCTACTTCGGTATACTTTGTATTTTAGATGTTCGAGGCCAAAACAGTGCATTTTGGTGCATATTTACATTGGATGCCAAGATATGACGCTTCAACTTTCTTTGAGGTTGAGTACACCATGGAAAACTTTCATATCGGTTGAGGATTGAAGAGCTGGAGTGGAGCCTTGGTGAAGAAGTAAGAAGAAGTTGTCAAAGGATCAAGAGTTGTTGACCGAAGTGCTCAAACAACTTGCAACTGAATGTTCAATACGGTCTATGGCTTATTTCAATACAACAATTTGGTTTTATGCCTTAACCCGTGTTGATGCAAAATGTCCGTGTGATAATGCCTTGAACCATACGATTTGATCAACTATTTGGAATTAAAAGTTCAAATTTCTATTTTTAATTTGAACTTTTAATTCCGACTTTAGGCTAATTAGTGCGTTACATAAATAGGATTTTTCCATACAATTAGGGGGGTTGAATTGTGTTCAGGAAGAACCCTACGAGAGAAGTGAGAAGGGGATTTTGGAAGAGACTTCCTTTTCTTCTTTGGATCAAAATTCATCAAGCTTTTCTTGTTGATTTTGTTTTTTGTTTTTGACATCATCTTGGATTGTAAACTTTTACCTCACGTATGTCATTTAGTTTGTATAATTTTTGAGTTTTAGTTTGTTAATTTCAGGGTTAATGAATTTCACTTGTATTTCTACTCTTTGTCTCGCTATTTTCATGTGTCTAGCTAAGCTCTTAATATATAAGATCGGATGAACCCGTTAATGGATTAAGTTGTGATATATCATGTGAATTCTTCAATTGAAATCAACAAGTTTTTTTTTCCTTCACCCGAGTTACCTTAACCAATCTTGATCTAATCTATTAGGAAGAGTTCGATTCGTTTGCTTGCATACATTGAGAAACCGTGTTTTCTTCCAGAATAGAAATATAGCAGGTTTACTACGAGAGCCTCGTTTATCTATTAGACTTACTAGGTTTTAATGTGTTGTTGACAGTAGCAAACATATACTTGGTGTTGTTGACAAAAAAAACATATATTTTGTTATTTAAAATGTCGCTGACAACATAAAAAAGTATAATTGTTTAATACGTAAGATGTGGTTATTGATAATAGAAAATATTGTCAACAATGGAGAATAACAAGTGATCAATATAAAAGAGAAAACAAATTAATTCAATCAATTAAAAAACACCAACAACAAATATCCAATCAAAACTAATCAATAAATACTAAAATCTAACAACATCAATTCAATATTGTAGATTTCATCAATAAGAATCACAAAACAGAGCAATTAAAGCTCTTTATTAGTATTTATTAAATCCAATTCAGAAAAGACAAAAAATATATACATACACTAGGTCGAATTTAGAAAACAAACCTTAATAAAAACTATTGAATAGATTTGATAAATAAATTCAAAGCAAGTTGAATAGATCATGCTTAATTTTGTTGGCTTAGAAGAGAGTAAAAAGTGGTAGAAAGAGGAAAAAAAAAACTTGTATAGGGTTATTATACAAAAGTTGAAAAGTTGGGGTCAAATTCTCATTATTTTTTTAATTCTTATCCTACCAATTTTTTTTTTCATTGCTTTGTTTTTGGATAAAAAATATACGTTTATCATTGGGGCGAAAAAAATAATGTCAGTTTGTTCATGGAATACATTCCGGTTTGGATTATTTGAAAAAGTCATTTCAATCTAGTTACTTTGGGTTATCTGATTATTTAAAGTCGAATTACTTTAAGCTTGTGGGACGTTTCGGGCCAATCTATACTATATCATTAGGCTCTAGATATTTTCAAATTGGTTTTTTCAAACCGGTGCTATTTGTCTACTGCTTTTTTGAGTTTGTTGAATTTTGATAAATTTGAGGTAGAACTTGAAATAGTAAGAACTGTATGATGAAGGCATCTAATCTTATCTTTTTATGCACATGTGGTCCCTTGTGCAAATATTGATTCTCCAATAATGTTGATTCTTTGATATTTGGCTCCCAATGCAATGAATGCATAATGGTTGACTCCATCTATATTTGTGGGGTGGGGTGATGAAGTGCATTGTGCATTTCAACTTTAAAGATTAGATTACGAAGAATTTTATCCATGATCTTTATGCTCATGGAATAGAAGAGAAGCAACTAGTATGAACTTGTTGGAGTACATGCTATATATATGGGCGATATGGATCTTTTTTACCATTATAATTACATCAAAACAATATACAGTGAGTAGAGAAAGAGAGAAATGTCGTACGGTTGCACTAAGTTGTCACAAGTTGGGCTTGAAGCCTCTGTGATGGCAGATCAATTAGAAGAGCGATTGGGGAGAAGAACGAAAACAGGTATTCACAACAAGATTCATCTTAACCACCTGAAACAAGCCCATGTTTGCCCTCCTCCAGATGAACAATCCTCTATCGATTCTTTTGGTGGTGCACATAAGTATGGTTGCTTTCTAGTTTATGAGGAACGCTCCAAGAAACCATCCCTCGACAATCTCTATTAGATAAAAAAATGTGATATCCGATATGATGTGTACTGATCTGCACTGGATATTAGTTGTGTAATTTCAGTGTGTATTTGTAAGTTTGTAGTAAAAGTGTATGAACTTGTGTTTTAAGTGTCTCTCTTTCTTTTACCAATTTATGAACCGGATATTAGTTGTTCATGCGATTTAGTCAGAGCTCGTTCTTACAATCCCACAACATGATCAAGTCCAAATGCTTGCTTAAGAAACTCAAATTAAGCATGCTATTTGTAGAGTAAGACGCTTTGGTAGCCTACGAGACTGTGTAACCAGATTTGGAATCCTACGAGAACATTCAATGGAGTAATCTCATACTCGGAATTTTGGACGGGGGAGGAGAGAGAAGAGAGCAGGAGAGGGATCACTACTTGAGGTGTTGGTGTATTTTGAAATGAGATATCAACTCTCCTTTTATAGGAGTTTGGAGGAGGTTGTTGGACTAAGAGAATTACTCTCGTCTACCCATTCCCGCACAAAAATAAAACTAAATCATTTGGAGATAATATCAAATAATACGGAATGGATCAATTGAATCGCGGGTTGGACTAGTCGATTGGGCATGCGATTGACTGAAAGTCAAACCATGTGATCTTGAACTTGCAATTGACTTTTGGTGAAAATAGGCAAGGGAGGATTTGGGCTAGCCCAAAAACAAAATGATAGGTGGCCAACATAGCATCAGGTCCATAAGACCCTCAACACGAGCCCATGAGCCCTCAAATAGCAACTTCCATTTCACTCAAACAAAGACTCTCAACACGCTCTAGTAAACACTAGAGCGTCTCTATATAGACTTAGTTACCATAATATGCTTATTCCCATATATATGGTGTCAAACCAATCTTTACATTGTCGATGTGAGAGAAGTTTCTCCACAATTAAATCTCCCAAGGTGCAATTAATACACTCAACTTTGGGCAGTAGTTTCTCATTCATTTGAACATCATTTTATACATATGACTATACCGAATTGTAGTACTCAGAACCACGGAGCTAAAACTCCCATTTTCTGGCGTTGCTTTTGGTTAGAGCCCGCTAGAAAATAGCCTAGAAAATCCTTCTGGCGCAAGTTCCTTATAAATGAATCAACAATCCCACATGAATAGAAATGAATCTCAAACATGTTTTATTTTTGATAAAAAATGGATTGGACTTTTGAGAGTACAGTCGAAAAATCACTATAATTTGGCCAGTAGCGTTTTTCAGCCTTGAACCTCCCGTAGTGAATTGTCATCGGATTTACTCAACAAGATGGTGAGCATGTTGTCTTGAACCATCCAGACTTTGATGTAAACCTATACAATAGCTATCACACAATTTCACCTTCTCCACAAAATGGTGCTCTCTTTTTCATGTTCATTTTGGCTTTGAACAACCCTAGTTAAACCATGAGTAAACTTGGAGAAAATCAACCTTCCAAATATTCTCCTAGACCCGACCCCATGCCATACTCACAAGGTGATTTACCATAAAGAGTATATGTCATACCCCACCTTCATTTCAAGGATATAGAATTATTAAAAGCTTACAACTTAACCTTAATGCCTTATCAGGCAACACTGACATCATCGAAGAACTAGGCAATGACTGTAACACCCCGAATCCGCAGGACTCGGAGTGTCACATTGGGTTAGGATCTCACAATGGATCTTGACCCTAGCATGACAACAAGTTCACTGGACCTTACAACATGGCACTGACATATATAAAAACAAATATATAAAATTGTACAAACTGTACAACCCAAAAGGTAAGACAACATAACTGAGTATGAAACATAACACCCTCACACCGGAGGTAACAAAAAATTATCCTCACGTAGGAGGGAAAGATAACAAACCCCAAAAGCCCATACAACCTATGTACGAGACGTCCTCGGCCTGCCACTCTGCTAGATCACCCAACAACATGCCTATCCTGTGGGGCATCTACAACATGGTAATAAACCATTAGCTATCCATACACATATATAAAGTAATGCATAAGCACAATCACAAGTAAGGGAAGATAAACACATCAGCATGCTTCCACTCATTTACCCATTTAATCATTTCAATATAACGGTCATTCACTCAAATCATATAGATATAACATATATGAAACTATGTGATACGAGGACCGATACATCCTCGCCTCTGAGCCTGCTAGCCAGCCGTACTAGTATCGGTCACACAATCCGTGTACCCTGTGGGAGTGGATTGCGCCCTTCTTGTAAACCGGTCTGGCCTGACCCAAGAGAACCTCCCATACTCCACGGTGGGATGAAAGGGAAGGGCTATCACAACCATGCATACAGGGCAATCAATAAAACATAGGTCGGTATATATGACATCACATGCTATCATAGCAAACATACAAAGCACACACCACTCATGCAAACACCCAATATAAGGATGACAACTAAGTAAGTCCTACGGACTTACCTCAACCTCGATCACACTCAACCAAGATCACCTCTACACTGGAGGGACAACACAACCTATAAACAAGGCATAAGGAGAATATATCAAACTCCTAGCAACATAAGGGTTACACCTAGACCCAAAGGGATCCAAAGGATCAACCTCAACCTCACTCACAACCTAAAGAACATCAAAAGCCATACAAGGCATAAACCGATCATAACCTCTTCAAAACTTAACCTCACACATCTAGCATGATCCTAAGCACTCACACTAAGAAAGGAGGGAACAAAGGCACCCTAAGGAAGGCCTAAAAGCAACACACACCTGCAGAACTAAGGGAAACACCAAGCTGGTGCAGGTGGGCACAGGGGCGGCTCACTGGTGGCGCAGGGGCGGTGCACTGGCTGGCGCAGGGGCGGCTGTAAGGTGGCGCAGGGGCGGCTGGTGTGCAGAAGACACCACCTCAGCTCTTTCATCACTTCTTCCTTCGATTCTCTACCCTTCTTCACTCCAACAGCAACATATATGCAGAACATACACATATATACATCAACATAAGCCAAACATGGCTGGAACAAGATTCAAATCTAAGGAAAGCTGAACCAAGCTAAGGAAAGAGAGAAAAGAGGAAGAAAAGAAGGAAGAAAGTAGAGAAGCCATGGAAGCTTACCAACAAGCTCTCTAGGAGGACAACACAACAACCATCAACACCTCAAGCTGGCTCAACAAGGCACAACAATAACATCATCCACAAAACCCCAAGCAAAGCCAAGCACAAGGCTCACAACTCACAAAATCTCAAAGAGGATCAAAGATCATCCAAGGAAGAGGAGAAGAGAAGATGTGCGTAAAGAGAGAGAGAGAAGTCTGAGAATGGTAGCCCTCATCAAAGAGGAGAAGAAGAAGTATAAATAGGAGGTAAAAGGGTAAAGCACGGGGTCAAAGGGTCAAAGAAGGCGGCTGCAGCACACAGAGCCGCAGGGGCGCACCCTGTGAGCCGTAGGGGCGGACTAGGCTAGGCGTAGGGGCGCCCTCTGGGTCACGCAAGGGCGGCTCAGGCATAATCCTGGCCCTCTGCACACTTCCTCAGCAACTCAATAACTAGGCTCTTACAATGACATAGGTCTCCCAGTGCACACCTAGATTCTTCTCAAGTTGGTTTTCCATTTCAACCTACATTGTGAGATCTCTAGTCATGTTGGTGGGGTTGACCATTGATGTGATCGAGATTGCCTCGAACAAAAAGGACCGGCAGTACGATTCCACTTGACTCAAACGGTATGAACGAGATGAAGATGGATTGATTTGAAGGATCGAAATCTGGATATGATGAGCAAACCCCCTCCGAATCTCACTTCGGGAATCCCTCAAATCGAAGCCTCACCCTCGGAATCGCACTCCGGGATTGGCAAACCTTCATTATCTTTGCGTCTCACTAGGATAACTCCTTTAGCATCTCACCAAAGGTTGTGAAAACTAAGCCTCTAACCTAGATTTCAGGATGATTTTGAGAAAAACCAACAAAATGTTTTTAGAGAAACTCTCTCTTTCATTCAGCTTAACTTAACTTGCCTTACATATGAGATGGAAAATCCTTATTTATAGGCTGAAAAACTTAACCTAAATACAAGAAAATCAAAGCAAAAACAATAAATTAAAACAGAAAATAAGAAGAGTTGAACGGGACTTGATTCATGGTAACTTGGGCTTCTTTGATGGTGGAAATGGGAAGAGTATTCTTTTGACTTTGAGGGCTGTAAATGATCTTGTTTGGACGTGCATTTCTTTTGCATATTCCTTTGCATGGTTCCATGCATAATCTTGGTCACAAACCCACTCAAGTATAAACGATGCTTCACTTTTGGGTCATTTTCACCCTCTTTCTCTTGGAATCTCGACTTCTCATAAACTACAAAGTTGTAGATCTTGAAAATACCTTCGAAAAGTAGTATTTATGGTTCTTCTAACTCCAAACGCGGCTCTAGATATAGGCATTTTACAAAGAGTGCGTAAATTTGACAGCTTAGCCGGATCTAGCGGAATATGACTTAACTTGACCACGCTCGGAGTGAGCATTTTCCGCTTCATGTTGAGGCTTTCGGGGATCACATCATCCTCCCTCTCTTCAAAAAGATTCATCCTCGAATCCGAATCATCCATGGGCAGGGAGAGTGTAGCAATAGGTGAAGGTGTGGGATCCGGTGGTGGAAGAGCGGGATTCGGTGAAGTAGGCGGTGGTGGAGGCGCGGCATCCGGTGGAGGAGTAGATGGTGGTGGAGGCACATGATCCGGTGGACGAGGAGGCTGGGCTAGTGAAGCAGCCTTTGGTGGTGGTATAGGTGGTGATATGTATTTTGTTTTGCTTGTTGCTTTCTCAACTCAGCTCGTTGGAGATAAGCCGCCTCTCTCATCCATTTTTCGACCGCTATACGTCGTCAATCTTCTTCTTCTTGTTTTCTAGCCTCTTTTTCTCGACGACGTTTCTGATGTCGGTATTCTTCCTCTTGTTTACAAGCTTCCTCTTCTTTTTTTCCGAGCCTCCTTCTCGTGATGGCGTTTCTAATGTCGGTATTCTTCCTCTTGTTTACGAACTTCCTTTTCACGACGACAAACTTCTTTTCTCTTTTGTTGTCTTCGTAGTTCTTCATAGACGACCTCGTAAAGGTCGTCTTCCATTTCACTCAAACGAAGATAACCATCATCATACTCTCGAATAGCCCATCGAACGTATCCTTCCGTAATAGTTCTTTTCTCTAAATGTCTCGACATTCTGGATCGGTACAATAATTTACAACAAGCTCGATTACAAAATGAACTCGAGTATGCAAAACTCGCAATTACAACCAATTCAAACAAACTTTTTTTTTTAATAATTGTTGTGCACTTTTTTTTTTCTCTTTATATAGCAGCTCTTTTGTGGGAATGGGAAATGAGTAGATTGATTAGAGTGGCTAATTAAGTGAATTTTGGGGCTGATTAAGGTTTGTAATTTAAAAGGGAAATGGGAAAGGATGAGTGGGTTACGTGTAATTGTGTGTATGCAAGGGGTTGAATGTTGACTCAAGGAAATGGAGGGATAATGTATTCCATGGCGGGATATTGCAGGAAAATGTAACGAAATTTTCTTTTATAATTTAGGTAGAAGATGAAAAATACCGTAGAGAGTTCTGCGGAGTTCGTACCGTAGGCTCTGATACCAAATGATGTGATCGAGATTGCCTCGAACACGAAGGACCGGCGGTACGAATCCACTTGACTCAAAAGGTATGAATGAGATGAAGATGGATGAATTTGAAGGATCGAAATCTGGATATGATGAGCAAACAACAATCATCTTTAGAACAATGCATCATCATATCATTACAAATGCATGTCGTAGCTAGATGAAGATTAAGGAAGCAATATAAAACAAGAACAAGCTAAATGATAAGCTTAGAACAAGCTTACAACCATCCAAGAGTAGCTTCAAAATGAGCTCAACAATCTCTTCAACTTTCCTCACTACAAGATTCTCAAAAACTCACTCTAAGACTTTGAAAATGTGTGTTTTTCTTCTTCTCTTCAGTGGAGTCTTCTTCCTTCTCTTCCCCACTCTATGGCTTGCCCAACAAGATTCAAAATTAGTCCAAGGTGAGAATGAAAGTGGGGATCTCTGCAAAATGTGAGTAGCCTACATATAACACTTCTTCTCCATCATGGGAGAGAAAATCGTGGGATTGAAGAGGAGTGTGACAAGTGTCACGGGGGACCAGTGAACAATCTCGGATGGTCCAGAAAGCATCTCAGACGAGATGGATTTGCCTTGGACCGAGATGGGTGGCTGCATGGCTAGGATCATGGCTAAACACAAAGCCGGTGCATGACTCACACCAGCTAAGGTCAATTTCTTCTTCTTTTCTCCATGCTTTCTCCGTTGGGACCTTGAATTCTGGCCGTCACGAGGCTTGATCCTCGGATATGATCAATAATACATGAAAGCTTCCCAAAGTACCTACAAAACCGATAAATGCTCGTGCAGACGTCTATTCCGACGAAATAACTTGATAAAGCATAAAACGTCCCGAACATAGGCAAAACTATGAAATGAATGAATGTAAAAACTACGTAAAAGAGTGCTTAATCTAGTGTCATAAATCACTTCATCATGCTGCATTGATAACCTATGTATATAAATTATTAATTGACCCAAGTGTATTATAACGGGCGATGACAACTTACCTAGCTTAAAATGGGGCATCTAGGGTCCTCTACAATCATTCCACCATGTGGTGATGATTGGCACAGATTCCAAACCTGTGTGGTGAAAGGGGACAGAGGCGAGGTAGTTCTGCTCCTCGTATCATACCGAATGAATTAGTAATGGTATAACGCAATGAAGATAATAAACGGTTATGATGTGAGCATTGCATGCTATGATGTGATTATGTGTGTGTGTGTGTGTGATATTACTATTATTCTTATTTATGAACGGTTAGCTAACGGTTTTATACCGTGTTGTAGATGCTTTGCAGGATAAGAAGACTGTAGAGTGATCCGGTGAGGTGATCAGCCTAGGTCTTCCGTACATTAGGATGTGTATGGGTTTTGAGAGTGATATGTATACAAATATTGATGTTGTTGCCGTTTTGTACTCGATTGTAATTTTTTATTTATTTTAATATATGGTTATACAGTTTTATGAATTTGGTTTTCATATTTATTTGTTCCTTGTTGTAAGATGTAGTGAACTTGTTGTCAGAGTAGGGCCAGGATCCATTGTGATATCCTAGCCCGTAGCGCCCCGAGTCCTGCGAATTTGGGGTGTTACAACATCAATCATAATAGCTTGAGGTGTGACAAGATTTAGGAGGGTGAACTATTGAAGGTTCTCAAATCCATCCTAGCATTGTTAACTTTCACCAGAACTGGGAGAGGTTTCATCTTGACTTTAGGAGGTTCCTTCAGAAGAGACCTCCAACTCTTGGGTGCATCCCTGGAATGACTGAGAACTTCAAAGGGAGTAAGAGAAAGTACCTAGTGAAGTCTTTCAAGTCTTAGGCTGAAAATCATGCCAAGATGACAATCTGCACATGGAATCTCTCCCATCTCCTTCTGTTTTACCTCAATCTTGGCCAATTTGGTTAAAGTGTTTTACATCTTCCACTTCTTCTTCTTCTTCTTCTTCTTCGAGAACTTGAAGAGGAACTTCGGGATCGACAAGAGGAATGCTCAAAACATGGAGTTCTTTGTCACACTTCTTCTCCGGTTGAGTCTTTTTAACGGGGGTTGTTAGTTTGATTCTAGGAAGTGATGCTAGCAAATCGGAGGCAAGAGTGCCAAGAACTTGTTCGTCCAAATCATGCACACAAAGTCTTACAATTTATAACAAGATAAGATATCCTAGACTCCTAGCTTACCCGTAGTGTATGGACCGCAAGTCATAAGGAAAGCATTTCAAGGTCTAACACAAAGAACAAGGTCAGTGTAAATCATGCAATGATCAAGGATAGTAAAGATCTAAGATAAGGAAAGAGATGGAAACAAAGAAATGAAAATCATATGTTTTTGATGGGTTTTTTGGGTGATCAAACAAAGATCACAATCAAGCAACAATGTCAACCAACAACAAGGCAAACACAAGATATAATATCAATGCATAGAAAGCGGATTTTAGAGATTCGGATTTCCGGTTAATGGCAAGGACTCAAGCTTCTAATCAACCTAGGAACAAGCTGCAGTATGTTGGGAAAGAATGCTTCTCTAATAGGATCAATCACCGGGTAGGTCTAATGGTCCACTCGTCCCGCACCTAAGGTCCTATTACTGGTTAAGTCTCTAGGAACCTAAGGTTGGAAATTCTACACAAACTGGATCACTACTTAGGAGTCAAACCTCTCCTTACCGGGTAAGTCTCGGAAAAGCAAGTCCTAAGCAACAATCCTAGCACACTCAATCCAATAGCGGCTGTGAGGCTCACTACTACCTAATGTTTGTCATCATCTATACCTAACAGCGGGAATTACCAGGTAAGTCTCATCCCTCACCTAATTTACTAACAAAGGTCACCCTATTGCTAGATTACGCTCAACATGTAATAGCTAGGATTTATGAATTCTAGTTAATGTTGATTAACTTAATCAGTGATAGTAATTGATATATAACTCGCGAAGATTGCGTAAGTGTTGAGTATAGGTCCCACCGTTATGTTCTTGGCGTAATTTTGGGCTTATGGTGAAATTTTTACTTTTCCCCCGGGTAATTATTTTTACCCTCCGGTATTATTTGGAGCATTTGGGAGCTCCAATTAATAAAAATGCAGTTGAGAGAAATGATTAGGACATCGGACATGTCCTAGATATGAAATAACATGGAAAGGCAAAACGGACAAAAGAGTCGCTATTTCGTTTCTTAACGGCTAAGAAAGACGGCTTAAGAATACACGTTTTCCGAGGCAATTGTGTAATAATTATCCATACAATATTCAAGATCTTTGATTCCAATTTCGAGAAGTTTGGAGAAGGGGGTTCAACACGCCATTGGATCGATAAAAGGATAATTATCGACTTCGCTAAAGGATAATTATCGACTTCACTATAAATAGCGGAAAATCGTTTATTAATTCATTTCCTTTCAAGTTTCCTCGTAAAAGCTCTGATTTCTCTCAAACTTCAAATTCAGATCTACTCTCCGTTTCTAATCCGATTTCAACTCCGTTTGAGTTTTTGGATTCCTCTCTTCATTCTCTTCATATCGGTACCGAGTTTCTACATTTCCGAGCAGATGAAGACCTGCCAGGACAGTTCCGTCGCTCAGATTCCGGTGAATTTGATATTGTACATGCGTAGCCTGCGTCGTTGTGATTCCGAATCTTCTTTCAGATCGTCAATCGGGTTAGTAACGAATAAGTTATGAATTTATTCGTTTTCCGTACTGCGAATTGTCCTAAATCGACCTTAGGCTTTTCAAAATGGATAATTAGAAATTCCATTATGATCATTATATTATTTTGGTGTTTATGGGTTGTTTGTTAATGAAATCTGATGATAGGTGGGTTTAGAAATGGTCTACGAGAAAAACGTTATTCTGGTGAAGTTTAATTAATTAATTAAAGGTTAATTAATTAAATTAGGATTAAATTTGAGATTGAGGAATACTGATTAGATGCATGCTAGGTGTCAGAATCATTTGAGGATCATGATGATGTTATGGATATCGGTTAAGCTTTAAGGATTAGTATGTGTACGAGTATGATGAGATGTTATGTTGAGAATATGCCTTAGGCATTTATGAATGTGTTGAGGATCTGAGGTTTAGATTTGAGATATTGGTTGGTCGTGGTTAGTGAGACGAGTCACCTAACCTTTGCAGTATGTGATTGTGTGTGCCTTGCTATTGCAGGCGTTGATTACTTCCCCAAGGGGGAAGTTGTGACCTGGTACAGGTTACGAGTATATCAGGTAAGTCCATAGGACTTACTTAGCGTGCAATTGTGGATTGTATGATTGTGATGGTTGTGTGTGTTCATATGATTGTGCATTTATAACCTAAACTGGACTAGGATGACCATTCATTACATTTATTTGGCCCAAGTGTATTATAACGGGCGGTAACCGCCGGTCTCCGCCTGCTGGTTAGGGGGAGGTGCCCTGAAGATGATCTCACAGGAGGGGACGAGTGAAGGTCACCCCATGCAAAACTCCTGTGTTACGTTGGATGGGACGGGGTTCTTGAGGCTCCTCGTGTTACAAAAGAAGTTGAATTAGTAATGGAATAACGTAATGAAAGATAATAAATGAATGTGTGTGGCATTGCATGTTTGAGATGTTGATGTGTGGTTGTGCTATTACCTTCATGCTTTTCATTGCTGTAGCTAACGGTTTCATACCGTGTTGTAGTGTTCTGCAGGTTAGGAATACTGCAGAGTGAGCCAGATGGTGTGACAAGCCGAGGACTTCTGTACATTAGGATGCGTGGGATGTGGGATCTTTTGTGGTTGTGGTTTATGTTGTAGTTTTGTACTCGGCTATGAGTTTGTAAACTCTTTTGATGTATCATACTCAGCTTTTATGTATTTGATTTTAACCTACTTGTGCCTTGTTGTAAGATCCAGTGAACTTGTTGTCAGGGTAGGGTCAGGCTCCATTGTGAGATCCTAGCCCAATGTGACACTCCAAGTCCCGCGGATTTGGGGTGTTACAGAGTTGGTATCAGAGCCTTAGGTTGACAACAATAGCACTTGCGATTTGCAATAAATGTAGAGTGGATAAATAAACATAACCCACATGAGGTCTGACTTTTCAAAAGGTTTTGGTTTTAAGCGAGTATAGATGTTTTGGGATAGAATGTACAGAAGTCGTCACCCATCTGAGGATCTCGACAGTGTAGATATATATATATATATATATATATATATATATATATATATATATATATATATATATATATATATATCTTTTATGTGCTGATTTGTATGCATGTAATAATGGGTATTATATATATATATATATCGATACATATGGCATATATATAGCCTTATAAGTTTAGGGGCTTATATTCTATAGATGGCTCAGACTAGAGCAATATCTGTAGTGGGACGAGATAGGGGTACACCCCCTCTTCCTTCAGTAGCGCCAAGTCAGGGACCATTATCCGCTACTGTGTTGCCTATGGCAGAGAACGAGTTTGAAGAGGCTAACCATATCTCCATGAGTAGATTCGAGTTTCAAGAGTATATTGAGCAAGTATATGAGGCGGGGATAGCCGGTAGATCTACACCGGATTAACCAACATCTGTGAGATCAACTGAAGCTTCTAGATTAAAGAAGAAACAACGGGTTGAATCAGCAAAAGACGAGGTTGGATATTCGGGTTGCAAACCAAGCCCGACTTGTGGACGTTTGAGTACTTCTCGTTTCACATGGACTTCAGGTGAACCGAGGACTAGTTATAATTGGGGGAAGCCTGGACATGTACGACCATAGTGTCCAAGATCGCTAGTGACTTGCTTTACCTGTGGTAGACAGGGTCATAGAATTGTCTTCTGTAAGCAAACTGGAGTGGCATCACGACAGAGTTTTATTTCTGCTAGTGTGATAGGAGGTGTTCAGAAGACACCTCAGCAGCAGACGCGGGGGCAGCAGAGAATCCCAGATCATTCGCCTACTCAGGAATTCTTTCCCAGGTGAGTAGAGGTAAGGGTCGTGGTAGGAGTACCACTGATACTAGAAGAGCTCAAGGTAGAGCCTTTGAGATGGGCAGTGCAGAGGAGCCACCCGTACTTGTGGAAGGGATGAGACATATATGTCTCAACTGTGGTTATCCAAATCATGTGCGCTCTGAGTGCCCCATGGCACCGATAGCTTGCTTCACCTGTGGTGAACTAGGCCATCTGGCCCCTTTCTGTCAGCAAGGTAGTGTTTCTTCTCATCAAGACTTTCCTCTATCCGATGCAGAAAGAGTGGAAGTGGAGGCTATGGCGATGACCTCAGTGATACCTGAGGAGCATAGGTCTGAGATTGAGTAATGATATGCAGTAGAGTTTCGGGCGTTAGCTGTTACATGTACCATTCTTGTTAATGGTTTACCTAGTGGAGTTTTGTTTGTTGTGAGTGTTATGCACCTCTTGTCTTTCGATGCATGTGTTAATAGTTAACTGCGGATACAATAGAAGATAGATCTTCCTTTATAGGATTACGAGTTACGGGTCTTTGGTACCCGCGAGATATGTGGTTGTTCCCTTTGTTCAGGGACTTGTGTATGGCTTGAAGACTCTTTTTCATGCCTTAGGTGCATGAGAAGGTCTTTATGTGTGTGGTGGACGAATATATATTATGTTGGTTTAGGTAGTAGTAGGAGGACTATTATAGTCTCTACTGAGATCGACTAAGTAGAGGTTTTCCGAGGTTATGACCTTTAAGGAGGTGAGTTGTCTTTAGTGCCGTATGAGCAACGAGGTTGATAACACCAGAGGGTGATGTTTTTTTTAATGTTGTGCCATGAAGGAAAGATATAATTCCACACTGAAGAGTATTCCAGTGGTATATGATCTTATAGACGTGTTACTGAACCGTCTAATCTATCGCCTCAACGGAGTGAGTACTTTGATATTGCGTTGAAGTATAGTACGAGATTGGTTGGGAGAAGGCCAATGAGGTATATGGCTTGTTGAGTTGTTAGAACTTGAAAAAGCAATTTGAAGAGTGGATTGAGATGGGCTTCGTTCGCCCTAGTATATTCATCGCTATGTATTGACGACTTGTTGGATCAACTAACAGAAGCAGTTGTGTTTTTAAGATTTTTCGTATGCTTGGGATATCATCAGGTAAGGATGAGAGAGCAGTGTGGGCATAGGACAACATTCCATACCCATGGCGAGGCACCACAGGGGACTTGCCTGACCCTGAGGGAACTTGATGGAAGGATGCCTCATGGCGAGGCACCACAGTTCTTTAATGGAATAGAAGGAGTATGAGGCGCCGCAACTGCGTCAGTATAACCGCTTATGCAGAGTCGAGTGGAGAAGATTACAGTACACTCATAGTACACCTTCTTTAGTACATCCACGTACGAATAAGAGGTACCATGAAGTAGTAAATCAGGTTAAAGTGTTACTGAGCTGGAGATGAGCTCATCCACTACCAGTGTTGTAGTGGAAGTGAGAGGACTTTTCTGTGGACTTGTGATGGGATTGAGACCCAGTAAGAGTTTTGATGTTATCGAGATTATTAGTAACAGATTTACGAAGTCGACACGTTCCATCTCTACAGAGAGACGTGGCCAGTGAATGAAGTAACAAAGGAGTACACTAGACAGATGGTGGGACTCCATAAGTGTACCGAGGACGACCGACTATGATTGTAGTAGACGGTTTGCTTTGAGGTTTTAATAGCAGATTCAGACTGCTTGGGGAACGCGTCCACATATCATGATTGAGTTTTACCTCAGACAAACAATCAATCTGAGAGAACCCTCCAGACCGTAGAGGACATGTTGTGAGTTTGTGGGATGGATTGGGAACAGGGAAAATCTATTTATCTCCCACTCGTTGAATTCTTATACCACGACCGTTGGCATGTATCCATAGGGATGGTCCCTATGAGACACTGTGTAGACATAGGTGTCATACACCTTTATGCGGGGATGAGCCTGGTAGTACCAATGGGTTACCACTAGAGCAAATTCAGGATGATATAGCTCGAGTAACTTTAATCATAGAAAGGATGATGGCTGCACAGAGTCGCTAGAAGTCGTATGAAGATTGGAGGCGTCGATCTCTAGAGTTCAGGGTAGGAGCTCATGTCTGGTTAAGAGTATCTCCAACGTGAGGCGTCAGACGTTATGGCATAAAGGGAAAGTTGAGTCCCCGATAGGTCGGTCCTTTCGAGATACTGGATAGAGTTGGAAGAGCAGTGCACAGATTGGCTTTGCCATCTAAGTTAGAGGGTGTTCACCCTATGTTTCATGTGTCTCAGCTGAGTAAGTACATACCAGATCTGAGGCACATTGTGAGTCATGATGATCTAGTGGTTGAGCCGGATCACACTTTTGCAGAACAACCTTTTGCGGTTCTAGGCACAAAGGTGTGTGACGCCTGCATTCAAAGGATATTCCTATGATGAGGCTACGCGGGAGACTGAGGATACTATCCTGGGGAACTATCCAGATTTTTACGCCGGGACAGATGCACTTGTAGGATCCACGATTAGATTTTGGTGCTATCTTAGTGAGTGTATGTTATGCTATGTGCTTTTGTGATATGTTGTGTTTTCGTGCTAGCTGTGAGTTGTGAATATGATCTGTTAGATCTTGTTTGCTAGTACGAGATAGGTATAGCTGGAGATGGTCCTTTCCTCCATGATACGGTGTATGTGTTAGGATTAGCAGGAGATGGTTCTTTCCTCCATGCTATCTTTGATGGAAATAGTGTGAGTGGAGACGGTTTTCCTCCACATAGTTGTGTTACGAGTACGATTGGCTAGAGACGGCTTTCCTCCATGCCTTGTGACATGGTAGTAGTTGGCTAGAGATGATTTTTCCTCTATGCCTTTTGATAGCGTTATGATCTTGTTGCTGGAGTTGGTGATTCCTCCATGCCGTGTTTTGAGGTTACAGAGTGTTATAGGTTGATACGTTTGAACGGAGATGTGATACCGATTGAGAGAGTGTCTATACCTCGGCGTAAGGGTCCGAGAGGATTTAGGAATTGTTCAAGTTTCGGGACAAAATTTGTCTTAAGGGGTGTGTGATGTAATAGCTATGATTTCCAAATTCTAATTAATGTTGATTAACTTAATCAGTGATAGTTATTGACATATAACTCGCGAAGATTGCGTAAGTGTTGAGTATAAGTCCCACCGTTATGTTCCTAGCGTAATTTTGGGCTTATGGTGAAATTTTCACTTCCCCCCGGGTAATTATTTTTACCCTCCGGTATTATTTGGAGCATTTGGAAGCTCCAATTAATAAAAATGCAGTTGAGAGAAATGATTAGGACATCGGACATGTCCTAGATATGAAATAACATGGAAAGGCAAAACGGACAAAAGAGTCGCTATTTCGTTTCTTAACGGCTAAGAAAGACGGCTTAAGAATACACGTTTTCCGAGGCAATTGTGTAATAATTATCCATACAATATTCAAGATCTTTGATTCCAATTTCGAGAAGTTTGGAGAAGGGGGTTCAACCCGCCATTGGATCGATAAAAGGATAATTATCGACTTCGCTAAAAGATAATTATCGACTTCACTATAAATAGCGGAAAATCGTTTATTAATTCATTTCCTTTCAAGTTTCCTCGTAAAAGCTCTGATTTCTCTCAAACTTCAAATTCAGATCTACTCTCCGTTTCTAATCCGATTTCAACTCCGTTTGAGTTGTTGGATTCCTCTCTTCATTCTCTTCATATCCGTACCGAGTTTCTACATTTCCGAGCAGATGAAGACCTGGTTGAGCATATATGTCACCAGGACAGTTCCGTCGCTCAGATTCCGGTGAATTTGATATTGTACATGCGTAGCCTGCGTCGTTGTGATTCCGAATCTTCTTTCAGATCGTCAATCGGGTTAGTAACGAATAAGTTATGAATTTATTCGTTTTCCGTACTGCGAATTGTCCTAAATCGAACTTAGGCTTTTCAAAATGGATAATTAGAAATTCCATTATGATCATTATATTATTTTGGTGTTTATGGGTTGTTTGTTAATGAAATCTGATGATAGGTGGGTTTAGAAATGGTCTACGAGAAAAACGTTATTCTGGTGAAGTTTAATTAATTAATTAAAGGTTAATTAATTAAATTAGGATTAAATTTGAGATTGAGGAATACTGATTAGATGCATGCTAGGTGTCAGAATGATTTGAGGATCATGATGATGTTATGGATATCGGTTATGGCTTTAAGGATTAGTATGTGTACGAGTATGATGAGATGTTATGTTGAGGATATGCCTTAGGCATTTATGAATGTGTTGAGGATCAGAGGTTTAGATTTGAGGTATGGGTTGGTCGTGGTTAGTGAGACGAGTCTCGTAACCTTTGCAGTATGTGATTGTGTGTGCCTTGCTATTGCAGGCGTTGATTACTTCCCCAAGGGGGAAGTTGTGACCTGGTACAGGTTACGAGTATATCAGGTAAGTCCATAGGACTTACTTAGCGTGCAATTGTGGATTGTATGATTGTGATGGTTGTGTGTGTTCATATGATTGTGCATTTATAACCTAAACTGGACTAGGATGACCATTCATTACATTTATTTGGCCCAAGTGTATTATAACGGGTGGTAACCGCCGGTCTCCGACTGCTGGTTAGGGGGAGGTGCCTTGAAGATGATCTCACAGGAGGGGACGAGTGAAGGTCACCCCCATGCAAAACTCCTGCGTTACGTTGGATGGGACGGGGTCTTGAGGCTCCTCGTGTTACAAAGGAAGTTGAATTAGTAATGGAATAACGTAATAAAAGATAATAAATGAATGTGTGTGTCATTGCATGTTTGAGATGTTGATGTGTGGTTGTGCTATTACCTTCATGCTTTTCATTGCTGTAGCTAACGGTTTCATACCGTGTTGTAGTATTCTGCAGGTTAGGAATACTACAGAGTGAGCCAGATGGTGTGACAAGCCGAGGACTTTTGTACATTAGGATGCGTGGGATGTGGGATCTTTTGTGGTTGTGGTTTATGTTGTTGTTTTGTACTCGGCTATGAGTTTGTAAACTCTTTTGAAGTATCATACTCAGCTTTTATGTATTTGATTTTAACCTACCTGTGCCTTGTTGTAAAATCCGGTGAACTTGTTGTCAGACTAGGGTCAGGATCCATTGTGAGATCCTAACCCAATGTGACACTCCAAGTCCCGCGGATTGGGGTGTTACAGAGTTGGTATTAGAGCCTTAGGTTGACAACAATGACACTTGCTATTTGCAATAAAGTTAGAGTGGATAAATAAACAGAACCCACATGAGGTCTGACTTTTCAAAAGGTTTTGGTTTTAAGCAAGTACAGATGTTTTTGGATAGTATGTACAAAATCGTCACCCATCTGAGGATCTCGACAGTGTAGATATATATATATATATATATATATATATATATATATATATATATATATATATATATATATATATATATATATATATATATATATATATATATATATATATATATATATATATATATATATATATATCGATACATATGATATATATAGAGCCTTATAAGTTTAAGGGCGTATATTCTACAGATGGCTCAAACTAGAGTAGTATCTATAGCGGGACGAGATAGGGGTACACCCCTCTTCCTTCAGTAGCGCCAAGTAGGGGACCATTATCCGCTCCTGTGTTGCCTATGGCAGAGAACGAGTTTGAAGAGGCTGATCGTGTCTCCATGAGTAGATTCGAGTTTCAAGAGTATATGCAGCAAGTATATGAGACGGCGATAGCCGGTAGATCTACACCGGATTTACGAACATCTGTGAGATCAACTGAAGGTTCTGGATTAAAGAAGAAACAACGGGTTGAATCAGCAGAAGACGAGGTTGGATATTCGGGTTGCAAACCAAGCCCGACTTGTGGACGTTTGAGTACTTCTCGTTTCACATGGACTTCAGGTGAACCGAGGACTAGTAACAATTGTGGGAAGCCTGGACATGTACGACCATAGTGTCCAAGCTCGCTAGTGACTTGCTTTACCTGTGGTAGACAGGGTCATAGAACTGTCTTCTGTAAGCAAACTGGAGTGGCATCACGACAAAGTTTTATTTTTGCTATGGTGATGGGAGGTGGTCAGAAGACACCTCAGCAGCAGACGCGGGGGTAGTAGAGAATCCCAGATCATTCGCCTACTCAGGAATTCGTTCCCAGGCTGACTAGAGGTAAGGGTCGTGGTAGGAGTACCACTGATACTAGAAGAGCTCAAGGTAGAGCCTTTGAGATGGGCAGTGCAGAGGAGCCACCCGCACTAGTGGAAGGGATGAGACGTATATGTCTCAACTGTAGTTATCCAGATCATGTGCGCTCTGAGTGCCCCATGGCACCGATAGCTTGTTTAACCTGTGGTGAACTAGGCCATTTGGCCCCTTTCTGTCAGCAAGGTAGTGCTTCTTCTCATCAAGACATTCTTCTTTCCGATGCAGAAAGAGTGGAAGTGGAGGCTATGGCGATGACCTCAATGATACCTGAGGAGCATAGGTCTGAGATTGAGTAATGATATGCAGTAGAGCTTCGGGTGTTAGCTGTTACAGGTACCATTCTTGTTAATGGTTTACCTAGTGGAGTTTTGTTTGTTGTGAGTGCTATGTACCTCTTGTCTTTCGATGCATGTGTTAATAGTTAACTGCGGATACAGTAGAAGATAGATCTTCCTTTATAGGATTACGAGTTACGGGTCTTAGGTACCTGCGAGATATGTGGTTGTTCCCTTTGTTCAGGGACTTGTGTATGGCTTGAAGACTTCTTTGTCATGCCTTAGGTGCATGAGAAGATCTTTATGTGTGTGGTGGACGAATAGATATCATGTTGGTTTATATAGTAGTAGGAGGACTATTATAGTCTCTACTGAGATCGACTAAGTAGAGGTTTTCCGAGGTTATGACCTTTAAGGAGGTGAGTTGTCTTTAGTGCCGTATGAGCAGCGAGGTTGATAACACCAGAGGGTGATGTTTTTTTTTAATGTTGTGCCATGAAGGAAATATATAGTTCCACACTGAAGAGTATTCCAGTGGTATATGATCTTATAGATGTGTTACTAAACCGTCTAATCTATCGCCTCAGCGGAGTGAGGACTTTGATATTGCGTTGAAGTATGGTACGAGATTGGTTGAGAGAAGGCCTATGAGGTATATGACTTGTTGAGTTGTTAGAACTTGAAGAAGCAATTTGAAGAGTGGATTGAGATGGGCTTCGTTTGCCCTAGTATATTCATCGCTATGTATTGACGACTTGTTGGATCAACTAAGAGAAGCAGTTGTGTTTTTAAGATTTCCGTATGCTTGGGATATCATCAGGTAAGGATGAGAGAGCAGTGTGGGCATAGGACAACATTCCATACCCATTATGGACACTACGTGTTGTAGTGCTGTCATCTGAGTTGAAGAACGTCCTATTAGTCGTTATAGGAGTTGATGAACAGTGTTTTCATCTACTTCCTTGATCAGTTAGTGGTAGACCTTATTGATGAAGTTTGGTGTACTCTCACAACGGAGAGGAACGTACCGATTATTTGAGGACGGTTTTGCAGAATCCGAGGGATAGAAGCCAGTGTGCGATGCTCCCTAATGTATATTGAGATGCTAGAAGTAACCTTCAAGGTCATGTTGTTCCGCTAGTAGGATCATAATTGATGTAACGAGGAGTAAGTATGAAGTCTTATGGATGATACTGATGAACGCTAAGGGAATGCGTAGTTCTCGGCCCAGCCGATTGCTACCAACGCTTTGAGGAAGGATTCTATGTGATTGTGTATCCATTTACGAGTCTTCTGAGGAAGACCACCATAATTGTGTGGTTAAAGTAGTATGTCGAAGCTCTGAAGAGTAGAGGAAGCATTTGACCTCTGCTTCTATTCGGTGATAATCAAAAGATTATGGGAATCACGTGACTACGGTGCTGAGAACGTATGAGGAGAATTGCCCGACTCATGATTTCGAGTTAGTGGTGGTAGTTCAAGTTCCAAGATTTGAAGACAATACCTGTCTGACAGTTCGTGTCAGAGTTTCACAGATCAGAGGAGGTTGAAGCATATTTTTATGCAATAAAGGTTGAATAACTACCAGCGTCGATGGTTTGAGTTGATCAAGGATGCTGACCTTGAGATTTGTACCATTCTGGCAAGGAGAATGTGGTCACTAATGCCTTGAATAAGAAGACGCCTCAAGAGAAGGCGCTTGTTGGAATTGTTGTACAGTCTCGGTTTCAAAATGATCTAGCTTGGTTAGAGTTGGACCTACAAATGCTGATAAGGACGTTAGTTTCATGTTTAGGGATTTTACCTGGTTTGTTGGATGAGGTCCAACAAAAATAGGGGACTTGCCTGACCTTGAGGGAACTTGATGGAAGGATGCCTCATGGCAAAGCACCATAGTTCTTTAATGGAACAGAAGGAGTATGAGGCGCCGCAACTGCGTCAGTATAACCGCTTATGCGGAGTCGAGTGGAGAAGATTACAGTACACTCATAGTACACCTTCTTTAGTACATCCATGTACGAATAAGAGGTACCATGAAGTAGTAAATCAGGTTAAAGTGTTACTGAGCTGGAGATGAGCTCATCCACTACTAGTGTTGTAGTGGAAGTGAGAGGACTAGTCTGTGGACTTGTGATGGGATTGAGACCCAGTAAGAGTTCTGATGTTATCCAGATTATTAGTAACAGATTTACGAAGTCGACACGTTCCATCTCTACAGAGAGACGTGGCCAGTGAATGAAGTAACAAAGGAGTACACTAGACAGATGGTGGGACTCCATAAGTGTACCGAGGACGATCGACTATGATTGTAGTAGACGGTTTGCTTTGAGGTTTTGATAGCAGATTCAGACTGCTTGGGGAACGCGTCCACATATCATGATTGAGTTTTACCTCAGACAAACGGTCAGTCTGAGAGAACCCTCCAGACCGTAGAGGACATGTTGTGAGCTTGTGGGATGGATTGGGAACAAGGAAGATCTATTTATCTCCCACTCGTTGAATTCTTATACCACGACCATTGGCATGCATCTATAGGGATGGTCCCTATGAGACATTGTGTAGACATAGGTGTCATACACCTTTATGCGGGGATGAGCCTGGCAGTACCAATGGGTTAGCGCCAGAGCAAATTCAAGATGATATAGCTCGAGTAACGTTAATCATAGATAGGATGATGGCTGCACAGAGTCGCCAGAAGTCGTATGAAGATTGGAGGCGTCGACCTCTAGAGTTCAGGGTAGGAGCTCATGTCTGGTTAAGAGTATCTCCGACGTGAGGCGTCAGACGTTATGGCATAAAGGGAAAGTTGAGTCCCCGATAGGTCGGTCCTTTCGAGATACTAGATAGAGTTGGAAGAGCAGTGCACAGATTGGCTTTGCCATCGAAGTTAGAGGGTGTTCACCCTATGTTTCATGTGTCTCAGCTGAGGAAGTACATACCAGATCTGAGGCACATTGTGAGTCATGATGATCTAGTGGTTGAGCCGGATCACACTTTTGTAGAACAACCGTTTGCGGTTCTAGGCACAGAGGTGTGAGACGCCTGCATTCGAAGGATATTCCTATGATGAGGCTACGCGGGAGACTGAGGATACTATCCAGGGGAACTATCCAGATTTTTACGCCGGGACAAATGCACCTGTAGGATCCACGATTAGATTTTGGTGCTATCTTAGTGAGTGTATGTTATACTACGTGCTTTTGTGATATGTTGTGTTTTTGTGCTAGCTGTGAGTTGTGCATATGATCTATTAGATCTTGTTTGCTAGTACGAGATAGGTATAGCTGGAGATGGTCCTTTCCTCCATGATACGATGTATGTGTTAGGATTAGCAGGAGATGGTTCTCTCCTCCATGCTATCTTTGATGGACATAGTGTGAGTGGAGACGGTTTTCCTCCACATATTTGTGTCACAAGTACGATTGGCTAGAGACGGCTTTCCTCCTTTGCCTTGTGACGTGGTAGTAGTTGGCTAGAGATGATTTTTCCTCTATGCCTTTGGATAGTGTTATGATCTTGTTGCTGGAGTTGGTGATTCCTCCATGCCGTGTTTTGAGGTTATAGAGTGTTATAGGTTGATACGTTTGAACGGAGATGTGATACCGATTGAGAGAGTGTCTATACCTCGGCGTAAGGGTCCGAGATGATTTGGGAATTGTTCAAGTTTCGGGACGAAACTTTTTCTTAAGGGGTGTGTGATGTAATAGTTAGGATTTCCGAATTCTAATTAATGTTGATTAACTTAATCAGTGATAGTAATTGACATATAACTCACGAATTGCGTAACTGTTGAGTATAAGTCCCACCGTTATGTTCCTGGCGTAATTTTGGGCTTATGGTGAAATTTTCACTTCCCCCCGGGTAATTATTTTTACCCTCCGGTATTATTTGGAGCATTTGGGAGCTCCAATTAATAAAAATGCAGTTGAGAGAAATGATCAGGACATCGGACATGTCCTATATATGAAATAACATGGAAAGGCAAAACGGACAAAAGAGTCGCTATTTCGTTTCTTAACGGCTAAGAAAGACGGCTTAGGAATACACGTTTTCCGAGGCAATTGTGGAATAATTATCCATACAATATTCAAGATCTATGATTCCAATTTCGAGAAGTTTGGAGAAGGGAGTTCAACCCGCCATTGGATCGATAAAAGGATAATATCGACTTCGCTAAAGGATAATTATCGAGTTCACTATAAATAGCGGAAACTCGTTTATTAATTCATTTCCTTTCACGTTTCCTAGTAAAAGCTCTTATTTCTCTCAAACTTCAAACTCAGATCTACTCTCCATTTCCAATCCGATTTCAATTCCGTTTGAGTTTTTGGATTCCTCTCTTCATTCTCTTCTTATCGGTACCGAGTTTTTTGCATTTTCGAGCAGATGAAGACCTGGTCGAGCATATATGTCACCAGGACAGTTCCGTCGCTCAGATTCCGGTGAATTTGATGTTGTACATGCGTAGCCTGCGTCGTTGTGATTCCGAATCTTCTTTCAGATCATCAATCGGGTTAGTAACGAATAAGTTATGAATTTATTCGTTTTCCGTACTGCGATTTGGCCTAAATCGGCCTTAGGCTTTTCAAAATGGATAATTAGAAATTCCATTATGATCATTATATTATTCTGGTGTTTATTGGTTGTTTTTTGATGAAATCTGATGATAGGTGGGTTTAGAAATGGCTTGCGGGCAAAACGTTATTCTGGTGAAATTTAATTAATTAATTAAAGGTTAATTAATTAAATTAGGAATAAATTTGAGATTGAGGAATACTGATTAGATGCATGCTAGGTGTCAGAATGATTTGAGGATCATGATGATGTTATGGATATCGGTTATGGCTTTAAGGATTAGTATGTGTACGAGTATGATGAGATGTTATGTTGAGGATATGCCTTAGGCATTTATGAATGTGTTGAGGATCTGAGTTTTAGATTTGAGGTATAGGTTTGTCGTGGTTAGTGAGACGAGTCTCGTAACCTTTGTAGTATGTGATTGTGTGTGCCTTGCTATTGTAGGCGTTGATTACTTCCCCAAGGGGGAAGCTGTGACGTGGTACATGTTACGAGTATATCAGGTAAGTCCATAGGACTTACTTAGCGTGCAATTGTGGATTGTATGATTGTGATGGTTGTGTGTGTTCATATGATTGTGCATTTATAACCTAAACTGGACTAGGATGACCATTCATTACATTTATTTGGCCCAAGTGTATTATAACGGGCGGTAACCGCCGGTCTCCGCCTGCTGGTTAGGGGGAGGTGCCCTGAAGATGATCTCACAGGAGGGGACGAGTGAAGGTCACCCCCATGCAAAACTCCTGTGTTACGTTGGATGGGACGGGGTTCTTGAGGCTCCTCGTGTTACAAAAGAAGTTGAATTAGTAATGGAATAACGTAATGAAAGATAATAAATGAATTTGTGTGGCATTGCATGTTTGAGATGTTGATGTGTGGTTGTGCTATTACCTTCATGCTTTTCATTGCTGTAGCTAAAGGTTTCATACCGTGTTGTAGTGCTCTGCAGGTTAGGAATACTGCAGAGTGAGCCAGATGGTGTGACAAGCCGAGGACTTCTGTACAATATGATTCGTGGGATGTGGGATCTTTTGTGGTTATGGTTTATGTTGTTGTTTTGTACTCGGATATGAGTTTGTAAACTCTTTTGATGTATCATACTCAGCTTTTATGTATTTGATTTTAACCTACCCGTGCCTTGTTGTAAGATCCAGTGAACTTGTTGTAAGACTAGGGTCAGGATCCATTGTGAGATCCTAACCCAATGTGACACTCCAACTCCCGCGGATTGGGGTGTTACAGAGTTGGTATCAAAGCCTTAGGTTGACAACAATGACACTTGCTATTTGCAATAAAGGTAGAGTGGATAAATAAACAGAACCCACATGAGGTCTGACTTTTCAAAATGTTTTGGTTTTAAGCGAGTACAGATGTTTTGGGATAGTATGTACAAAAGTCGTCACCCATCTGAGAATCTCGACTGTGTAGATATATATATATATATATATATATATATATATATATATAATTATATATAGATATCTTTTATGTGCTGATGTGTATGCATGTAATAATGAGTATTATATATATATATATATATATCGATACATATGACATATATAGAGCCTTATAAGTTTAGGGGCGTATATTCTACAGATGGCTCAGACTAGAGTAGTATCTGTTGCGGGACGAGATAGGGGTACACCCCCTCTTCCTTCAGTAGCGCCAAGTAGGGGACCATTATCCGCTGCTGTGTTGCCTATGGCAGAGAACGAGTTTGAAGAGGCTGATCGTGTCTCCATGAGTAGATTCGAGTTTCAAGAGTATATGCAAGAAGTATATGAGGCGGCGATAGCCGGTAGATCTACACCGGATTGACCAACATCTGTGAGATCAACTGAAGGTTCTGGATTTAAGAAGAAACAACGGGTTGAATCAGCAGAAGACGAGGTTGGATATTTGGGTTGCAAACCAAGTCCGTCTTGTGGACATTTGAGTACTTCTCGTTTCACATGGACTTCAGGTGAACCGAGGACTAGTTACAATTGTGGGAAGCCTTGACATGTACGACCATAGTGTCCAAGATCGCTAGTGATTTGCTTTACCTGTGGTAGACAGGGTCATAGAACTGTCTTCTGTAAGCAAACTGGAGTGGCATCACGACAAAGTTTTATTTTTGCTATGGTGATGGGAGGTGGTCAGAAGACACCTCAACAGCAGACGCGGGGGCAGCAAAGAATCCCAGATCATTCGCCTACTCAGAAATTCGTTCCCAGGCTGAGTAGAGGTAACCTAAACCGGACTAGGATGACCATTCATTACATTTATTTGGCCCAAGTGTATTATAACGGGCGGTAACCGCCGGTCTCCGCCTGCTGGTTAGGAGGAGATGCCCTGAGGATGATCTCACAGGAGGGGACGAGTGAAGGTCACCCCCATGCAAAACTTATGTGTTACGTTGGATGAGACGGGGTTCTTGAGGCTCCTCGTGTTACAAAAGAAGTTGAATTAGTAATGGAATAACGTAATGAAAGATAATAAATGAATGTGTGTGGCATTGCATGTTTGAGATGTTGATGTGTGGTTGTGCTATTACCTTCATGCTTTTCATTGCTGTAGATAACGGTTTCATACCATATTTGACAAGCCGAGGACTTTTGTACCTTAGGATGCGTGGGATGTGGGATCTTTTGTGGTTGTGGTTTATGTTGTTGTTTTGTACTCGGCTATGAGTTTGTAAACTCTTTTGATGTATCATCCTCAGCTTTTATGTATTTGATTTTAATCTACCTGTTCGTTGTTGTAAGATCCAGTGATCTTGTTGTCAGGCTAGGGTCAGGATCCATTGTGAGATCCTAGCCCAATGTGACACTCCAAGTCCCACGGATTTGGGGTGTTACACAACAAACACTAGGATTTCAACTCTCAAACTCCCTAACATGATGATATAACACTATAGGAACTACAACTCACTCACCTCGGGTGGATCATGGGTATCTCGGCTGAAATGGACGAAGAACAGGCCGTGATTGCAAGCTGAGCTTGAGATTTCGAGCATGCAACTATCCTAAGGTACATCTAAGTCCAATTTATCATTATCCTAGCCATAACCTTTCATCCTTCTCCCTAGATTCACATGCTACTTAGCCAACAACAATCATCTTAAGAACAATCTATCATCATATCATCACAAGTGCATGCCATAGTTAGATGAAGAGTAAAGAAGCAATAGAAAAACAAGAACAAGCTGAATTATAAGTTTAGAACAAGCTTACAACACTCCAAGAGTAGTTTTGAAAGAGGTCAACAATCTCTATAACTTTTCTCACCACAAGTCTCTCAAAAACTCACTCTAAGACTATGAAAATGGTGTCCTCTTCTCTTCAATGGAGTCCCTTTTCTTCTCTTCTCCACACTTGAGATTTCAAAACTAAGGAATGTTAGGAGAATGGAAGGTCCTCTGCAAAAGTGTGTAAGCTGCAACAAGACACCTCCCATCCATCATGGGAGCCAAAGGTCGTGGGTAGGAAGATTGTGCCAAGTGTCGTGGTGATCCTGACGGCGATCTCGGATGATCCAGAAAGCATCTCGGCTGAGATGGGTGGGGGCTGGACCGAGTTCAATGCTGCATGGCTAAAATCATGGCTAAACACAAGCCGATGCATGGCTCGAACCAACTAAGGTCAATTTCTTCTTCTTTTCTCATGCTTGCTCCATTAGGACCCTGAATCCGGGCCGTCACGAGGTTTGATCCTCGGATATGATCAATAATGCATGAAAGCTCCCCAAAATACCTACAAAATCGACAAATGCTCGTGTAGACCTCTATTTCGACAAAATAACTCAATAAAGCATAAAACCGCCCAAACATGTTCATAACCATGCATGAATGAATGTAAAAACTACCTAAAAGAATACCTAAACTAGTGTCATAAATCACGTCATCAGGGGTTCATTTGCGCACAAAGTCATCCCATATCTTCATCGATTGCTTTATCGTTGATTTAAATTGATCCTCGAGAGGTTGTTCAGAAGGTTGCATTTGAGGCATCGGAGGCTTGTAAACCTGTTCATAAACCTTGTGTGGGGTATAAAGCTCATCCTAATATTCAAGCTCATCCTCAATAGCTTCCTCTTTTTCTTTTTCGTCACTAAACTCGTAGAACGCATATATGTGATGCAAATATTCATACTCCTCCATTCTAGCTATCTGTCTTGCTCTCCATTTCTCTTCTTCCAAGGCTTCGTCCGTGAGCTTAAGTTGCCTCAAAGCTTCATCAAATTAAGCTCTAAGACTCCTTACGTCCATCGGCGATCCTAAAAGAGCACAGACTCAAAGAAAACCTGATCAAAAGCAACAAAAAGGTCTACTATATCAATAAGCATGCGCACATACCGATGTGAACCTAGTCCCCGGATACGGCATCAAAAACTTGTTCGCTGTTTTTATGGCACGAAACAAAAGCTTGTTCGCTCTCAAACGTGCGTAAATAATGAATGAATAAAGTCTTAAATTTATACTTGTAATAAAAGCCAAAACAACTAAACGAACCCGTAGTGTATGGATCGATTGCAGTAAAAGCAAATATTTCAAGGTTGATCTCAAGGACTAAGTTGAAATCAATATGTCGAATGATCAAAAATAGAATAAACCAAGACTGAAAATAAAGAATGAAAAGAGACAAAAAGCAAATAAAGATCTAATAATATGATAATGAGGCAATGCATACTCTAGAGATCAAAGTATCCACTTGTGGTTTTCGATTCAAGACTTCTAAAGATAAGGACAAGGTTGGGATCACTAAGGAAAGGTGTTTCTAAGGTGGGAAAGATCATGGGGGAGGTCTTTCTAACCACTATACCAAACAAAGCTCCTATCACCGGGTAATTTTCAAGGATCTAAAGAAAGGAACTATAATCTCAAACCAACAACTCAACCTAAGGGCCAAGAACTAACATTTACCGGGTAAGTCTTAGGTAAGCACACTCAGGCAAGAAGAAATCACACTCAAACCTAATAAAGGGTTTTAAAACCTTTATTACCTAGAACTCGTCATCTTCGCCAACCAAGAAAGGGAATCACCGGGTAGGTCTCTTCCCAAGATTAGATGTAAGCTTGAAAGGCTCAACAAGGCTAGGATTTGGGCAATCTATAACCTAAGCATAAAGATGTAACATTAACGGATCAACATAAGAAATATCGGGCTGTTCAAGGTGAAACCTGTGCCGAGATTCTCAAGAACAAACCGAGATTCGACTTCTTTAAGGTTAAACCAACTCTTCACGGTACAATCTAACTTAAAGACTTAGTATATTATCATCTAAACCACAACCATCAACCAATCATAGAATCGCAAGGGTTTAGCCAACAACACACATATTCAAATCAACAAAGGTAAAATAAAGATTCAAGAAAACCATAAACCAATAAAACTAAAAGAAAAGTAAGAAATACTTAGCAATATGTCTTCAATATCCAAAAGAAAAAGAAAGCGAATAGCAAAGATCCAATCTTGTGTCCAAACGCAATGAATTCTAAAAACTAGTCTTCCTCGCCAAGAAATCTTCACAAATCTTCTCAAATGTTGTAGCCGTCAATGGGATGTAGAAAGCCAATTTCCGTGGGGCGTATAAAGCCAACTTCTGTGGGGCGTGCCGTCATGTTGCAGGTTGTGAGAAATATGTAGAGATAAATCTAGGATTATAACAAGCATGGACACCTTAAAGATAATGCGTAATCTTGGGCCAGTGTAAAGATAAACCATATTCTTGGGCCAACTTTAAGAGAAATTGCGATCTTGGGAAACTCAGCCAGCGCAAGCTTGAACTAGAGTGCACCCGCGGTATCAAAGTCCTGAGTCGCGGCCGAGCTTCCTTAGCTGCGTGTTCCTAGCTTCCTATTATGCTTCATCATGCCTACAAATACAACAAGAATTTGTGTAGACATCTATTCTAGCAAAGTATGCAAATATGAGCATAAATGCCATGTATTCATGCAAAATAAAGGTAAAATCTATCTAAATGTATGTCTTAATTTAGGTCATAATTCATGTCATCATGAGTCTAGGTTATCCCTTGTATTCGGCACACTTAGTAACTTGATCCTATAATTTGTGTGTATGTTGTCATCAAAACTTGGTAGGAAGTTGTCTAGACATTCAACTCTCAACAAATCTCTGTTTTTTGATGATAAGAAAAGGAAAAAAATTCATTGGGTCTAAAATTTGCAGGGGAACTTAGTTATCTAGAAATAGCATTAACCGATAAATGGATGGCTTTAAATAACGTTTACCATATGGATTGGGAGGACTACTTCCCCTTTAGCGTGATATCCAGGGGCGGTAAAGGGGGGGGGGGGGGGGGAAGGGGG
>BSUD01000002.1:57148609-57248734 GCA_033239045.1 Fagopyrum esculentum
GGGGGGGTAACGGGGGTACGGTAATATGATACACATTGTTCTACTAGCTCATTTGGTAGAGGAAGAGAATAAGGTACTTGGACTTAAAGGTTCAAGTTCCAGGAGTAGCAAAAAGTTCATTTTATTTTTATTTTAAGCAAATTACAATATATTTTGATGGAGAAAGTGATGTTTATTATTTCATTAAATCTTAACTAATGCAATAAAATTAATATGTAATACCCCGAATCCGCGGGATATCGGGATGCTACGGGCGAGACCTCACAATGGGTCCCGACCCTTAGCCTCACAACAATTTCACCGGACCTTTCCAACAAGGCACAAATAAATGCCAAAACCAAAAACAAGTTTAATGAAATGACATGATTCCCGAATACAACAAGAAAGGAAAGACATCAACCGTCTATACAACAATGCCAAGAATACACAATATAATATTCAACGATAATACATGGACTCAAAAACCCAAACTCGACCTAAGATGTACGGAACCCCGGATGCCCACTTCTCCGGATCACTCGCAACACCTAACCTACAACAAGTGGTATAAAACCGTTAGCTCACGTTCTAGGCATTATAAAGATAGCAAAGACACAAACACACACGGAAACACACATAACACGCATCATACTTGTATACATACACATCCATTACTTTTTATCTTTTTAGATTGTTCCATATCTAGTCCATTCGTTCAAGTGTGACACAAGAGTCTTATAACTCTCGCCTCTGTCCCCGTGTAACCAACAACAGTGTGGCGGCACCCAACCCGTATACCCTGAGGGAGTGATGAAGAAGCCCACCCGTATACCGTGTATGGCCTGGTCGTAGAGATCCCCCAGTCTCCCTCGTGAAACTAGGCAGTGATGTAACCGTCCGATAATAACATACAATGGACCAAATATATATAACCGAGTTGCCCTAATCCGGTTTCATGATTATAAACAAAGATAAAGCACACACCACCATCACATATCTACATAATGTGTAAAAGCGAGCTAAGTAAGTCCGTAGACTTACCTCGTCTCAAAGCTAGCTAAAAACCGATCTCACTTCCCGTGGGAATACTCATTGTAACATCCTGAAATTTTATTTCTGGTTTAATTCCGAGTCCACTGGACTGCGACCGATTCGTTCTCCTTTTAAGTTTTAATTTTTAAAAAAAATAAAAACGCGTTTACCGGGCCGTCATGACAGGCTAGTCGGGCCCGTCATGAACATGCCATCCGGGCCCATTAGGGTTACACTTTGGATATGTAGTTCCCTCAATCTCTCTAACGTCTCTCCTCTTGCACGCCCATTGTTCGCTCCAAACGGTGTGTGCAAGCTTTAAATTTATAACCGAAGAAGTATGCTTGAACAAATATGCGAACCCGCAGTGTACGGGTCAATTGTAATAAAAAGCAAGAATCCCAGGGGTCGATCACAGGGAATTAGGTGAAACAAAGCACATAATCGGTTGTCAAGTATTGCATTTAACCAAAAGCAATTAAAGCAATCAAAGATGATGTAAAAGTCAAGTAAGGGGAAATGCGGATTCTAGGGATTAAAGCATCTAATTGTGGTTCCGACTCAAGATCTCAAAGGATAACGCGGACAAAGCTGAGGTTTGCAAAGGGAAAGTGTTTCTAAGGTAGGAATAGATCACCGGGTAAGTCTCACTACTCACTATCCCAAACCAAAGCTCCTATCACCGGGTAAGTCTCAAGGTACTAACGAAAGGAACTATAATCTCAAACCAACACACCACCCAAGGGAATAGAATCAACCTATACCGGGTAAGTCTCAGGCTAACTCACAAGGATGGGATGAAGGCACACTCAAACCCCAATAAAGGATAAACGTTTATTACTTACGCTCATGATCTTAGGTAAACAAACAAAGGAATCACCGGGTAAGTCCCATACTAGGCTTGCGTTGAACCAGGAAGGGTGTAATAAGGATAGGATTTGGTAAACTAGAACACTAAACTTCAGTTTCGGATCAGAAAAGGTTCACCTCGTTCAGTCAGATTCCACCCCGGCCGAGATGTTCATCGACAGAGCAAGGTGTTCTAGGATTAAGGTTAAAGACTCGAGCTTTCAGGGTCCTGCTGGGATTAAGATCATTCTATCATCGTCTTTCCCAAAACTTTAAGCCAATCACCCTAGAATCACATAAGTAACTTAGCCAACAATCATCATGATAACAATAATCAAATATATGGAAAGGGAATCAATATTCGAACAAGAAAATCTTAAGAAAAAGGTCTCAATAACTAAATCAAATAACAACAAATCAGCGTTCCTCAAATAACAAATCAGTTAAGACAACAAACCAAAAGAGAATCTAAGAAAGTCTTACAAACTCCCTCTAAAGCTAACTCCAAACTATGAATCTTTCCGTCCTTGATCTTCAATCCTTCAATCCTTCCTTCAAGCTTCCAGAAAATCCTCTTAGTTGTTGGATCCAAAGATGTGTAGAAGATGGCTGAATTGTGGAAAATCCAACCCTTTATATAGGAGAATTATCTTCCAAAGATAATAATATCTTAAAAAGATAATTTCCTATAAAATATATCCATATCTATAAAATAGATTTTCCAAAAATAATATCTTCCTTCCAGAAATCCAACCCAAAAATATAAGATATCTTCTTTCCAAAATTAAAATATCTCAACCAAAAATATATATCTCGCCGGCGGCAGGGTATTCGCCTCGGTCGGGACGCTCCTCAAGATCACCTCGGTCGAGGTGACACTGTAGCTGACCGAGGTGAATCTCAACTGAATGTGAAATCTCTCAAATCTGGTCCAAAGTCAATCTTCTTAATCATTTCCATGCTTCCTGAGTTCTTCCTAAAGCTCCAAAATGTAGCTCCAATGACTCCTTAGCTCCTTAGCTCCATTTCGATGCAAAACGTGCCATTTTACCTACAGTTACAACGAAACTAGGTGTAGACCACGATTCCCGCAAGGGTAGACAAAACAACAATATAATCAAATAATATACATCCTTACATGCAGATTATTGAAGATAAAACGTCTAAACAAGTCCCAAAATATAGACTATAATACATGTTATCACCCATCCTCTTGCACTCCCATCCTCTCTCACATGTCTCTCCTCGTCAATCCAGAAGCGCCGGAACCCTAGCAGCCTCTCACCCCGTTTTCAAGCCGCCGACACCAGTCATCACCCATCTCTTCGTCTATCACGGAATCGACAAAAAGGAACCGGAACTCCATCCTGGTTGGTCGACTGCAACAAACCTACAACCAGTTTCCCGTCCATTCCCTCGCGAACAGTCATCAGCGTGCAGCCGATCGAAGCCGTCCTTCTCTTGCTCACCCAGATCCGCGGTGTTCATACCGCAGGTGCGCCAGGAGCTCCACCGCAAGGGCGGAGTGCGCGATCACTGGTGCGGTTGTTCCCTTGGCCGCCGGTGCGCCTGGAGCAGGCAACGGGTGTGTCTTCTAGGCCATTGTCGAGCCTCCAACCTACTGCAGTAGCGGACTCCATTGACAGCAACCGGTGCTGCTCCCTTCGGCCTTCGAGTCACGAAATCGAGTAAGATCCATACCCGTCCTTCCTTGTCCTTCACTTTGCTTTACCCTTAATATATATATATGCTAATGTGAGCACCCGTTATGTCTCCAAGCCATCCTTAACAGCCCCGGAAGATTAGCTTGTACAGCTGAGGCGTTTTTTGAGTTTTCGGAAATGAGGAACAACCTACTTCGGGTCCAAATTTAGGTATGAAAGACTGATCCATTTTGGCTGAAATTTTTTTATGTTATAGATGGGATATTGTGGTAGAACATATTAAAATTTGAGAGGAATCCAGTGAGTGGTTTGGGATTTATGATTTTTTAAAGATTGGGTCGTAAGCAGTTTTTTTTTGTTGTGCTGAAATATTCTAAGTGTTGGAAAACTGCATGTTGACACAGTTTTGTGATCCAGTTTTGGGTAATTTAGACTTCTCCTCTTTGTCTGGTTTTCGGATATACCATAGTCGGTATTGGATAGTAGATCATATTAAAATTTGGGCGTATTCTGAGTTATAGTTTAGGAGATATGATTTTTTCAAGTTGGCTAATCATGCAGTTTTTTTTTTAAGTATGCGGAGTTTGAGAAAAAACTGCTTGGGATGCAGTTTTGTGGAATAGGTTTGGATGAGTTATTGACTGCTGTTGGACTCGAATTTCAGACATGTTATAGTTGGTATAGTATAGTAAATCATACTGAAATTTGAGAGAAATCCGAGTTACATTTTAAGAGTTATGGTGACCCAAAGTGGAGACCTTGACCAGTTTCTAGGTAGTGCTGAATTGTTGACTAAACTGCTTGTGATGCAGTATTATGGTGCCGATTCGATTTGGTTATATTCCTTGGTTAGACTTGAATTTTGGATATGTCGTATTATGTTGCTGAATTTCTCTAAGTGCTGGAAACAGTCTGTGTTGTGCAGTCATATTTGAACTTACGTTTAGATACCTTAGAAATACAATCCACCGTTCAATTTTTAGTATGTTATAGAGTGTCATGCATAGTGTTGTAAGATCCTAGTAAATTTGTTTTAAATACATTTGTGCCTTGTTGTAAGATCCTAGTAAAATTGTTGTTAAACCAAGGTCGACACCCATTGTGAGGTTCTAACCAGTAGCTTCCCGAGTTCCGAGAACTTGGGGTGTTACAACGTGGTATCAGAGCTCTGGGTTGGCAACAATGACACTTGAAATCTTCTAAATGACCGAATGTATAAACTAACTAGAACCCGAAAGGTGTCTAAGAATTTCAAAATGAATTTCTTGTTTTACACATGCGCATAGTCGGGTTGTTGGGTTAGTAGTACGTCGGACTACCATCGTTCTCCGTGGATCTCTGCAACTTGGTATGATAGGTGAGTAGTATGTAGACTTATATTGATAGGTTTTAGTGTAAGATTATATATATGTGTATGTGTAGCATGTTAGTATCCTAAATGATATCTTATATTCTTTTGTTGTGATATCATGAAGCGATTATCGCCTCATGATAAATCGGTAGCGGACTTGAAGATTTTTCAACATGAGACAGTTGATTCAGACCTAGGATTGAGTATTATACTCTGGTGGGTGTCCTGGTGACCTTATAAATCATCCAAAGAACGAGTGGGCAAAGAAGTAAAGATGTCGACATAAATTTCACCACAGAGACAATCAGATGGTAAAAGAATTTCCGAGTTAGATCAAATAAAAGGAGTAGGAAGACACCAAGGAACTTGGCCGTATGAAGCCGAGAGATGAATTTAGAGAACCCTGCAAGAGACACCAAGAGCGTAGATTGGAGATAATAATAGTGGGATAAGAACCAAGTAGGACGGAGCACAATCATGATTGCGAAATAAAGGATGTTACCATCGAGACATATGCTCCATAGATAATTATGGGCATGAGAGACCAGACTAGATAGAGTGTCAACCCGAATATGAGGATCTAAGGTGCACGGAATGAATATCAACAATTGAGTATAAAAGCGGAAGATAGACCCCGCAAGTGTGGAGAAGTTTTGACCTCATCAAAGATATAAGAAGTTTAAAGGAACCGCGACGCCAATATCAAAAGAGTAGAAGGTCGGTAATATAGTTAACGGAGTTCAAGAGAGCAATATTATAAACAACGCTAATGAAGGAACATGTGAGAATGACCTGGGTGGACTCGAGACTCCAAGGTATTCCCGAGTATCACGGGACCTAGGTCATCAACACATACGGTCCATATAAAGGAAACTACAAGTGAATGATAATTAAAGTTATCGGAATCACAAAGATGCTTACCATCTATCATGAAGGACTTGGAACGACTATTGGTGCCAAATGAAGGATACAATGGACTTGAGAAAGAGGCTTAGCCTGGGGAAACAAAAGCGTAAACGATAGAACGAATTAACGAAAGGTGGAAGGATTAACCAATTAAGTGATGCTCACCAAGAATTTTATGCCAATAGAGGTAGGAAAAGAGTAAGTCTGGGATACCGAGATAAGTCAACTATAGAGTAACTGATGACAACTGAGGACGTGCAAGAGTTGTTTGGTATTGACGAATTATGTATGGATAAGAAGAGATAATTGTGACTGTGGTTTTATGAAGTAGCTTTACCGACGCCTTGTAGAATTGCCTCAAGCAGCCAACGGCGATCTTCTTGGATCAGCTATAGGTTGATTTCAAGATAATTAAGCGCAGACTCTAGTTGGAGTAAGAGAGTGTAGATCCATGTAAGAAGAATCAAGAAGTAAACGGAAGAGGTTGTCTTCCAACTATGATCTTCTTTCCGTAAGGCAAATAAGGATTAACGAAGATACTTGGTACTTCATCCGTATAGAATTACGGTGTAATTGGGGTAAAGAGTTTTGGGGTCAATCACTTTGGATTCACGGAAAATGTCTTTATGATCAAAGGTTGACGACTAAATTATTAGAGTAGTACAACGAGAGTCTGGTGGGTCCTAACCCACCGAGCAGAAAACTCAATAGTACAACCGACTTGTCAAGTTGAGGTGATGTTAGTTGGGTAATACACCTCTGTCGGAACGGAGGTGAGATAGACTGACGTTAGGTGATGGGAAGTTGTTATATAGATCCTGTATCACCTCAATAAGATTATTACTGAAAAATGTTTATATGAGAGTTTAATGAGAATTGACAGTACTCTAATGAAAACTCAAGCTAGCCATGATAACCAAGAATATGTAGATGGAGGAGTAGTAGTGAGATTACGTACAAATGGGGTGCTAGAAGTCCAATCTCGACTGATGACATAAGAGTGATGAAAATAATAAGACCAATCAACATGGTACCGGTATATGTTTAATAAAATCTATACTCTCGGACCGATAACACTATGATGGATAAAGTGTAAACCAAGAGAATAACTTAGCCGTGAGAAGGAAAATCATGTATCAAAAGGAGGGTCTTGCTAAATTAGATAAAGTGTTGAGATGAGGATGCCTAATGGAATCTATGCAAAAGTACAACCTAACTGAGGTTCCAACCCGGAATGGGTAGTAATGACCAATTGACAGTTAGAGACCGATTCGGAGAAGAAAAATGTTATAAGATAAGTCACCTAGTAGAAGAAGTTCACCAGACAATCATGAGAGACCATCATGAGGTTGATATTATTGTCTCGGTATAGACTTATTACCGCACCTCGAGAATTTAGAGCTAAATAGGAAGCTCCATGTCAAGATTGTAAATAGATCAATGCAATGACTGGTAGGTCAACGGGATATACCTTAGGTCAGAAGTCAAAGGAATTGTGGAAAGATAACCACATTGAGTAGTCCTAGCGAGTAGTAATTTGAGTTCTGGTGAGACATAAGCGAATTCCGGAAATTCTAAGACCGTATGTCCCAATCCTGCCAAGAAGGTGTGACTGGTGAGTTTTGCTGAGTAGATGTCTAGTGTTCGCTCCAAATGGTGTGTGCAAGCTTTAAATTTATAACCCTAGATGTATGCTCAAAACAAGGATGCGAACCCGCAGTGTACGGGTCAATCGTAGTAAAAGGAAGAATTCCGGGGTGTCGATCTCATGGACTTAGGTGAAACAAAACCAATTTAGGTAGTCAATATTGCAACTAACCACAAAAGCAATTAAAGCAATCAAAGATGATAAAAAGTCAATTAAAGGAATATGCAATTCTAGGGATTAAAGCATCTAGTTGTGGTTCCAACTCTAGAAGATAAGCGGACAAAGCTGAGGTTTTGCAAAGGAAAGGTGTTTCTAAAGTGTGAATAGATCACCGGGTAAGTCTCACTACTCACTAACTCCAAACCAAAGAACCTATTTCTAGGTAAGTCTCAAGGTACTAAGGAAAGGAACTATGATCTCAAACCAACACAGCAACTAAGGAAATAGAATCAACCTTTACCGGGTAAGTCTCAGGCTAACTCACAAAGATGGGATGAAGACACACTCAAACCCCAATAAAGGATAAACCTTTATTACCTACACTTATGATCATTGGTAAACAAACAAAGGAATTACCGGGTAAGTCTCATCCTAAGCTTGCATTGAACCAAGAAAGGTGTAATAAGAATAGGATTTGGCAAACTCTAACACTTAACTCTCAGTTACGGATCAGAATATGTCACCTCGGTCAATCAAGTTCCACCCCGGCCAAGATGTTCATCGATTGAACGAGATGTTCTAGGGTTAAGGATAAAGACTCGAGCTTTCAGGGTCCTACTGGAATTTAAGATTATTCTATCATTGTGTTTCCCACAACCTTCAGCCAATCACCCTAGAATGACACAAAGAAATTAGCCACTCATCATCATGAAAGCAATAATTAAATATATGGGAAGGAAGTGAATATTTGAACACAAAAACCTTAAGAACAAGGCTTCAATAACTGAATCAAATATCAAATATATAAGCGTTCCTTGGATCACAAATCCAACAAGACAATCAACAAAAGAGAATCTAAGAAAGCCTTACAAAACCCTTCACAAAAGCTATAACAAGCTATCAATCCTTCCTTCAATCATCCTTCCTTCAAAACCCTGGAAAAAATCCCTTTATTGCTGGATGCTATCAGCCCTCTAAGCATGTATAAGCATGGTTGAACTTGTGAAAAATCCAACCCTTTATATAGGAAAACTATCTTCCAAAGATATTATCCTAATAAAATATATCTTAATTTCTAAAATAGATCTCCAAAATATATAATCTTCCTTCCAGAAATCCAGCCCAAAAATATAAGATTTCTCCTTCCAAAAGTAAAAGATCTCAGCCAAGAATAAACGATCTCGCCGCGTCAGGGTATTCGCCTCGGTCGAGACGCTCCCTTAGATCACCTCGGTAGAGGTGGTACTGTAGCTGACCGAGGTGACTCTCAGGTGAAAGTGAAATCTCTCAAATCTGGTCCAAAGTAAATCTCTTTGTTAATTCCTTGCTTCCTGGATTCTTACTTAAGCTCCAGAATGTAGCTCCAATGACTCCTTAGCTCCTTTAGCTCCATTTTGATAAAAAACGTACCATTTTACCTACGACTACAACGAACCTTGGTGTAGACCTCGATTCCCGCAAAGGTAGATGAAACGACAATATAATCACATAATATACATCCAAACATGCAGATTATTGAAGATAAAATGTCTAAACAAGTCCCAAAATATAGACTATAATTCATGCTATCAAAATACCCCATACTTGACCCTTGCTTGTCCCCAAGCAAGTTCCAAATCTTAAGTACAAGATAGAATGGATTATAAGTCATAAAGATCAATGAAAAGTATTTCAAAACATTTTTGGTGGTGTGCTCCATTCATAGATCACTCTAAGAGAATGCTTCTTGGAATTTAAAATCAAAACATGCTCAAAACATTTTATAAATATAAGAAAGTTGTTCATCTTTGCATAAAATCATAGAATGCATAATAAATCATAATTATCGAAATCAATCACGCATAATCCAGTTTAAACCACCAAGTCAATCAACAAGCTCGAGGTCTCAAGGTATTTTCAAGAGAAGGTCAAGAAACGTGTGAGGGTGGGATGTATATAGGGAATGTGGTGCTAGAATCCGGGAAAAGGATCTTTACTTCACTTGCTTTGCACTTCAACATCTTCCACCAATAAGCTTTGCTTATTTTACTTTTTTACTTTTTGGGATGCATGGACAGAGATGCACAATAACCAAAGCCTAGGAGATCAGCAATCATCAATTTTTCGAGATGTCTCAAGCCCTTAATGCACATACCATGACCCGTTAGGAATATCGCTCAATCCGACTTTGGCAAGACACAAACACCCGGCTATGTGAATGGTGCTGAGTTACTCATCATCATGATTGACTTCCCCAAACCTATTTGTTTCTTTCTAACTTTCAGCCAACATCTCAACTTTTCTTTCACTTGCTTTTCACTTGCTTGCTTCCAAATTCCCGGATAGGTAAAGGGAGGCAAATATGTATATGAGGGGCTAAGCATGATAAAGAAGAAGAAGAGAAGAGAATGAATTGCCTTAATCATCCCAGGATGAAAGTGAGGGAACTTATCATGCGGTGTCAACCTTCAAATTCAACATAATTTGGATAAAAACAAAGTATTAAACATGCCAAAATTTCAAACAAAGCATTTAGCAACTTAAACATATCATAAAACCTTTCAAACATATAAAGATTTCAAAACCAATCTGCAAAGAAAATCTTCACTGAGGTCATATCCAGATAAGAAGCACAAAAATCGTTTCGAAAACTGTCTCAGTTAAACCACCTCGGTCAAGATGTTCTAAGTCAACCGAGGTGAATCACCTCGTTTGGTCAGAATCACTTCGGTCGAGGCATAATTTTTTTTTCTTAAACCAGTTTTTGAAGTTTTTCTCAATCAAATAACCTGTATGCATGCATGTAGTCTCAGATAAGCATATAGAGAAGGGTAAAATCATAAATATCCATCAAGAGTCATACAATCATCCACATAAGTCAATAATACATATCTGCATACCCCATACTCGGGAAACATTGTCCCAATGGGTCAAATAAGTCTAAAGAAACAGGAAATTCAAAACAAAGCTGAGCTGCATAATAAATAAAGAAAGAAATCCTACAAGCTCTAATCTTGATCTGTTGGCGGTGGTGGAGGATATGGTATGTATGGATGCTGAGACGGGTCGAATGGATGTCCCATCATATGTTGGAACTGGATCTCCATCATCCGGCGCTGATAGTGCTTGCTCTCCAGTATCTGATGAGTCCGGCTATCCAACTCTCTGTGAAGGTCATCCAAACGTCCTCCTAGATCGACGATCATGGCTGCGTAGGAGTCAATCATCTGATCTGTCAGATCGTCAATCCGGCGGTGAGCTTTGGGATCCCTCTGCCTCCGAACTCTACGCCTGGTAGGTCGTGCTGGTGCTGCAGCTGGCTCGTCCTCTGTCTCCTCGTCGTCTAGATCGACGACTGGCACGCTGGTCCCAGCTATATTTATCCCTGTATCCATGTCAGCACCGCCATCATCATCCTCATCAGCCTCCTCCTCATCCTGCTCTTGGGTTGCTGCTGCTGCATCTCTAGCATCCTCAATAAGAGGAATCCACGTGGTGTACCAGTACTAAGGGTCAAATACTGATAACTGAGATGACCATCTAATACCCTGAGGTGCTGTCGGCTCCTAGGGCATCGCCACCTATGGCGTAGTAAGTCCAAGAGGAACCAAGATCCTCCTCGTAATCATCTCTTGCAGACCAAGCGGCTTGGCAGCCGCCACCATAGTACAAGCACTCAAATCTAAATCCATGTAACTCGAGATGTGAGTCACTAGACCGCCTCAACAAATATCTCCCTTCACCTTTGCCTTGATCCTGTGTGAATCCTCAGCCAGCATCACTCCAAAGTCAGGAACTCCTCCGGTCACCATACAATATAAACTCAGAAGCTCTCCCTGTCTAATCTTCTGGGCGTCTCAGTACGCGCCAGAAGAGTCTCGCTAAAGATCCGGTGGGCTAGTCTGAAGGCGAGGTGGAAGATGATGCGCTCTCTGGTGTCTCTAGGTCTCCACCTATCAACATGCTCAACTACATGAGCTATTTGGCCCCAAAAATGTCGAGCCACGGCTCGAGAAGGAAAATCAGAAACTGTGGGGGTCGGGAAGCCGAAGATCTCCCTCCAATGCTCCATCAGAACTAAGTAGTTCCGGTTCAACAACCGGTACTTGATGGCACGCTCTGTAGGCAGGTAAGTCATGGAGCTCACAAACTCCAAAGTCGGCTCAAGGTAGGCTGGAGCTCTAATCTCAGTAAACTGCTCCAGCCCTACCATAGAAATCATCCGCCTCAAATCATCATCTACATAGAGGCAATCAAAAGCAACGATATCAAGGAATCGCGGTGCAACCACTAGACGCATAGCAATGCGGTCATAATCTACCCGGTGATGCTCATGGATCACCGGTATGGATCGACGAGAAGAAGAAGGAGAAGGGGAGGACCTATCCCTCAGAACAATCTGCCTGTCAGAACTCATTTTCTACTCATTGTCAGACCACCTCAGTCGGATGTCAAATCTCAAGAACACCTCGGTCGAGACGCAGGTCGACTGGACCGAGGTAGAAGGCTGTTCGATCGTAACTCTCAGAAATCCAGTTATTTTCCCCCAATATCACTACCAATTGTTCCTATGGGGTACTTAAGCCTTTTTTAACACAATGCAGGGGCAACCAAAGCCCAATTTGACCGAAACAGTGAAGAAAAGCGAGTTAGGGTTTTTGTTCGATTTACCCCAGATTTGGTTGATTCGGAGCGTTTTTGTTGCAGATTGTCGCTTGCAAACCGATCCTCTACTCTTTCCTTGCAGTTTGGAAGCAAGAATCGTCGAAAACGATCGAGAAACGGGGAACGAGATGAATTGGGACGCCGCGGTCGAGAAGGTGAGAGAGGGAAGAGAGAGAAATCGATCTCCCTTTTATACCCTTTTCTGGAACTGCTGTCACCTTGGTCGAGATGGTCTCGACCGGACCGAGGTGATATGGACCGAGGTGGATCTTCAGTAACCCTAGTCGCCTCGGTTGCTCAAGTAACATCTCGGTCGAGGTGCTGTGACAACAACCGAGATGTGTCTCAGTCGAACTCCATCTTCTCAAATTCTCGAACTTCTGTCCTTCCAATGTTGCTCCTGAGTTGTATTCCTTCCTTATAGAGTACCTGGTTTCTGTCTAGGACGCCAAAAGCAAGCAAAGCAAAACAAACTATCTAAAGCTAGACTAGGAAAAGGGAAAAGAAAGCAATACCTTTGGTTGCCTCCCAAGAAGCGCTTGATTTAAGGTTGCTAGCTGGACCGTACGGTGTCCCTAAACAAGGTATAGTGGTGCAATCTCTTCGACCTGAACTTCCGGTTTGTATTTCTTAAGTCTATGACCATTGACCTTGAATCTTCCACTTGTTTCTCCCCAAATCTCAACTGCACCATAAGGGAAAGTATGTTTCACAACATAAGGTCCGGTCCATCTAGATTTCAACTTACCTAGAAATAGGCGAAGGCGGGAGTTGAAGAGTAGAACTAAGTGTCCTTCTTTAAACTCCTTAGGAATGATACGCTTGTCGTGCCATTTCTTTGTCCTTTCCTTGTAGATCTTGGCATTCTCATAAGCGTTCAAACGCAGCTCCTCCAGCTCGTTGATGTCCAATAGCCACTTTTCACCGGCGTCTTTGATGTCGAAGTTCAACCATTTGATCGCCCAATATGCTTTGTGTTCCAGCTCAACGGGCAAATGACAAGACTTCCTACATACCAAATTATAAGGGGTGGTACCAATGGGAGTCTTGAATGCGGTCCTGTAGGCCTAAAGAGCGTCGTCCAACTTCATGGAACAATCCTTCCTCGTCCTAGAGACGGTCTTCTCCAAGATTGCTTTAATTTCTCTATTTGAGATCTCGACCTGTCCACTAGTTTGAGGGTGATAAGGGGTTGCTACCATGTGGGTTACCCCATACTTCGATAGAAGTGCCTTAAACTTCCGGTTGATGAAATGTGTCCCCCCATCGCTGATGATGATGCGTGGAGTGCCAAAACGTGGAAAGATAGTCCTATTAAAGAACTTCACTACCACCATGGCGTCATTAGTGGGAGAGGCAATGTCTTCAACCCATCTAGAGACGTAGTCGACAACTAGTAGAATGTAGAGGTTTCCTCCGGATGATGGGAAAGGTCCCATGAAATCTACTCCCCATACAACAAAGATCTCAACCTCCTGTATATTATTGAGTGGCATCTCGTTCCTCCTAGATAAGTTTCCTGTTCTTTGGCATGCATCACAAGAGACAACAAACATTTGCACATCCTTAAATAATGTAGGCCAAAAGAAACCGGAACGTAATACCTTGGTGCATGTTTTGTGAGCGCTAGTATGCCCTCCACAAGGAAGTGAGCGACAATGCCGTATGACATTAGTAACTTCATCTTCCGGAATGCATCTTCGAAGCATCCCATCCGGACCTCTCTTGAATAGTAGAGGTTCATCCCAATAGTAATGGCGTACATCGTTAAAGAATTTCTTCCTTTGAGCGTACGTCAATCCGGGTGGTATTTTCTGGCAGACAAGATAACTAACAATGTCAGCATACCAAGGTCCTTTATTATCAGAAGTTTGGTGGAGAAAGTGTTCCTCCAACTGAGGGTGAATTTCAGAAAAGGGAGCAAGAAGTTTGTTATTCTCAGTTGACATCATCTTGCTTTCGACCTCGGTCGAGATGCAGAGTGGGTGACCGAGATGTTCTTCAGCTAAGAACACCTCGCTTGGTCCAGAATGTGCCTCGGTCGAGGTACTGCAACTGGGACCGAAACTGGAGATCTTTTTCTCCTGGATTAGTCTTTCAAATTTAGCTCCTAGATCTTCTTCCAGTGCCTTTAAGCTCCGTATATCTACATCACAAGAAGCATCTATACCTTCCTTCATTGCAGCAAGCAATGCAAACTCCACTTGATCACCGCCAATATTGAATTGCAACTTGGCATTCTTACAATCCACATTGCAACCCGAAGTTGCTAGAAATGGTCTCCCGAGAATGATAGGAACGGGATAATCTGCGGGAATATGAAGTACTACAAAATCTATAGGTAAATAGAAGTTACCTAACTTAACCGGAACGTCTTCCAAAATGCACACGGGATGGGTAATGGAGCGGTCCACCATGTACAACCGTATCTTCACCAGCTTGGGTTCTCCAAGTCCGATCCTCACACATAGCTCCAGCGGGATGATGCTCACGCTGACCCCTATATCACACAACGCCTCACAAGTGACATCCCTAACTTTAATGGGTATGCAAAATGAGCCGGGATCTCTCAACTTGGGTGGCATCTTCTCCTTCATGATTTGAATAAGCTCCGAGGATTTAGATGTCATCCTTACTTCACCAAAGTTTTCTAACTTCCTCTTGCTTGATAGAATTTCTTTCAAGAACTTCCCATATGCGGGCATCCCTAGAATAGCATCAAGGAAAGGGATGTTAATATGTAGTTTATTCATCAAGTCAAGGAACTTACCAAAGTGCTTATCTAGATGTGCTTTAGCCCTTGACTGGGGGAATGGAAGTGATGGTTTTTATGCAGGAGGTGGATCATAAACTTCCGTTTTGTCCGACGCTTTCTGAGGCTCCACCTTGGTTGGTACCTCGACCGAAGTGTTCTTCGACTGTACCTGGACCGAGGTGTTCTTCGTCTGTACTGGCATCGACCGAGGCATTGGATCTGCAGTTTTCAGTCCACTGCTCGTCGTTATTGCCATGATCTGTCCTTTGGGATTTCTCTCCATCCTTGCTGGGAGCTTCCCTGGATCTCTTGGCGCTTCATTCACCTTGTTAAAGAATTGTTGTTCTAAGGCTTTTTGTGCCTTCAAAAATGAAGTCATGGACGTCTCCATTGAGTTTAGTTTGATCAAGATGGCCTCCAACACTGCATCTTTCTTTTCTAGTTGGGACGAACTTGATCCTTGTTCTTGACTCTTCAATGGAGTAGAAGAAGAAGAAAAAGAAGAGAGGAAAGGATTAGAAGAATTGTTTGAATTTGAGTTAGAGTAAGAGTTACCCGATTTTTGATTGTTGGATCTCCAATTGTTGTTGTTTGATCCTCTATTGTTATTGTAGTTGTTGTTTTGGGAACCCTTGTTGTTGTTCCTTGACCCTTGATATCCTCCCTCTTCCTTTTGGGTTTGAGCAACTAAAAGGTCTTTCAATTGCTTCAATCATTCTTCAAAGAGGTGAGTTGATCATTGTTTGATGGAGCTTCTTGGAAGTTGACTCTTTTAACTCCACCTTCAGCTCCTTGGTGGGAGTATTTCTCCATGTGCAAAGCTTACTTCTCTATGAACTCCCAAGCTTCGTCAATCGGCATGTCCATGAATGTGCCGGCGGATAGTAGTTGAAGGTTGAACTGGGTGTTTCCGTCCAGTCCCTTGAAGTATATCTCCAACAACTCTATCTTTGGAATCCCATGATGTGGGCAATCTAAAAGGATGTCTTTAAATCTCTCCCATGACTTGGACAAACTCTCCTTGTCCTTCATGATAAATGCATTGATCTTCCCTCTCATTTCAGCGGTCTTAGAGGGGGGAAAGAATTTAGTCAAGAACTCCGTCGTCATCTCCTCCCAAGTGTTGATTTTTCCTGGAGGGAGAGATTGATACCAAGTAAGCGCCCTATCTTTCAAAGAGAAGTAGAAAGGCCTTAGCTTGTAATTGTTGTTTTCCAGCCTTGAATGTCACAAGGTCTCCATCAAAATCTCATAGTTTTGCAGATGTTGATGCGGAGACTCCCTCTCTAGCCCTCCAAACTGGCATTGGCGAATCATGGAAAGAACTTGCGATCGAAGCTCATAGTCATGGTCCGCTGGATCACCTAGGTTGACTCCTGGACGCCTCAGTTGCTAGTTGGAGTCCATCCTTTGCCCTAGGGTCTGTGGAATACCTGCAAAAAGAACATCTTGGACTGACATCCGAGGTGGAAGTATCTCGGCCGGGGTAGCTGGAGCTGGGTCCTGCCTTGGTCGAGGATCTGGAACTGGTCGAGGTAGATATTGGTCCCGTAAAGTCGCCATATCTGCTTCGATCGCTTCTGTCATTGCGCGAGTTTCTTCCTTTTCAAGTCGTAGTTCTTCTTTATTGAGGCGTAGTTGTTCCAATGCCTCCTTCAATTCAGCCTCAAGATCGCGATTCTCTTGATTGGCCATCTTAGCTTCTTTCAAGCGTCTTTTGTATGTCTTTTCTGGTTCGGGATCGTAAGGAACGATTTCCTTCCCAACGCGGGTTCTTCGCATAAACCTACAAGAAAGAACTTGCAAAAATCACTCAAGTAGAGTGGTTAGTAGCAACAGGGGCAAGTGCCCCGAAAGACTACCGCAACCGGCTCGATCTAGACCAAGTCCCCGACACCGGCGCCAAAAACTTGTTCGCTCCAAATGGTGTGTGCAAGCTTTAAACTTATAACCCTAGATGTATGCTCAAAACAAGGATGCGATCCCGCAGTGTACGGGTCAATCGTAGTAAAAGCAAGAATTCCGGGGTGTCGATCTCAGGGACTTAGGTCAAACAAAACCAATTTAGGTAGTCAATATTGCAACTAACCACAAAAGCAATTAAATCAATCAAAGATGATAAAAAGTCAATTAAAGGAATATGCAATTCTAGGGATTAAAGCATCTAGTTGTGGTTCCAACTCAAGATCTCAAGATAAGTGGACAAAGCTGAGGTTTTGCAATGGAAGGTGTTTCTAAAGTGTGAATAGATCACCGGGTAAGTCTCATTACTCACTAACTGAAAACCAAAGAACCTATTACCGGGTAAGTCTCAAGGTACTAAGGAAAGGAACTATGATCTCAAACCAACACACCAACTAAGGGAATTAAATCAACCTTTACCGGGTAAGTCTCAGGCTAACTCACAAAGATGGGATGAAGGCACACTCAAACCCCAATAAAGGATAAACCTTTATTACCTACACTTATGATCATTGGTAAACAAACAAAGGAATTACCGGGTAAGTCTCATCCTAAGCTTGCATTGAACCAGGAAAGGTGTAATAAGAATAGGATTTGGCAAACTCTAACACTTTACTCTCAGTTACGGATCAGAAAAGGTCACCTCGGTCAATCAAGTTCCACCCCGGCCGAGATGTTCATCGATTGAACGAGATGTTCTAGGGTAAAGGATAAAGACTCGAGCTTCCAGGGTCCTACTGGAATTTAAGATTATTCTATCATTGTTTTTCCCACAACCTTCAGCCAATCACCCTAGAATCACACAAAGAAATTAGCCACTCATCATCATGAAAGCAATAATCAAATATACGGGAAGGAAGTGAATATTTGAACACAAAAACCTTAATTACAAGGCTTCAATAACTGAATCAAATATCACAAATATAAGCGTTCCTTGGATCAGAAATCCAACAAGACAATCAACAAAAGGGAATCTAAGAAAGCCTTACAAAACCTTTCACAAAAGCTATAACAAGCTATCAATCCTTCCTTCAATCTTCCTTCCTTCAAAACCCTGGAGAAAATCCCTTAATTGCTGGATGCTATCAGCCCTCTAAACATGTATAAGCATGATTGAACTTGTGGAAAATCCAACCCTTTATATAGGAAAACTATTTTCCAAAGATAAAATATCTTGAAAAGATATTATCCTAATAAAATATATCTTAATCTCTAAAATAGATCTCCAAAATACATAATCTTCCTTCCAGAAATCCAACCAAAAAATATAAGATTTCTCCTTTCAAAAATAAAAGATCCCATCCAAGAATAAACAATCTCGCCGCATCAAGGTATTCGCCTCGGTCGAGACGCTCCCTTAGATCACCTCGGTCGAGGTGGTACTGTAGCTGACCGAGGTGACTCTCAGCTGAAAGTGAATTCTCTCGAATCTGGTCCAAAGTAAATCTCTTTGTTAATTCCTTGCTTCTTGGATTCTTCCTTAAGTTCCAGAATGTAGCTCCAATGACTTCTTAGCTTCTTTAGCTCCATTTTGATGAAAAACGTGCCATTTTACCTACGATTACAACAAAACTTTGTGTAGACCTCGATTCCCGCAAAGGTAGATGAAACGACAATATAATCACATAATATACATCCAAACATGCAGATTATTGAAGATAAAACGTCTAAACAAGTCCCAAAATGTAGACTATAATTCATGCTATCATCTAGATCAATTGTGAAATTCCATGGAGGTCAAGGACTATAATTGCGACATATATGGACGGTTTATTTCAAGGTTTTGGACAACAAGTAGTCACGGATAAAGTACGAGCCTTTCCTTTACCATGTTAAATCATCTCTAGATTTATGATTTGTTTGAAGATGATCTTGCCATTATTACAAGGGAAGTTACATGCGAGAGTTTGATAAATCATTTTTACTCACAGAGGACGCCATTATGATTAATGGGTACCAACAGATTGATCAGATTAGCGCAACGGAAGTGTGGTGGGCCCATAACCCATAAAAAACGAAACTCAATGCTATGTCAACTAGGACCTCAAGTTAAGGAATTATAGCTCGATATGAAAATCTCCTCATGTGGTAACAAGTTGAAAGCCTGACCTAAGGTATGTGATAATTCTTTAATGGAGAGACGGTCCGACTGAGTCATTTTAGGGAGACGATACCAAATGAGCGATCTTACAAAGAGCATTATACATTTAGTAAAATGTCGGGAGACGTCTAAGACCTTTTTTCGAAAATTTGATGATGAGAATCTTTTGGAAGGTCAAAAGTAAGTGGACGCAACGAAAGGAAGAAATTTGGATAGATTATATATCATAAGGTCATAAAAAGGATTGGGTGGTGAATTCTGTAAGGCGACCTTTGAGCGTTTAAAGTGGTTTGGAAGAGATTGATGGACTAGTAGTCCTAACCCTATTAAAAAGTGTGGTTTCAGTGTCTACGGAGGCTCGGTTTACGAACTAAGTTTGGGGATCTTAGTTGGAGGATACCTACCAAACGCGAGTTAGGTTTTAGATTAGAGTATCGAATAGTTGAGCCGGATGATACCGGTGAGATGTCCGGTAGCCACTCTAGAACGTGGTAGCAGGCGCTTGTGATGTAAGCACATGGGAAGATTTTGGAGTTAGTGGTTTTATGAAAAGATGACGAGGCTACTTGAGATATTGTGGATAGTATGTGACTTAACCTTACAAAGACCTATGTAGCGATAGTTGTAACCTCGAGAGTGACGAGTTAGGGCTTGACCTTGTATGTGTGATATTGTTTGACTACTTGTTTATTTCATGATCGAGTGCTTAGTCAGTGATGTGTGCTTTTGGTAACCTTGATGTACGGGATACTTAGATGTGGAAACGACGAGACTTTTGTGTAGTGATCAGATCCACCCGTTTGGTGCCTTAAAGGCCGAACAGGATTGTCTTACCCAAAGTTTCGGGACGAAACTTATTGTTAAGGGGGAATTGATGTAATACCCGGAAAATCTTCTTCCGACTATTTCTGAAACAAATCAGAACTTGAACAATTATGACTTTTCCTTGCGCTTTATTTCTTTTGTATAGAATTCGTCCTTATGTTGCCTTCTTTTAAGTTTCGGGACGAAACTTATTCTAAGGGTAACTAATTTAACATCCAGAAATTTTACTTCTAGCTTAATTCCGAGTCCACTGGACTGCGATCGATTCGTTCTCTTTTCGAGTTTTTTTTTTTATAAAAAAATAAAAACACGCTTACCGGGCCGTCATAACAAGCTAGTCGGGCCCGTCATGAACATGCCATCCGGGCCCATTAGGGTTATACTTTGGATCTGTAGTTCCCTCAATATCTCTCACGTCTCTCCTCTTGTACACCCATCCTCTCTCGCACGTCTCTCCGAGTCTATCCAGAAGTGCCGGAACCCTAGCAGCCTCTCACTCCGTTTTCGAGCCGCCGACACCAGTCATCACCCATCTCTTCGTCTATCATGGAATCGACAGTAAGGAACCGGAACTCCATCCTGGTTGGTCGACTGCAACAAACTTACAACCAGCTTCCCTTCCTTTCCCTCGCGAACAATCATCAGCGTGTAGCCGATCGAAGCCGTCCTTCTCTTGCCCACCTAGATCTGCAGTGTTCATGCCGCAAGTGCGCCAGGAGATCCACCATAAGGGCGGTGTGCGCGACCACCGGTGCGGTTGTTCCCTTGGCCGCCGGTGCGCCTAGAGCAGTGATGCGTCATTGGATACACCAATGAAATATTCCGGATCTAGATCAAGCTGAAGCTCAACTACTCCTTAGTTGAAGTGCGGATGCGTTTGAAGGTGGGTTGCAGAAGCTTAGTGATGGAGGCGGAAGTTGTGTGGTTGAGTCGATCTAGATTGATCGATCAAGCCTTGAAGTGGGTCGTTGTTAGCGTGAAATATTGTGATATTTTAAGTACGTTTTCTAAGTATATTTCATCCATATTGATAGTCATTGATTAAGCATTGATGCATTTGTGAGTTAGTTTGTCTATATTGTCGATATAGAGGTCTACACAAGCTTTATGTTGATTGTAGGCAATTAAGAGCTATTTCCGAACGGATTGAGCGAGGATGGAGTTTGATTAAGCATGTCCAAAAATTGAGGACATCTCTAGGAGCTAAGGAAGGTGCTAACTTGAAGAATGGCACGAGGAAAGGAAGAATTACGGTTTAGCCCTAAACCACGCTCTAAAATACGGCCGTACTACATTCCACGTTCAAGTCCACGGCCGTGGAACCTTGGCAAGAGAGGCGTGGTCCATTCCAGTAACTTCTACGACCGTGGAAGGATTGAAACAAATCGTGACCAATTTCCACCCTCTAAATTACGGTCGTGGAACCTTTCCACGACCGTGATCTTGGCGATCTTTTTCGTACACTTTGAAGCCACGATCTCCTACGCAATTGGGCCGGGCCAATATTTTATCTTATACTATAAAAGGACGGAAGAAGAGAAATTCCGTCACCTTCGCTTACACTTTGGCTTACCCTAGTTTTACGCTTTTGGCGGAGATTTTGATTGAGAGATTTAGCGCTTTGCTATTGGGATTTCCGGATTGACGGAGGAGTTGAAGATTTGGAAGATTGTTCGCAAGGAAGTTACGCTTCATCTTTAGGTTTGATTAGGAGACGGATTGACATCCCGTTCTTCCTTATTATCTAAGATTGTGATTGCTTGTGCTATTCCGAAACTATTGATATTATTGTTCTTGATTTGTGGATTTAAGATTGACTTGAAAGTTATTGAAGGTTTTCGGAAGTTTTCATCTTTCATTCTTTTAAACCTTGAAATTGATATCAATATGACTATTGTTGGCTAAAACCCTTTAGCAATTCTAAGGTGAAGGGTTGATAGTTGTGGCTTAGATGATGATAGATCGATCGTAAACAGATTGGATCCTTAGAGTTAGAGAGAATCGCCGACAACCCTAAACCACAGTCTGTTCTTGAGTTTCCACGGCCGTGGAACTCAAGAACTACCCGTAATTTTGTGTCAGTCTACGAACTTGCTTTTACTTTAGTCCAAAGTTAAAGATTAGCTTTAACTTAGTCTTGGCTTGCCTTTTCTAGGTGGTAGTGAAGCCTCAACAACCTCTACCTCGATTATGAGTGTCACAACCTTAATCGGTTAAGTTAGTCTTGATCCTTGGATTATAAGTTTGGGCATTTGAGATCAATTCTTGTCTTTAGATCCTTTCTATACTGAAGCCTCAACAACCTTTATAGAGAGTGTTATTTAGGTGGGTCATATAAGGTTTTTGGAACTTCACCGTACGATTACCTTACATTCGCATACCTTTGCAAACCTCAACTCTGTCCCTACACCTTTAGTATATCTTGAATCGATTGCCACAGCTGGATACCTGGATCTTTAGGATTGCTGTTTTCCCAATATTTGAAAAGTTTCTTACACTTACTCGCTTGATAACCTATAATTGAATTTGTTCCCCCAAATCCCTGTGTTCGATACTCTGGAATTCTTGCTTAACTATATCGATCCGTACACTGCGGGTTCACTTGCTTGATTTCTAGTTTTATAATTAAAGCTTATTTGCACGCACGCTAAGTGGCGAACAAGTTTTTGGCGCCGTTGCCGGGGATTTGGTCTAGGCCGAATCCGGTTATCGGTTGTCAAGCTTGGGAGCTTCTCCCTTGTTATTTGATATCTTTTCGAGTGCATGCGCAGGTCTAGGAATAACGAAGACCTCTTACCTCTTGATCAAGAGCTTGAGAGGACTTTAAGGAGAAAGCGTAAAGAAAAGAAAATGGCTGAAGAAAGAGAACGTGACCTCCAATCGGAGTTAGCGGAAAAGGAAGTTCAACTCCAATGGAGTGATAAAACTCGTAGGGAAGAGATGGATCGTCATCAAACAAAGGTTGATGATCTATCGGACATGATGTTCCAAATGAGGTTGGATATAAACAACCATAAGGAGAAAAAGAAAAGGAGGAGACCGGGAAGATCGGTTAGAGCCAACTCATCCAATGAGGATAGCGACTCCTCCATGCCACCGCTAGAGGAAATTGATCCAACGATCAATGTGAATCCATTCTTTCCACGGCCAGCTGCAAATCGCCGTGTTCCACCTAGGAACGCAAGGATCGAACGCGTGGATGAGGAGCCAAGAACTCTTGGCCAAAGGATGGATCCAACGCACCAACCACGCCGTTTAGGCGTGAACTTTGATGCTGATGATGCCGGGTTTAGCTTCAACCCGCAGGTTATTACTCTTGTTCGCCAAAACCAATTTGGCGGAACAAGTGCTGAATCTCCACACCAACACCTACAAAACTTTGAGTGTATGATGGAGACGATGAAGCCGAAGAACGCGACTACCAACAACTATAAGCTCAAGCCTTTCTTCTTCTCCTTGAAGGGGAAGGCATTGTCTTGGTAACAAGCTCTTCCTAGTGGGAAACTAGACACGTGGGAAGACCTTTCCGCGGATTTCCTCACTATGTTCTTTCCGCCATCCAAAACGGCGGAACTAAGAGGTAAGATTAATGCATTTTCCATGAGATCTAACGAAAGTTTGTTTCAATCTTGGGAAAGATTTCAGGATTTGCTATTGGATTGCCCTCATCATGGCATATCCAAGCTTGCACTTTTGGAGATATATTATAAGGGGCTGGATGTGGAGACACAATTCAAGCTCCAATCCCTCTCATGTGGTACATTCATGGACATGAGGGAAGATGACGCTTGGGACTTCATTGAGAAGCAAGCAAGGGTCATAGAGAAGTATTCTCACCGGAAAGTGGAGGGAAATCGTGTGGAGCAAGGAGCAAAGCTCACACATGAAGCTGAAAATCAAATTTTCTCCCTCAACAATAAGATTAAAGAGTTGAAAGAAGCTATCAAGACCAACTTTCCAAAGCAAAACGGAAAGGATGTTGGCTACTTGGGCAACAACAACAACGGTGGTGAGAATACAAACCGCAACAACAACAATAACCGGAACAACAACCGGAATAATTGGAACAACAACAACAACAACCGGAACAATAATTGGAACAACAATAGGGGTTCAAACAACAACAATTGGCGCTCCAATCAACAAAACTCCGGTAATTCTTATCCTTCCAATTCGAATTCACTAACTCCACCCTCCTCTTCTTCCACTCCTTTGAAAAGCCAGGGGCAAACATCTAATGGTGGAAGCACTTCGGAGAAGGAGAAGCCCGATCCCATGTTGGAAACGATTTTTGGGAAGCTTCAAGGGTTGGAGACTCGCATCATCAAGGTTGATGACCACATTACAAAGGTTGATAAAGCCCAAAAGGTTTTAGAAAATCAAATGTTCAGCCATGCGGAGGAAGTTCCTAGGAATCAAGGGAAACTTCCAGGAAAAACGGAGGACAACCCAAAGGGAAGGGTGATGGCAGTCACAACTAGGAGCGGAGTGACAACCACCGATCCACAGCCTAAGTTTGTAGAAGTCCCCGTTGAGAAAGAAAAAGAGAAGGGGAAGGAGAAGGAAGATGTCTACGTTCCTCCTCCAGCTTATAAAACTCCCCTACCATTCCCTCAATCTAGAGCGAGAGCGCGCCTAGATAAACAATTCGGTAAGTTTATAGAACTCATGAGTAAATTGCATATTAACATACCATTCATTGATGCTATAGTAGGTATGCCGGCTTATGCCAAGTTCTTAAAGGAGATCCTCTCTAACAAGAGAAAGTTAGAGTATTTCGGTGAGGTTAAGATGAGTTCGGATTCTTCGGATCTCATCAAGACCATGAGAGAGAAGATGCCCCCAAAGCTAAAGAATCCGGGGTCATTTTGCATTCCCATAGGAGTGGGAGATGTCACATATGATGCATTATGTGACTTGGGAGCAAGTGTGAGCATTATACCACTTGCATTATGTAGGAAGATCGGTTTAAGTGACCCTAAACCGGTGAAGATGACGTTGTACATGGCGGATCGATCCATAACTCGTCCCGTCGGTATTGTGGAAGACGTCCCGGTCAAGCTAGGTAAATTCTATGGTCCTATAGATTTTGTTGTGCTTGATATTCCTGCAGATAGTCCGGTCCCGATCATTCTCGGAAGACCGTTTCTTGCAACGTCCGGCTGCATAGTCGATTGCAAGAATGCTAGACTCGCCTTTGACATAGGAGAAGAGAAGGTAGAGTTCGTTCTTTCCACTCTAGTGAAGGAACCAATCTTTGATGAGGATATATTCAATATCCAAGATGAAGAAGGGTTGTCTAGAGAGGAGGTAAGTGCTATTCTCTTCAAAGATCCTTTGCAAAAGGTTATTACTATGAGTCTAATGGATGTAGGAGAAGAAGAGGAGTGCAATGAGGCAATTGAAGCCTTAGGAGCACAAGAAGAAGTATGTGAAGAGGAGTTTGAGAAACTCCACGACGAAGCAGAAAACGTGAGAATCCACGGTCATACACTATATTCCACGGCCGTGGATTTCACCAACAAAATCGTGGCTCACTCCAGAGGGTTACACGGTCGTGGAGGAAACAGAGCACCCGTAACTATATTCCACGCCCAAAACCATGGCCGTGGAGGATACAGAGAGGCCGTAATTTTGGCCGTGGACGAAGGTAAATGTGCCACTTCTTCAACTTCTCTTGATCCTCCTCCAACACCTTCTACTTCCTTAGACACTTCTAAGGAAGCATCGGAAGCTCCTCAAGAGCCATTAGAAACTCCTGCAACTATGGAGTTGAAACAACTTCCTACACATCTAAGGTACGCATTCCTAGGACCTAACTCTACTTATCCGGTAATTGTTAGTTCCGATTTAACCATAGATGAACATAGTAAGCTTATGGTTGTCCTTAGGAAACATAGGAAAGCTTTAGGTTATACTATAGAGGACTTAGTAGGAATTAAACCTTCCCTATGTATGCACATGATATTAATGGAAGAGGACTTTAGGACTTCAAGACAACCTCAAAGGCGGTTAAATCCGACCATGAAAGAGGTTGTCAAGAAGGAAATTCTTAAATTGCTTGATGCAGGTATCATCTATCCTATCTCCGATAGTAAGTGGGTGAGTCCCGTTCAAGTAGTTCCGAAGAAGGGAGGAATGACGGTCATCACCAACAAAAACAACGAACTCATTCCTACCCGAACCATGACAGGATGGCGGATGTGCATAGACTACCGCAAGCTTAACAATGCGACGAGGAAGGATCACTTCCCATTGCCATTCATCGATCAAATGCTTGAAAGGTTAGCGCAACATTCTCATTTCTGTTATCTTGACGGTTATAGTGGTTTCTTCCAGATTCCGATACACCCGGATGATCAAGAGAAGACCACGTTCACGTGCCCATGGGGTACGTTTGCTTATAGGAGAATGCCGTTCGGGCTTTGCAACGCCCCAACCACCTTTTAAAGGTGCATGATGGCCATCTTCTCCGAATACATAGAGGAAATAATGGAGGTTTTTATGGATGACTTCTCCGTATACGGTTCCTCTTTTGACAATTGCCTTTCTAACCTTGCTCTTGTATTACAAAGGTGTGAAGACACTAACCTAGTTCTTAATTGGGAGAAGTGTCAACTTATGGTAAAAGAAGGAATTGTATTAGGATACTTAATCTATAGTAGAGGGATAGAGGTAGATAAAGCTAAGATAGAGATCATAGAAAAGCTTCCTCCCCCAACTTCGGTGAAAGGGATAAGAAGTTTTCTAGGACATGCTGGATTTTATAGGCGCTTCATAAAGGATTTCTCTAAAATATCAAAACCGCTAACTAATCTATTGATGAAGGATAAGTTTTTGAGTTTTCGCAGGAATGCTTGGATGCGTTTAACATGATTCGGGAAGCTCTAATTTCAGCTCCGATTATCCAACTTCCGGATTGGAATCTTCCCTTTGAGGTTATGTGTGACGCAAGTGACGTAGCTATAGGAGCTGTTCTTGGACAAAGAAAAGAAGGGCGAACCCATGCCATATACTACGCTAGCAAGACGCTAGATGAAGCGCAGCTCAACTACGCCACAACGGAAAAGGAATTTTTAGCCATTGTTTATGCTATTGACAAATTTCGCTCTTATCTTGTAGGTGCAAAGGTGATTGTGTACACGGATCATGCTGCGATCCGGTATTCCTTACAAAGAAGGATGCGAAGCCAAGGCTAATTAGATGGATTCTTCTCCTACAAGAATTCGATCTAGAGATCCGCGACAAGAAGGGTTCAGAAAATTCTGTTGCGGATCATTTGAGTCACCTAACGCATCTAGAGGACGACCATCTACCTATAGATGACTCCTTCCCGGACGAACATTTACACATAATAGAGGAGTGCATCGAAGTGATCTCCAAAGGTAACGAACCATGGTTTGCTGATTTTGTTAACTATTTGGTTTGTCAGGAGATACCGCCCGGATTATCCTACGCACAAAGAAAGAAGTTCTTTAAGGATGTTCGGGAATACTTTTGGAATGAACATCTCCTCTTTAAGAGAGGTCCGGATGGCATTATTCGGCGATGTGTGCCGGAAGATGAGATGCAAAGTGTCATCCGCCATTGTCATTCGCTACCATGTGGAGGACACGCTAGTTCGAACAAGACTAGCGCTAAGGTATTGCAATCTGGATTCTTTTGGCCTAGTTTATTTTAGAGATGTGCAAACCTTTGTTTCCTGCAACGATGCTTGTCAAAGAACAGGAAATATCTCTAGGAGGAATGAGATGCCTCTCAATAACATCCAAGAGGTGGATATTTTCGATGTTTGGGGAGTTGACTTTATGGGACCGTTCCCATCATCTTGTGGAAACCAATACATACTCTTGGCGGTGGATTACGTTTCTAGATGGGTGGAAGCAATTGCCTCTCCCACCAATGATGCCATGGTAGTGGTCAAGTTCTTTAACAAGACCATCTTCCCACGATTTGGGACACCAAGGACTATCATTAGTGATGGAGGTTCTCACTTCATTGCCCGGCACTTTGAAGCTCTTCTAGCTAAGTATGGGGTTACTCACAAGATTGCCACCCCCTATCATCCACAAACTAGTGGACAAGTTGAGATCTCAAACTGGGAGATCAAAGGAATCCTAGAGAAGACGGTTTCAAGGACAAGGAAGGATTGGTCCTTGAAGCTTGATGATGCATTGTGGGCGTACCGGATTGCGTACAAGACTCCCATAGGAACCACACCATACAACGTTGTGTATGGGAAGTCTTGTCACTTACCGGTAGAGTTAGAGCACAAAGCGTTTTGAGCCATCAAGTGGTTGAATTTCAGCATGAAGGAAGCGGGAGAGAAGCGTCTCTTGGACCTTAATGAGCTTGAAGAACTCCACTTGAACGCTTATGAAAACGCTAAGATTTACAAAGAAAGAGCAAAGCGTTGGCATGATAAGCATATCATTCCAAAGGACTTCAAAGAAAGAGATCAAGTTCTCCTCTTCAATTCAAGGCTTCGTCTCTTTCCAGGTAAGCTTAAGTCTCGTTAGACCGGACCTTTTCTAATCAAACGTATTTTCCCCCATGGTGTAGTTGAAGTATGGGGTGAAGTGGGCAGAAGCTTTAAAATGAACGGTCAACGACTCAAGAAGTATACGCCGAAACTCCAAGCTGAAGAGTTCACGCCTACCGCACTCGAATAAGTGCGAATATGGTCTAGCTACGGACCTTAAACAAAGCGCTTCTTGGGAGGCAACCCAAGGTATTGCATTTACAATTTTGCTTTTGATTCATAGATTAGCTTAGTTTAGACGTTTTTGCTTTGTTTTGCCTTCGATTCCTTCCGGTATGTTCGTGTTTTTGGATGTAGGATGATAGCATGAATTATAGTCTATATTTTAGGGTTTGTTTGGACGTTTTATCTTTCATAATCTGCATGTTTGTATGTACATTATGTGATTTTACTACCATTTCATCTACCTTTGCGAGAATCGAGGTCTACACCTAGTTTCGTTGTAATTGCAGGTAATATGGTACGTTTTGCATCAAAAAGGAGCAAAAGGAGTCAAGAGTCATTTGGAGCTACATTCAGGAAGCACAACCATGGATTAAAGATTTACTTTGGACCAGTTTTGAGAGATTCTACATTCAGTTATGAATCACCTCGGTTGCCCAGAGATTCATCTCGACCGAGGCGATCCAGAGACGCCGACTCGACCGAGGCGAACACCTAGGACGCGGCGAGAATATTTTATTCTTGGCTGAGATCTTTTAAAATTGGAAAGTGATCTTATATTTTTGGGCTGAGCTTCTAGAAGGAAGGAGATATGCAGAATCATATATTTTACCTATATTTATGGGATAATATCTTCTTAAGATTTATTATCTTTGGAGGTTTATTTTTCCTATAAAAAGGGTTGGATTTTCCACAAATCCGATCATGCTTAGAAGCCCGCTTACACCGAAATACAGGCTGCATACACCTGCTATCAGCGCAGCAGCCGCATCATACTCCAATTTGGGAGAGAGTTGAAGAACCTTTTTGAAGGTTGAAAGAAGATTCGAAGAGTATAGCTTTATAGCTTTTTGGAGGGTTTTGTAAGATTGTCTTCAATTCCTTTCCTTGTTGTCTTGTCTTGTTGGATCATTATCCAAGGAACGATTTTGTGTGATATTTGATTCAGTTATTGAAGTGTTTTCATTAAATTCTTCTTTGTTCAAATATTCACCTTCTTCCCATATATTTAATACTTTCATTATGATGATGAGTGGCTAATTTCCTTGTGTGATTCTAGGGTGATTGGCTGAAGGTTGTGGGAAAAACAATGATAGAATGATCTTAATCACAGTAGGATCCTGAAAGTTCGAGTCTTTAACCTTAACCCTAAGCATCTCGTTCAGTCGATGAACATCTCGGCCGGGGTGGAAACTGGCTGACCGAGGTGGCTTATCCGATCCTTAACTGAGAGTTAATGTGTTAGAGTTTGCCAAATCCTATTCTTATTATACCTTTCTGGTTCAAAGCAAGCTTAGGATGAGACTTACCCGGTAATTCCTTAGTTTGTATACCAACGATCATAAGTGTAGGTAATAAAGGCTTGTCCTTTATTGGGGTTTGAGTGTGCTTCCATCCCATCTTTGTGAGTTAGCCTGAGACTTACCCGGTAAAGGTTGATTCTATTCCCTTAGATGGTGTGTTAGTTTGAGGCAATAATTCTTTATCTTAATTCCTTGAGACTTACCCGGTAATAGGAGTTACGGTTTGGGATTAGTGTGTAGTGAGACTTACCCGGTGATCTACTCCACTTTAGAAACACCTTCCCCATGCAATTATCTCAGCTTTGTCCGCTTATCTATAGATCTTGAGTTGGAACCACAACTAGATGCTTTAATCCCTAGAATTGCATGTTTGCTTATTTGACATCTTATTCATCTTTGATTGTATACTTGCTCTTGTGGTTAGCATCAACACTAGCATACCGTATTGGACTTTGTTTCACTAAGTCCCTGTGATCGACCCCTGGAATTTTCTTGCTTTTACTACGATTGACCCGTACACTGCGGGTTCGCATCCTTGTTTTAAGCTTAAGTCTAGGGTTATAAATTTAAAGCTTGCACACACCGTTTGGAGCGAACAAGTTTTTGGCGCCGTTGCCGGGGACTTGGTCTAGACCGAGCCGGTACGGTTTGCTCTTGGGGCATTTGCCCCGTGTTGTCTTACCACTCTACTTGAGTGACTTTTGCAGGTTCTTTCTTAGGTATATGCGAAGAACCCGCACTGGAAAGGAAATCGTTCCTTACGATCCCGAACCGGAAAAGACATACAAACGACGCTTAAGAGAAGCGAAGATGGCTCAACAAGACGATCACGATCTTTTGGCCCAATTGAGAGAGACGCAGGAGCAGCTACGTCTCAGTAAAGAAGAACTAAGGCAGGAAAAAGAAGAGAATCAGGCCAGGAATGCAGCAATCGAAGCTGAGATTGCAGCAATTCGGAACCAGATTCAACCTCGACCGATGCAGGATCCAGTAATTGATCCTCGACCGAGGCAAGTCCCAGTTCCTGACGCCCCGGCCGATGTGCATCCACTTCGGATGCCAGTCCGAGATGTTCTTCTTGCAGGAATTCCACAAACCCTAGGTCAAAGGATGGACCCTAATCAACAGCTGAGGCGTCCAGGAGTGAACCTAGGAGATCCAGCGGACCATGACTACGAACTTCGACCACAAGTTCTAGCGATGATTCGCCAATGTCAATTCGGAGGGCTAGAGAAGGAGTCGCCGCATCAACATCTTCAAAACTACGAGATCTTGATGGAGACCTTGCGACCTCCCAGAATTGAAAATAACAACTACAAGCTAAGACCTTTCTACTTTTCTCTTAAAGATAGAGCTCTTACTTGGTATCAATCTCTTCCTGCAGGAAAGATCAGCACATGGGAAGAGATGACTACGGAATTCTTGACCAAATTCTTTCCCCCCTCAAAGACTGCTGAAATGAGAGGGAAGATCAATGCTTTCATCATGAAGGACAAGGAGAGTTTGCCAAATCCTATTCTTATTATACCTTTCTGGTTCAAAGCAAGCTTAGGATGAGACTTACCCGGTAATTCCTTAGTTTGTATACCAACGATCATAAGTGTAGGTAATAAAGGCTTGTCCTTTATTGGGGTTTGAGTGTGCTTCCATCCCATCTTTGTGAGTTAGCCTGAGACTTACCCGGTAAAGGTTGATTCTATTCCCTTAGATGGTATGTTAGTTTGAGGTTATAGTTCTTTATCTTAATTCCTTGAGACTTACCCGGTAATAGGAGTTACGGTTTGGGATTAGTGTGTAGTGAGACTTACCCGGTGATCTACTCCACTTTAGAAACACCTTCCCCATGCAAAAATCTCAGCTTTGTCCGCTTACCTATAGATCTTGAGTTGGAACCACAACTAGATGCTTTAATCCCTAGAATTGCATGTTTGCTTATTTGACATCTTATTCATCTTTGATTGTATTACTGCTCTTGTGGTTAGCATCAACACTAGCATACCGTATTGGACTTTGTTTCACTAAGTCCCTGTGATCGACCCCTGGAATTTTCTTGCTTTTACTACGATTGACCCGTACACTGCGGGTTCGCATCCTTGTTTTAAGCTTAAGTCTAGGGTTATAAATTTAAAGCTTGCACACACCGTTTGGAGCGAACAAGTTTTTGGCGCCGTTGCCGGGGACTTGGTCTAGACCGAGCCGGTACGGTTTGCTCTTGGGGCATTTGCCCCGTGTTGTCTTACCACTCTACTTGAGTGACTTTTGCAGGTTCTTTCTTAGGTATATGCGAAGAACCCGCACTGGAAAGGAAATCGTTCCTTACGATCCCGAACCGGAAAAGACATACAAACGACGCTTAAGAGAAGCGAAGATGGCCCAACAAGACGATCACGATCTTTTGGCCCAATTGAGAGAGACGCAGGAGCAGCTACGTCTCAGTAAAGAAGAACTAAGGCAGGAAAAAGAAGAGAATCAGGCCAGGAATGCAGCAATCGAAGCTGAGATTGCAGCAATTCGGAACCAGATTCAACCTCGACCGATGCAGGATCCAGTAATTGATCCTCGACCGAGGCAAGTCCCAGTTCCTGACGCCCCGGCCGATGTGCATCCACTTCGGATGCCAGTCCGAGATGTTCTACTTGCAGGAATTCCACAAACCCTAGGTCAAAGGATGGACCCTAATCAACAGCTGAGGCGTCCAGGAGTGAACCTAGGAGATCCAGCGGACCATGACTACGAACTTCGACCACAAGTTCTAGCGATGATTCGCCAATGTCAATTCGGAGGGCTAGAGAAGGAGTCGCCGCATCAACATCTTCAAAACTACGAGATCTTGATGGAGACCTTGCGACCTCCCAGAATTGAAAATAACAACTACAAGCTAAGACCTTTCTACTTTTCTCTTAAAGATAGAGCTCTTACTTGGTATCAATCTCTTCCTGCAGGAAAGATCAGCACATGGGAAGAGATGACTACGGAATTCTTGACCAAATTCTTTCCCCCCTCAAAGACTGCTGAAATGAGAGGGAAGATCAATGCTTTCATCATGAAGGACAAGGAGAGTTTGTCCAAATCATGGGAGCGGTTCAAGGATATTCTTTTGGATTGCCCACATCATGGGATTCCAAAGATAGAGCTGCTGGAGATCTACTTCAAAGGACTGGACGGAAACACCCAGTTCAATCTCCAACTACTCTCCGCCGGTACATTCATGGATATGGCGGTTGACGAGGCTTGGGATTTCATTGAGAAGCAAGCCTTGCACATGGAGAAGTACACCCACCAAGGAGCTGAAGGTGGAGTTAAAAGAGTCAACTTTCAAGAGACTCAAACCAACAACAACCAATTCACGTCCTTGAAGAACGACGTGAAGCAATTGAAGGAGCTATTGATGGCTCAAACTAAGAAGGAAGAGCAAGGGCAAAGGAACAACAACAACTACAACAATAACGGGTACCGTAACAACAACAACGGACCCCGAAACAACAACTACAACAACAATAAAGGATCCAATAGCAACAATTGGAGAGCGAATAATAACCAAAACAACGGTAACAATTATTCAAACTCCAACTCTAATGATTCCTCTAACCCTTTCCTCTCTCCTCCTTCTTCTTCTTCTACTCCATTGAAGAGCCAAGGGCAAGGATCAAGTTCGTCTCAGCCGGAAAAGAAGGACGCAGTCCTGGAGGCAATCTTGATCAAGCTTAGTGCTATGGAGAATTCTATGACTTCATTTTCGAGGGCCCAAAAGTCCTTCGAACAACAACTTGCTAATAGGGCGAATGAAGCGCCAAGAGATCCAGGGAAGCTTCCAGCAAAGACGGAAACTAACCCTAAGGGCCAGTGCATGGCCATCACGACGAGGAGTGGACTCAAAACCACAGATCCAGTACCTCGCTCGACGCAGACCACCTCGGTCCAGATCCAGTCGAAGAACACCTCGACCGAGATGCCAACCGAGGCGGTGCAACAGAAAGCAGGAGGAACAACTGAAGCCTATGTTCCACCTCCTGCATATAAACCACCACTTCCATTTCCCCAGTCCAGAGCCAGAGCACATCTTGACAAGCACTTTGGTAAGTTCCTTGACTTGATGAATAAGCTCCATATTAATATCCCTTTCCTTGATGCTATTTTAGGTATGCCCGCCTACGGGAAGTTCTTAAAGGAGATCCTATCAAGGAAGAGGAAGCTGGAGGATGTTGGTGAAGTTAGGATGACATCTAAGTCTTCGGAGCTTATAAAGATCATGAAGGAGAAGATGCCACCTAAGTTGAGAGATCCCGGCTCATTTTGCATTCCCATTCAAGTTGGGGATGTCACTTGTGAAGCCCTATGTGATCTAGGAGCCAGCGTGAGCATCATTCCGCTGGAGCTATGCATTAAGATCGGTCTTGGAGAGCCCAAGCCGGTCAAGATTCGACTTTACATGGCGGATCGCTCCATCACCCATCCCGTGGGCATTTTGGAAGACGTTCCGGTCAAGTTAGGTAACTTCTATCTACCCATAGATTTTGTCGTACTTGACATTCCCGCAGATTATCCTGTTCCTATCATTCTCGGGAGGCCATTTCTAGCAACTTCGGGTTGCAATGTGGATTGCAAGAACGCCAAGTTGAAATTCAACGTTGGTGGCGATGAGGTGGAGTTCGCACTACTTGCAGCCATGAAAGGGGAGCAACTAACTGATGATATCTTCAACATCTACGATGAAGAAGAATCAAGAGAATTGGTGAGCTCTATCCTTATTAATGATCCACTCGAAAGAGTTATAAGCTTCAGTTTAATGGAGGAAGGTATAGATGCTTCTTGTGATGCAGATATACGGAGCCTGAAGGCACTGGAAGAAGATCCAGGAGCCATGACTGAGAAGCTGATCCAGGAAACGAAGATTTCCAGCCTCGGATCCAGTAGCAGTACTTCGACCGAGGCACTTTCTGGACTGAGCGAGGCGTCTGAAGAACACCTCGGTCAACGCCTTTGCGCCTCGACCGAGATCGACAGAGAGACAATGTCAACTGAGATTGCTGAGAATGACAATTTTTCTACTCCCTTCTCTGACATTCACCCACAGTTGGCGGATCATTCTCTCCACCAACTTTCTGATAATAAAGGTCCTTGGTATGCTGATATTGTGAATTATCTTGTTTGCCAGGAAATACCACCCGGATTGACGTACTCCCAAAAGAAGAGATTCTTCAAGGAGGTACGACATTACTACTGGGATGAGCCGCTTCTATTCAAGCGCGGACCGGATGGGATGCTTCGAAAGTGCATTCCGGAAGACGAAGTTAATAGCGTCATAAAGCACTGCCACTCACTTCCATGTGGAGGGCATGCTAGCACCGATAAAACATGCGCCAAGGTATTGCGTTCCGGTTTCTTTTGGCCTACACTATTTAAGGATGTGCAATCTTTTGTTGTTTCTTGTGATGCATGCCAAAGAACAGGGAACCTATCAAGGAGGAACGAGATGCCACTTAACAACATCCAAGAAGTGGAAATCTTTGATGTATGGGGGATTGACTTCATGGGACCTTTCCCATCCTCCGGAGGAAACCTCTACATTCTCCTTGCAGTGGATTACGTCTCTAGATGGGTCGAAGCCATCGCTTCTCCCACTAACGACGCCAAGGTGGTTGTGAAGTTCTTGAATAGAACTATCTTTCCACGATTTGGAACTCCACGCATCATCATCAGCGATGGAGGAACGCATTTCATCAACCGGAAGTTTAAGGCACTTCTATCGAAGTATGGGGTAACCCACAAGGCATCAACCGCTTATCACCCTCAAACTAGTGGACAGGTCGAGATCTCAAACAGAGAAATCAAAGCAATTTTGGAGAAGACCGTCTCTAGGACGAGGAAGGATTGGTCCATGAAATTAGACGATGCTCTTTGGGCGTACAGGACCGCATTCAAGACTCCCATAGGCACCACCCCTTATAATTTGGTGTATGGGAAATCTTGCCACCTGCCCGTTGAGTTGGAGCACAAAGCGTATTGGGCTATCAAATGGTTGAACTTTGACATTAAGGAGGCTGGTGAGAAGCGACTATTGGAACTTAACGAGCTGGAAGAGCTGCGTTTGAACGCCTACGAGAATGCCAAGATCTACAAGGAAAGGACGAAAAGATGGCATGACAAGCGTATCGTTCCAAAGGAGCTTAACGAAGGAGATTTAGTTCTACTCTTCAACTCCCGCCTCCGTCTTTTTCCAGGTAAGTTGAAATCTAGATGGACCGGACCTTACGTTGTGAAACATGTCTTCCCTCATGGTGCAGTTGAGATATGGGGCGAAACTAGCGGAAGCTTCAAGGTCAACGGTCATAGACTTAAGAAGTACCAACCGGAAACGCCGGTTGAGGAGGTCGCACCGATCTACCTCCTTTGAGACGCACTATGGTCCAGCTAGCGACCTTAAACCAAGCGCTTCTTGGGAGGCAACCCGAGGTATTGCTTTCTTTTCCCTTTTCTAGTTTAGTTTAGATAGTTGCTTTGTTTTTGTTTTCCTCTAGACAACAACCAGGTATTCCAAAAGGAAGGATCACAGTTCAGGAGCTACACTGGAAGAACAAAATTTCGAGAAGTTGAGGAAACGAGCTTTACTGAGATACATCTCGGGTACTGTCAGAACACCTCGACCGAGATGTACTTCGCCAACCGAGATGGTCTTATCTGGGAGCTGTTTCTTACTTCTTCATGCAGTTTAGCTATGTTCGGTGAGTATCCTGTCCTTAGACTTATTCTGACCCACTGGGACAGTGTGTCCCAAGTATGGGGTATTTGATGTACTTATTTGATGACTTTGATGTATGACTCACGCTTTATCAGATATTTTATATTTATGCTTCACTTCTGCATTTATATGTTTATCTGAGATTGCATGCATACTTACAGGTTATTTGATTGAGAAAAACGTCGAAACCGAAAAAAAAAAAAAATGGTTTTAAAAAATTTTTGACCTCGACCGGGACAGTTCTGGCAAAACGAGGTGTTTCACCTCGGTTGAACCAAGAACATCTCGACCGAGGTGGGTTAACTGAGAGTTTTCGAAAACGATTTTTGTGTTACTTATCTGGATATGATCTCAGTGAAGATCTTGTTTACCGACTGGATTTAAATTCTTTATATGTTTGAAATGTTTTATGATATGTTTAAGTTGCTAAATGCTTTGTTTGAAATTATTGGCATGTTTAATACTTTATTTTTATCCAAATTATGTTGAATTTGAAGGTTGACACCGCAGCATAAGTTCTCTCACGTTCTTCTTGGAAAGACCAAGGCAATTCATTCTTCTTCTTCTTCTTCTTCTTGATCATGCTTAGCCCCTCATATACATATTGCCTCCCTTTACCTATCCGGGAATTTGGAAGCAAGCGAAGTGGTGAAAGCAAGTCAAAAGTTGAGAAGTGGCTGAAAGTGAAAGTATTAGAAAGCAATAATAGGTTTGGGGAAGTCAATCATGAAGATGAGTAACTCGGCACCATTCACATAGCCGGGTGTTTGTGTCTTGCCAAAGTCGGATTGAGCGATATTCCTAACGGGTCATGGTATGTGCATCAAGGGTTTGACGCATCTCGAGAAATTGATGATTGCGGATTTCCTAGGCTTCGGTTATTGTGCACCTCTGTCCATGCATCCCAAAAAGTAAAGTAAAAGAAAAAAAGTGTGAAATAAGCAAAGCTTATTGGTGGAAGATGTTGCAAGTCAAAGTGAAAGTGAAGTTCATCCTTTTCCCGGATTCTAGCACCACATTACCTTACATACATCCCTACCCTACACGTTTCTTGACCTTTCTTTTGGGAAGCCCTTGAGACCTTGAGCTTGTTGATTGACTTAGCGGTTTAAATCGGATTATACATGATTAATTTTGATAATTATGATTTATTATGCATTCTATGATTTTATGCAAAGATGAACAACTTTCCTATATTTATAAAATGTTTTGATCATATTGAGTTTTTAATTTCAGGAAGTACTCTCTTAGAGTGATCTATGATAGTTGCACACCATAAAAATGTTTTTGAAAGACTTTTCATTGATTTTCTTGACTTATAATCCATTCTATCTTGATTTCTATATGAGGAACTTGCTTAGGGACAAGCAAGGGCTAAGTATGGGGTATTTTGATAGCATGAATTATAGTCTATATTTTAGGGTTTGTTTGGACGTTTTATCTTTCATAATCTGCATGTTTGTATGTACATTATGTGATTTTACTACCATTTCATCTACCTTTGCGAGAATCGAGGTCTACACCTAGTTTCGTTGTAATTGCAGGTAATATGGTACGTTTTGCATCAAAAAGGAGCAAAAGGAGTCAAGAGTCATTTGGAGCTACATTCAGGAAGCACAACCATGGATTAAAGATTTACTTTGGACCAGTTTTGAGAGATTCTACATTCAGTTATGAATCACCTCGGTTGCCCAGAGATTCATCTCGACCGAGGCGATCCAGAGACGCCGACTCGACCGAGGCGAACACCTAGGACGCGGCGAGAATATTTTATTCTTGGCTGAGATCTTTTAAAATTGGAAAGTGATCTTATATTTTTGGGCTGAGCTTCTAGAAGGAAGGAGATATGCAGAATCATATATTTTACCTATATTTATGGGATAATATCTTCTTAAGATTTCTTATCTTTGGAGGATTATTTTTCCTATAAAAAGGGTTGATTTTCTACAATTTCATGAGGACGCTATACCACCGATCAGGGTTTACAAGCGCAGCAGCCGCATCCTACTCCAATTTGGGAGATTCGAAGAACCTTTTTGAAGGTTGAAGGAAGATTGAAGACTATAGCTTTATAGCTTTTTGGAGGGTTTTGTAAGATTGTCTTCAATTCTTTTCCTTGTTGTCTTGTCTTGTTGGATCATTATCCAAGGAACGATTTTGTGTGATATTTGATTCAGTTATTGAAGTGTTTTCATTAAATTCTTCTTTGTTCAAATATTCACCTTCTTCCCATATATTTAATACTTTCATTATGATGATGAGTGGCTAATTTCCTTGTGTGATTCTAGGGTGATTGGCTGAAGGTTGTGGGAAAAACAATGATAGAATGATCTTAATCACAGTAGGATCCTGAAAGTTCGAGTCTTTAACCTTAACCCTAAGCATCTCGTTCAGTCGATGAACATCTCGGCCGGGGTGGAAACTGGCTGACCGAGGTGGCTTATCCGATCCTTAACTGAGAGTTAATGTGTTAGAGTTTGCCAAATCCTATTCTTATTATACCTTTCTGGTTCAAAGCAAGCTTAGGATGAGACTTACCCGGTAATTCCTTAGTTTGTATACCAACGATCATAAGTGTAGGTAATAAAGGCTTGTCCTTTATTGGGGTTTGAGTGTGCTTCCATCCCATCTTTGTGAGTTAGCCTGAGACTTACCCGGTAAAGGTTGATTCTATTCCCTTAGATGGTGTGTTAGTTTGAGGCAATAATTCTTTATCTTAATTCCTTGAGACTTACCCGGTAATAGGAGTTACGGTTTGGGATTAGTGTGTAGTGAGACTTACCCGGTGATCTACTCCACTTTAGAAACACCTTCCCCATGCAATTATCTCAGCTTTGTCCGCTTATCTATAGATCTTGAGTTGGAACCACAACTAGATGCTTTAATCCCTAGAATTGCATGTTTGCTTATTTGACATCTTATTCATCTTTGATTGTATACTTGCTCTTGTGGTTAGCATCAACACTAGCATACCGTATTGGACTTTGTTTCACTAAGTCCCTGTGATCGACCCCTGGAATTTTCTTGCTTTTACTACGATTGACCCGTACACTGCGGGTTCGCATCCTTGTTTTAAGCTTAAGTCTAGGGTTATAAATTTAAAGCTTGCACACACCGTTTGGAGCGAACAAGTTTTTGGCGCCGTTGCCGGGGACTTGGTCTAGACCGAGCCGGTACGGTTTGCTCTTGGGGCATTTGCCCCGTGTTGTCTTACCACTCTACTTGAGTGACTTTTGCAGGTTCTTTCTTAGGTATATGCGAAGAACCCGCACTGGAAAGGAAATCGTTCCTTACGATCCCGAACCGGAAAAGACATACAAACGACGCTTAAGAGAAGCGAAGATGGCCCAACAAGACGATCACGATCTTTTGGCCCAATTGAGAGAGACGCAGGAGCAGCTACGTCTCAGTAAGGAAGAACTAAGGCAGGAAAAAGAAGAGAATCAGGCCAGGAATGCAGCAATCGAAGCTGAGATTGCAGCAATTCGGAACCAGATTCAACCTCGACCGATGCAGGATCCAGTAATTGATCCTCGACCGAGGCAAGTCCCAGTTCCTGACGCCCCGGCCGATGTGCATCCACTTCGGATGCCAGTCCGAGATGTTCTTCTTGCAGGAATTCCACAAACCCTAGGTCAAAGGATGGACCCTAATCAACAGCTGAGGCGTCCAGGAGTGAACCTAGGAGATCCAGCGGACCATGACTACGAACTTCGACCACAAGTTCTAGCGATGATTCGCCAATGTCAATTCGGAGGGCTAGAGAAGGAGTCGCCGCATCAACATCTTCAAAACTACGAGATCTTGATGGAGACCTTGCGACCTCCCAGAATTGAAAATAACAACTACAAGCTAAGACCTTTCTACTTTTCTCTTAAAGATAGAGCTCTTACTTGGTATCAATCTCTTCCTGCAGGAAAGATCAGCACATGGGAAGAGATGACTACGGAATTCTTGACCAAATTCTTTCCCCCCTCAAAGACTGCTGAAATGAGAGGGAAGATCAATGCTTTCATCATGAAGGACAAGGAGAGTTTGTCCAAATCATGGGAGCGGTTCAAAGATATCCTTTTGGATTGCCCACATCATGGGATTCCAAAGATAGAGTTGTTGGAGATCTACTTCAAAGGACTGGACGGAAACACCCAGTTCAATCTCCAACTACTCTCCGCCGGTACATTCATGGATATGGCGGTTGACGAGGCTTGGGATTTCATTGAGAAGCAAGCCTTGCACATGGAGAAGTACACCCACCAAGGAGCTGAAGGTGGAGTTAAAAGAGTCAACTTTCAAGAGACTCAAACCAACAACAACCAATTCACGTCCTTGAAGAACGACGTGAAGCAATTGAAGGAGCTATTGATGGCTCAAACTAAGAAGGAAGAGCAAGGGCAAAGGAACAACAACAACTACAACAATAACGGGTACCGTAACAACAACAACGGACCCCGAAACAACAACTACAACAACAATAAAGGATCCAATAGCAACAATTGGAGAGCGAATAATAACCAAAACAACGGTAACAATTATTCAAACTCCAACTCTAATGATTCCTCTAACCCTTTCCTCTCTCCTCCTTCTTCTTCTTCTACTCCATTGAAGAGCCAAGGGCAAGGATCAAGTTCGTCTCAGCCGGAAAAGAAGGACGCAGTCCTGGAGGCAATCTTGATCAAGCTTAGTGCTATGGAGAATTCTATGACTTCATTTTCGAGGGCCCAAAAGTCCTTCGAACAACAACTTGCTAATAGGGCGAATGAAGCGCCAAGAGATCCAGGGAAGCTTCCAGCAAAGACGGAAACTAACCCTAAGGGCCAGTGCATGGCCATCACGACGAGGAGTGGACTCAAAACCACAGATCCAGTACCTCGATCGACGCAGACCACCTCGGTCCAGATCCAGTCGAAGAACACCTCGACCGAGATGCCAACCGAGGCGGTGCAACAGAAAGCAGGAGGAACAACTGAAGCCTATGTTCCACCTCCTGCATATAAACCACCACTTCCATTTCCCCAGTCCAGAGCCAGAGCACATCTTGACAAGCACTTTGGTAAGTTCCTTGACTTGATGAATAAGCTCCATATTAATATCCCTTTCCTTGATGCTATTTTAGGTATTCCCGCCTACGGGAAGTTCTTAAAGGAGATCCTATCAAGGAAGAGGAAGCTGGAGGATGTTGGTGAAGTTAGGATGACATCTAAGTCTTCGGAGCTTATAAAGATCATGAAGGAGAAGATGCCACCTAAGTTGAGAGATCCCGGCTCATTTTGCATTCCCATTCAAGTTGGGGATGTCACTTGTGAAGCCCTATGTGATCTAGGAGCCAGCGTGAGCATCATTCCGCTGGAGCTATGCATTAAGATCGGTCTTGGAGAGCCCAAGCCGGTCAAGATTCGACTTTACATGGCGGATCGCTCCATCACCCATCCCGTGGGCATTTTGGAAGACGTTCCGGTCAAGTTAGGTAATTTCTATCTACCCATAGATTTTGTCGTACTTGACATTCCCGCAGATTATCCTGTTCCTATCATTCTCGGGAGGCCATTTCTAGCAACTTCGGGTTGCAATGTGGATTGCAAGAACGCCAAGTTGAAATTCAACGTTGGTGGCGATGAGGTGGAGTTCGCACTACTTGCAGCCATGAAAGGGGAGCAACTAACTGATGATATCTTCAACATCTACGATGAAGAAGAATCAAGAGAATTGGTGAGCTCTATCCTTATTAATGATCCACTCGAAAGAGTTATAAGCTTCAGTTTAATGGAGGAAGGTATAGATGCTTCTTGTGATGCAGATATACGGAGCCTGAAGGCACTGGAAGAAGATCCAGGAGCCATGACTGAGAAGCTGATCCAGGAAACGAAGATTTCCAGCCTCGGATCCAGTAGCAGTACCTCGACCGAGGCACTTTCTGGACTGAGCGAGGCGTCTGAAGAACACCTCGGTCAACGCCTTTGCGCCTCGACCGAGATCGACAGAGAGACAATGTCAACTGAGATTGCTGAGAATGACAATTTTTCTACTCCCTTCTCTGACATTCACCCACAGTTGGCGGATCATTCTCTCCACCAACTTTCTGATAATAAAGGTCCTTGGTATGCTGATATTGTGAATTATCTTGTTTGCCAGGAAATACCACCCGGATTGACGTACTCCCAAAAGAAGAGATTCTTCAAGGAGGTACGACATTACTACTGGGATGAGCCGCTTCTATTCAAGCGCGGACCGGATGGGATGCTTCGAAAGTGCATTCCGGAAGACGAAGTTAATAGCGTCATAAAGCACTGCCACTCACTTCCATGTGGAGGGCATGCTAGCACCGATAAAACATGCGCCAAGGTATTGCGTTCCGGTTTCTTTTGGCCTACACTATTTAAGGATGTGCAATCTTTTGTTGTTTCTTGTGATGCATGCCAAAGAACAGGGAACCTATCAAGGAGGAACGAGATGCCACTTAACAACATCCAAGAAGTGGAAATCTTTGATGTATGGGGGATTGACTTCATGGGACCTTTCCCATCCTCCGGAGGAAACCTCTACATTCTCCTTGCAGTGGATTACGTCTCTAGATGGGTCGAAGCCATCGCTTCTCCCACTAACGACGCCAAGGTGGTTGTGAAGTTCTTGAATAGAACTATCTTTCCACGATTTGGAACTCCACGCATCATCATCAGCGATGGAGGAACGCATTTCATCAACCGGAAGTTTAAGGCACTTCTATCGAAGTATGGGGTAACCCACAAGGCATCAACCGCTTATCACCCTCAAACTAGTGGACAGGTCGAGATCTCAAACAGAGAAATCAAAGCAATTTTGGAGAAGACCGTCTCTAGGACGAGGAAGGATTGGTCCATGAAATTAGACGATGCTCTTTGGGCGTACAGGACCGCATTCAAGACTCCCATAGGCACCACCCCTTATAATTTGGTGTATGGGAAATCTTGCCACCTGCCCGTTGAGTTGGAGCACAAAGCGTATTGGGCTATCAAATGGTTGAACTTTGACATTAAGGAGGCTGGTGAGAAGCGACTATTGGAACTTAACGAGCTGGAAGAGCTGCGTTTGAACGCCTACGAGAATGCCAAGATCTACAAGGAAAGGACGAAAAGATGGCATGACAAGCGTATCGTTCCAAAGGAGCTTAACGAAGGAGATTTAGTTCTACTCTTCAACTCCCGCCTCCGTCTTTTTCCAGGTAAGTTGAAATCTAGATGGACCGGACCTTACGTTGTGAAACATGTCTTCCCTCATGGTGCAGTTGAGATATGGGGCGAAACTAGCGGAAGCTTCAAGGTCAACGGTCATAGACTTAAGAAGTACCAACCGGAAACGCCGGTTGAGGAGGTCGCACCGATCTACCTCCTTTGAGACGCACTATGGTCCAGCTAGCGACCTTAAACCAAGCGCTTCTTGGGAGGCAACCCGAGGTATTGCTTTCTTTTCCCTTTTCTAGTTTAGTTTAGATAGTTGCTTTGTTTTTGTTTTTGCTTTGCTTTGCTTTGTTTTTGGGTTTTTGGACAGACAACAGGAAGGAGCACTCCAGGAAAGGGAGAAGTTCGAGATTCTGAGAAGAAAGAGGCACCTCGGTCACTGTCAGAACACCTCGACCGAGTTGATTCTTGAAGCAACCGAGGCGACTAGGGTTTCTGCAGAACCGCCTCGGTCCGTACCACCTCGGTCCAGTCGAGACCATCTCGACCGAGGTGACAGCAGATCTCGCGACGGTATAAAAAGCGAAAATTACTTTTCACTTTTTATTTTTCACCCATTTCGACCGCGGCGACAGAGCACCTCGTTCTCTCTCGTTTCTCGCTCTTTTCCGACGATTTCTGTTCCAAAACTGCAATTAAAGGGAAGAGGAGTCGATTGCAACAACAGATCTGCAAGAAATCTGAGCATTTTCGACCGAAACGAGATGAGTTCAGATAGGATACTAGCCCTTAGAGACAGAGCAGCACACCGACGGATTGATGACCTGACAGATCAGGTTATCGACACTTATGCTGCACTTTCTTTGGATATCCGGGAGATGCAGGAGCGGCAGCATCATCAGCACATGATGGCTCAGCTACAGTTCCAGCATGTCATGGGCTATCCCTATGACCCTACTTTGTACCCCTACATGCCACCACCACCACCGGATCAGGACTTCTGAGGAGCTGCAGGATTTTATTTATTTTATTTTTATGCAGTTCGGCTCTTTATCCGGTGAGTCCTCCTTTCTTTCAGACTTTATTTACACCCACTGGGACAGTGTGTCTCAAGTATGGGGTAGTTGATGTATTATCTGACTTATTCGACTCATGATGTATTATTTGACCTTTGATGTATTATTTACCAGATATTTTATATTTATGCTTCACTTCTGCATTTATATGTTTATCTGAGATTGCATGCATACTTACAGGTTATTTGATTGAGAAAAACGTCGAAACCGAAAAAAAAAAAAAATGGTTTTAAAAAATTTTTGACCTCGACCGGGACAGTTCTGGCAAAACGAGGTGTTTCACCTCGGTTGAACCAAGAACATCTCGACCGAGGTGGGTTAACTGAGAGTTTTCGAAAACGATTTTTGTGTTACTTATCTGGATATGATCTCAGTGAAGATCTTGTTTACCGACTGGATTTAAATTCTTTATATGTTTGAAATGTTTTATGATATGTTTAAGTTGCTAAATGCTTTGTTTGAAATTATTGGCATGTTTAATACTTTATTTTTATCCAAATTATGTTGAATTTGAAGGTTGACACCGCAGCATAAGTTCTCTCACGTTCTTCTTGGAAAGACCAAGGCAATTCATTCTTCTTCTTCTTCTTCTTCTTGATCATGCTTAGCCCCTCATATACATATTGCCTCCCTTTACCTATCCGGGAATTTGGAAGCAAGCGAAGTGGTGAAAGCAAGTCAAAAGTTGAGAAGTGGCTGAAAGTGAAAGTATTAGAAAGCAATAATAGGTTTGGGGAAGTCAATCATGAAGATGAGTAACTCGGCACCATTCACATAGCCGGGTGTTTGTGTCTTGCCAAAGTCGGATTGAGCGATATTCCTAACGGGTCATGGTATGTGCATCAAGGGTTTGACGCATCTCGAGAAATTGATGATTGCGGATTTCCTAGGCTTCGGTTATTGTGCACCTCTGTCCATGCATCCCAAAAAGTAAAGTAAAAGAAAAAAAGTGTGAAATAAGCAAAGCTTATTGGTGGAAGATGTTGCAAGTCAAAGTGAAAGTGAAGTTCATCCTTTTCCCGGATTCTAGCACCACATTACCTTACATACATCCCTACCCTACACGTTTCTTGACCTTTCTTTTGGGAAGCCCTTGAGACCTTGAGCTTGTTGATTGACTTAGCGGTTTAAATCGGATTATACATGATTAATTTTGATAATTATGATTTATTATGCATTCTATGATTTTATGCAAAGATGAACAACTTTCCTATATTTATAAAATGTTTTGATCATATTGAGTTTTTAATTTCAGGAAGTACTCTCTTAGAGTGATCTATGATAGTTGCACACCATAAAAATGTTTTTGAAAGACTTTTCATTGATTTTCTTGACTTATAATCCATTCTATCTTGATTTCTATATGAGGAACTTGCTTAGGGACAAGCAAGGGCTAAGTATGGGGTATTTTGATAGCATGAATTATAGTCTATATTTTAGGGTTTGTTTGGACGTTTTATCTTTCATAATCTGCATGTTTGTATGTACATTATGTGATTTTACTACCATTTCATCTACCTTTGCGAGAATCGAGGTCTACACCTAGTTTCGTTGTAATTGCAGGTAATATGGTACGTTTTGCATCAAAAAGGAGCAAAAGGAGTCAAGAGTCATTTGGAGCTACATTCAGGAAGCACAACCATGGATTAAAGATTTACTTTGGACCAGTTTTGAGAGATTCTACATTCAGTTATGAATCACCTCGGTTGCCCAGAGATTCATCTCGACCGAGGCGATCCAGAGACGCCGACTCGACCGAGGCGAACACCTAGGACGCGGCGAGAATATTTTATTCTTGGCTGAGATCTTTTAAAATTGGAAAGTGATCTTATATTTTTGGGCTGAGCTTCTAGAAGGAAGGAGATATGCAGAATCATATATTTTACCTATATTTATGGGATAATATCTTCTTAAGATTTATTATCTTTGGAGGTTTATTTTTCCTATAAAAAGGGTTGGATTTTCCACAAATCCGAGATCCGCTTACAGTTAGAACATCCCGCATACGACGCAGCAGCCGCATCATACTCCAATTTGGGAGAGAGTTGAAGAACCTTTTTGAAGGTTGAAAGAAGATTCGAAGAGTATAGCTTTATAGCTTTTTGGAGGGTTTTGTAAGATTGTCTTCAATTCCTTTCCTTGTTGTCTTGTCTTGTTGGATCATTATCCAAGGAACGATTTTGTGTGATATTTGATTCAGTTATTGAAGTGTTTTCATTAAATTCTTCTTTGTTCAAATATTCACCTTCTTCCCATATATTTAATACTTTCATTATGATGATGAGTGGCTAATTTCCTTGTGTGATTCTAGGGTGATTGGCTGAAGGTTGTGGGAAAAACAATGATAGAATGATCTTAATCACAGTAGGATCCTGAAAGTTCGAGTCTTTAACCTTAACCCTAAGCATCTCGTTCAGTCGATGAACATCTCGGCCGGGGTGGAAACTGGCTGACCGAGGTGGCTTATCCGATCCTTAACTGAGAGTTAATGTGTTAGAGTTTGCCAAATCCTATTCTTATTATACCTTTCTGGTTCAAAGCAAGCTTAGGATGAGACTTACCCGGTAATTCCTTAGTTTGTATACCAACGATCATAAGTGTAGGTAATAAAGGCTTGTCCTTTATTGGGGTTTGAGTGTGCTTCCATCCCATCTTTGTGAGTTAGCCTGAGACTTACCCGGTAAAGGTTGATTCTATTCCCTTAGATGGTGTGTTAGTTTGAGGCAATAATTCTTTATCTTAATTCCTTGAGACTTACCCGGTAATAGGAGTTACGGTTTGGGATTAGTGTGTAGTGAGACTTACCCGGTGATCTACTCCACTTTAGAAACACCTTCCCCATGCAATTATCTCAGCTTTGTCCGCTTATCTATAGATCTTGAGTTGGAACCACAACTAGATGCTTTAATCCCTAGAATTGCATGTTTGCTTATTTGACATCTTATTCATCTTTGATTGTATACTTGCTCTTGTGGTTAGCATCAACACTAGCATACCGTATTGGACTTTGTTTCACTAAGTCCCTGTGATCGACCCCTGGAATTTTCTTGCTTTTACTACGATTGACCCGTACACTGCGGGTTCGCATCCTTGTTTTAAGCTTAAGTCTAGGGTTATAAATTTAAAGCTTGCACACACCGTTTGGAGCGAACATAGGAACAGTGGAAAAGGATAGGGGAAGGAAAAACTTGAAGAAAAGTGACAAAACTTGGACTTTGGAGCATTACAGAGAGTTCCACGGCCTAAACCACGGTCGTGGCACCCTCTAAGACCGTAATTTACAAAAGCCTTTGAAAAATCACCAAAACCACGGTTCCGTACATTTCCACGGCCGTGGAACCCCCCGACAGACCGTGATTTTCAAAATTTTTTACGGCCACTATATAAACCACGTTCTTCACAAAAACACAACACCACATACCCAAACCACGCCCAAAAACGCCGATTTGCCTCCCCTCACCTCAATTCTTCGTTCGTTAATCGTTTTTAAAGATTTTTCGGCCAAAACAGAAGAAATCCGATCACCAACAAGATCCATGCAACAATTCGAGCGACAATTCATCAAGGAAAGCAGAATTCGGGTTTGAAAATCCGAAAACCTAGGTTTTTTCACTCTTCTCTATCTTTATCGATTCGGACTTGTATTTGCTAGAATTTTTAGGAATAACTGATTGGAATTGGAAGAGAATTAGTCTAGGACTGCTGTTGTGAAATTTGGTGATTGATTGTTGAGTTTTGAGAAAAGTTGAGACAAACAACGGTTCTTGGAAGAACCACGGCCGTGGAACACCAAGAACAGACCGTGGTTTTCATCGGAAAATGGATTTTGTGAGGAGAGTGTCCGGTAGGAATAAGGACAAGAACAAAGAAAAGAACAAGAAAAGGAAGGGCAACCCCTCTTCCTCTTCCTCCTCTAAAGCACCACCACCTTCATCCCCTTCACCTCCATCATCACCTTCATCACCATCACCACCTCACTCTAGAGTCCCTACCATTCACGAGGATCATCTCGACGCCTTAGAGAGGATCCATAAGAGGACGGTCATAGGACCTAGATACCTACTGTTGGAGGATTTAGCTCCTCTACATGTCATAGGGGACCTTACATGGCTCTTGGATAGAGCCGGATTAGTCGTCTTCTCCGCTATTCGGGAAGACGCATATGAGGAGATTACGAGAGAGGTTGTGGTTTCTTTTGAGCACAACCATGTTGATAGGACAATTTCTTTCCGTCTGATGGGAAGAAACTATGATTTCTCCATCCGGGAGTTTGGAGCCTTCTTTGGGTTCCACGAGACCTTCAATGGTCGTTTCCCCAGTGGCGTATACGCCAAGGATTTCTGGGAAGAGGTCGCTATGATCTATGCCAGCGAGGACCGCTGGCAGCCAGCTGACACCAAGGCTAAGTTGATGTATCACTTAGCCTTGAAGATTGCTCACCGGGTACTTTCCGAGTGTCTCTTTCCTAGGACGGAGACACCTCAGAAGATCAAGACAGATGAGCTCTTTCTTCTGTACTGCATGTTGTATGGACGGCCTGCTGACTGCGCCACCCTCTTAGCTGCTACCATGAGCAAGCTAAAGAACAAGAGGGCTGGCAATATTGGATATGGTGGGATAGTCACCCACCTTGCTAGGGCATTAGGGGTAGATTTTTCTGCTTGCACTCGTATCCCCGCTGTACCCCTAGGACTTCAGGCCTTTATGACTAGAGGCCTCATCTTTCCCATCCATAGAGGTCCACCTTACGCTGCTATGCCATGGGAGAGCAGGACGGGGAGTGGCATTGAGTGGCTCCCAGATTATTCCATTATGGCTGGACGCCATAACTGGAAGGCGACGTTCGCTGCTATCCATGCGAATAGGATTGCAGCCCCACCATATGTCCCACAACCACCTGTAGTAGAGGAGGAGGAGATGAGAGGAGGAGACGAGTATGAGGGAGGAGGAGCAGGAGCTGATGACTTTGGCACAATCCCGGATCAGCCGGATGTGGTTCCTGACATGCCCAGACGTTCTCCACGTCCAACTAGAGTTTCAAGATCTTCTTCTCGCGGTGCTAGTGTCAGTGAGAGGCCTACTTGGATGGAGGCCCCTCCTGCGTGGTACGGAGCTCCACCACCATGGTCTGCACAGCCGCCACCTGCACCAACACCTTCAGATACACCGGCGTGGTACAGCCAACCGCCTGGCTGGTATGAGCAGCTACCGGAGTGGGCCACCGATCTTTCTGATAGGGTTGGAGCTTTGGAGATCCGCGCTGACGCTAGGGACGCACGTATGGACGATCTTGACCATATGATGAGGGATGTTTATCGCCAGCAGTTCGGGTGGTACTACGATCCCAGTTTCTCTCCATTACCACCTCCACCGGCGCCGCATTGACGACCTTGAGGACCGACAGTTTAGCCGCTCCACCACCATTTTGTGAGTTTTTTTTTCTTTCTTGCTTTTCTTCTTTTTCTTTTCTTTGAACATTAGGGACAATGTTTGTTCCAAGTATGGGGTGGGGTGTGACTAATCGTTTGTAATAACTCTTACTCACTTTATTTGCTTCTATTGAGACTATCTTGCATGTTTCATTATATTGTTACACGTTTCATTATTGCATTGCATGAAAAAGAGTTTGAAAAACCCATAAAAATTGAAAATTTTTGAAAATTTTGTGCTTCTAAGGATAGAGATGATTTCTATGATAATCACCACTTGTGAATTGAGTTTTGATGACAATCGCATGCTTAAACGAATAGTGGATTGAAAAGAAATTGAATGAATGGATTATCCCTCTTTTGCAAATTTCATAATGTGATGAATGTTACATAAATCATGTTGAGGAATTAAGGTTGAAATCACATAATAAGTTCTTATGCTTCTTTTTGAGATGATTAAGGCAATTCGAATTTTCTTTCTTCTTTCTTTGATCATTTAGCCCCTCATTGAAATACTGACCTCCTTTACCTATCCGGGAATTTGGAGGAGTTGAATGAAAAAGGCATGTTTGATGTGGGAGGGCCATGAAAGCAATACTTTGCATTCAAAGGAATAGAAAGAAATTTTAGGTTTGGGGAAGTCAATCATGATGATGAGTAACCCGACACCATTCACATAGCCGGGTGTTTGTGTCTTGCCAAAGTCGGATTGAGCGATATTCCTAGCGGATTATGGTATGTGCGCTAAGGGTTTGAGGCATCTCATAAAAATTGAGAAACGCCAATATCCTAGGCTTCGGTTTTTGTGCACCTCTATCCATAACTCCAAAAGTAAAGTCGAAAAATGAAAAGAAGAGAGCGAAGCTCTAAGTTGAAAGTGCTGCGGAAACCGCAAGAGAAGAAGAAATGAGTAGTTATCCACTTTCCCGGATTCATGCCCCACATTCCTTAAAGTTTCCCTCCCCTTTCCACATTCTAGACCTTGTTTGAAAGTCCTTAAGATCAAAAGAATGTTATATGACTTGGTGATCTAAATTGAAGTTTCTAATGATTGATTTTGATAATGTTTAAAGGTTATGATTTTTACATGGAAGTTTGATTGATTCATGAGCTTTCTTTACTCTTTACTCTTTGATTAAGTGTATGAAAGTCTTATAAACGAATGAAGCAAGATTTGAGAATGATCTATTGATTAGAAGGCACATTCATCCAAAAGAAGTTTTGCTTTGAGAAGGTACACATATTTCATCCTAACTTGTGTTTTAAAAAGCTTTTTGAAAGACCTTGCTTAGGGACAAGCAAGTGGCAAGTATGGGGTTATTTGTTAGCCTAAAATATTGTGATATTTTAAGCACGTTTTCTAAGTATATTTCATCCATATTGATAGTCATTGATTAAGCATTGATGCATTTGTGAGTTAGTTTGTCTATATTGTCGATATAGAGGTTTACACAAGCTTTATGTTGATTGTAGGCAATTAAGAGCTATTTCCGAACGGATTGAACGAGGATGGAGTTTGATTAAGCATGTCCAAGAATTGAGGACATCTCTAGGAGCTAAGGAAGGTGCTAACTTGAAGAATGGCACGAGGAAAGGAAGAATTACGGTTTAGCCCTAAACCACGCTCTAAAATACGGCCGTACTACATTCCACTTTCAAGTCCACGGCCGTGGAACCTTGGCAAGAGAGGCGTGGTCCATTCCAGTAACTTCTACGGCCGTGGAAGGATTGAAACAAACCGTGACCAATTTCCACGGTCTAAATTACGGTCGTGGAACCCTTCCACGACCGTGATCTTGGCGATCTTTTTCGTACACTTTGAAGCCACGATCTCCTACGCAATTGGGCCGTGCCTATATTTTATCTTACACTATAAAAGGACGGAAGAAGAGAGATTCCGTCACCTTCGCTTACACTTTGGCTTACCCTAGTTTTACGCTTTTGGCGGAGATTTTGATTGAGAGATTTAGCGCTTTGCTATTGGGATTTCCGGATTGACGGAGGAGTTGAAGATTTGGAAGATTGTTCGCAAGGAAGTTACGCTTCATCTTTAGGTTTGATTAGGAGACGGATTGACATCCCGTTCTTCCTTATTATCTAAGATTGTGATTGCTTGTGCTATTCCGAAACTATTGATATTATTGTTCTTGATTTGTGGATTTAAGATTGACTTGAAAGTTATTGAAGGTTTTCGGAAGTTTTCATCTTTCATTCTTTTAAACCTTGAAATTGATATCAATATGACTATTGTTGGTTAAAACCCTTTAGCAATTCTAAGGTGAAGGGTTGATAGTTGTGGCTTAGATGATGATAGATCGATCGTAAACAGATTGGATCCTTAGAGTTAGAGAGAATCGCCGACAACCCTAAACCACGGTCTGTTCTTGAGTTTCCACGGCCGTGGAACTCAAGAACTACCCGTAATTTTGTGTCAGTCTACGAACTTGCTCTTACTTTAGTCCAAAGTTAAAGATTAGCTTTAACTTAGTCTTGGCTTGCCTTTTCTAGGTGGTAGTGAAGCCTCAACAACCTCTACCTCGATTATGAGTGTCACAACCTTAATCGGTTAAGTTAGTCTTGATCCTTGGATTATAAGTTTGGGCATTTGAGATCAATTCTTGTCTTTAGATCCTTTCTATACTGAAGCCTCAACAACCTTTATAGAGAGTGTCTTTTAGGTGGGTCATATAAGGTTTTTGGAACTTCACCGTACGATTACCTTACATTCGCATACCTTTGCAAACCTCAACTCTGTCCTTACACCTTTAGTATATCTTGAATCGATTGCCACAGCTGGATACCTGGATCTTTAGGATTGTTGTTTTCCCAATATTTGAAAAGCTTCTTACATTTACTCGCTTGATAACCTATAATTGAATTTGTTCCCCCCAAATCCCTGTGTTCGATACTCTGGAATTCTTGCTTAACTATATCGATCCGTACACTGCGGTTTTGCTTGCTTGATTTCTAGTTTTATAATTAAAGCTTATTTGCACGCACGCTAAGTGGCGAACATTCGTTTGAGTTGGTTCTTGAAGAACCCTCGAATGTGGTTGAGTTTGGATCGAAGATCCAAAAGAAGAATTTTGAGAGGATTGGAAGAGGGATTGATGTTCAAGTAAGTAGGAGGAAAATACTTCTCAATACTTAATCAAATTGAACATGATTTACAAATGAGCCAAACATCCCCTTATATAGTGGATGAAGGCCATATAAAGTCGGAATTTAATTTCCGAAAATGAAAAACCTAAAAATATGAAAGGTTGGAAATTTAAGTTCGGAATTAAGTTTCCGAATTAAATTCCGAAACCAAAAGTCTAATCTTAAACTCGGGAAATTAAGTTCCGGAAATAAAGTCCCGGAAATTAATAATCCGAAAATAAAAAAGACTTATTATTACAAAACGCTAAAATACGGAAAATGCGCCGGAACGGTGCCGGCTTGACAGGCTTCATGTCATAGTGGTGTAGAGGCACGATTTGCATCCAATGGGTCCGTGACAAGCAACGGTGCGGCTAATGATGGAGCCGGTATCTTGAGCTATTATCTTAGCACGGGAACGGGTGAGCGATCCATCGGAGCAAACCCGGAGTGCCTCGTCTTCCTCGTCTTGGGACATAGGGGTCAAGGGCGCATTAGTCCCCCCATCTTTGATGTGAAACTTCCCCGTTTCACCTTCGTCAAATAGGGGCTCAATTTATGGTGCAAGATCCTTGACATTGAACGTCGGGTGCACGCCTTAGTCGTCCGTAAGCTCCAACTTGTATGCATTCGGGCCATGGCGGGATAAGATGCGGAATTGTCCATCACCACGGTCCGAGAGCTTGCGTTTGCAGCGAGATGGAAAACGCTCCTTAAGTGGAGCCAAACAAGATCACCGGGCTCGAATGAGAGTGGGCGACGCCCTTTGTTGCGTTGTGAGGCAAGTGGATCGGCACGCTGTTGGAGTTGCGTCCTAGTCCGCTCATGAAGCTCAATGATGTGAGCAGCACAACTTGATCCGGAGATGTGTTCTCCGTCTTTGAGTGGACGGGGAGTGAAGTCCATCGGGTGTGTGGATTAAGGCCGTAGACCACTTCAAAAGGTGAAATCTTGGTTGCCGAGTGTCGAGACCTATTATAAGAAAACTCCATAATAGAAAGTAAGTCCTCCCACTTGGGTGGGTTGTTCCTAAGGGTCGTTCTAAGGAGAGCGCTGAGAGTCCGATTGGTCACCTCCGTTTGACCATCAGTTTGGGGATGATAGCTACTTGAAAACAACAAGTTGGTTCCAAGTTTTCCCCTCAAAGTTCGCCAAAAATGACTCACGAACTTCACGTCCCGATCACTAAGGATGGAACATGGTATCCCATGTAAGCGCACAATGTTGTCAAAGAAAAGTGTAGCAACTTCGCTAGCATTTTGTGTGCTCTTACATGCGATAAAATGGGTCATTTTTGAAAAACGGTCGACTACCACGAAAATAGAGTCCTTGCCTCGTTTTGACATTGGTAGGACAATCACAAAGTCCATAGAATGATCCTCCCAAGGTCCCATTTGTATAGGCAAACGAGAATACAATCCATCCGGACCTTGGCGCAATTTTGCATGGTGACATGTGATGCAACTTGTGCAAAACCGTGTCACATGCTTGCGCATTCGGGGCCAAATTAAGTGCTCTTGAAGATCGGCGAGAGTCTTGGTGGCACCGAAGTGACCAAGACCCTCGTGGGCCTCCGTTATCAACAAATAACGAACAATCGAGCGTGGGATACAAAGCTTTCCCACACGGAATAAGTAGCCATCGTTAATAAAGAAAGACTCATGCTCTCGGAGGTCAAGGCATTTAGCAAATATATCCTTGAAGTCAAGATCCGTGGCATATAACTCTTTGATAAGAGCAAATCCATGGATCTTTGCGTCCATATGCACAAGAAGGATATATCGTCGAAAAAGGGCGTCGGCTACCACATTCTATTTACCTTTCTTATGTCGAATGACATACGGAAAGGTCTCAAGAAATTCTACCCAACTAGCATGGCGCCGACTTAAAGTAGTTTGACCCTTGAGATACGAAAGAGCCACATGATCCGAATGAATCACGAACTCCTTCGGCCACAAGTAATGTTGCCATGTTTATCGACAATGAACTAAAGCATATAGTTCCTTGTCATAAGTTGGATAATTGAGTGAGGGACCGGAAAGTTTTTCGCTAAAGGAAGCAATGGGCCGATTCTCTTGTAGGAGAACCCTCCAATTCCCACATTAGATGCGTCACACTCCACCTCGAAGGTTTTCGAAAAGTTTGGGAGTTGAAGTAGTGGCGCATTACAAAGACGGTCTTTGAGCGACTCAAACGCTTGAGCATGGGTGTCACGTCACTCAAATGTGAAACCTTTATTAGTATTCTCATGTAACGACGCCGCTATCGAGCTAAATTCCTTGACAAAGCGTCGATAGAAGCCCGCTAAGCCGAGAAAGGCTCGAACTATGGTTGCCGTAGTAGGAGTAGGCTACTCCCGAATGGCGCGAAATTTTGATTCGTCCACTCGTAGTCCGTCCTTAGACATAACATAGCCAAGAAAAATTGTGGTGTCCGAGCAAAAGACACATTTATCCAAATTGACATATAATTGCTCTTGTCTAAGGCACTTGAGCACTTGGCGAAGGTGCCCGATGTTTTCATCCAAAGACTTGTAAAAACTAGAATATCATAAAAATAGACAACTATGAAAATACCCAAAAATCGGCACAAGACATGGTTCATGAGGCGCATGAATGTGGACGGGGTGTTGGAGACACCAAATGGCATGACAAGCCACTCGTAGAGGCCATGCTTCGTCTTGAAAGCCGTCTTCCATTCATCCCCTTCGGCCATGCGAATTTGATGGTATTCTCTCCGGAGATCGATCTTTGAGGAGATGGTGGCGCCATGGAGCTCGTCCAACATATCATCGAGGCGCGGGATCGGATGACGGTACTTGACGGTTATTTGATTGATGGCTCGGCAATCTACGCACATCTGCCAAGATCCGTCTTTCTTGGTCACAAGTATGACCGGAACGGCACATGGAGACAAGGAATCACGAACATATCCCCGGTTTAGGAGCTCTTGGACTTGGCGTTGTAGCTCCTTGGTCTCTTCCGGACTTGCACGGTATGCGACACGGTTGGGCAAAGACGCGCCGGGCACCAAGTCGAATTGGTGCTCATTTCCTCGGATTGGTGGCAAGCCGGGTGGTAGTATGTCGGTCAAAATGTCCTGAAATTCAGACAACAACAAAGACACCTCGTGTGGCACGTTACTCGGGTCATGAGAAATGGATAAACAAAAAGGGACAAGTAAGAAACAAGGAAACTTACCTTCCATGACCGGTGTCAAATCATGCCGTCGAGCCAATAGGATTTGTGGCTCACATCGCCCTTGAATGGTTGGAGCGGGAGGTGCATGTGTAGGGACAATACTCTTACTACCTCTTGCTTCGGTAGCATGAACCTTCGGCCGGAATTACGAGATCCGGAATTATGGGCATCTACAACATCGGAAGAGAGTCGAGGAGGGTCCGATGTTGCCGGTACCTTAGTTGTGTCATCGATAACTTGTTGCCTCTTTCGTTCTGCATAGTCAACTAAGATTTCTTGTGGAGTCATAGGCAAAAGTGTGATCCGTTTTCCATTATATTGGAACATGTACCAGATGAGATAATCATCATGAAAAGTTTTACGGTCAAATTGCCATGGTCGTCCCATCAATACATGTGTGGCGTCCATTTTGATAACATCACAAAGGACCTTATCAACATAGGCACCAATAGAAAACGTCACCCCACGCTTGTTGTGTGACGGTGTCACTTGCCTTATCGGAAATCCATTGGAGTCCGTAAGGTTGTGGGTGGGGGGTTGTATGCAACTTAAAGTGTTTCACCACTTTTTCGTTGACAATGTTACAACAAGAACCCCCATCGATGATAAGAGAGAGACTAGTGTTATTGAACAAGCAACGAGAGTGGAGGAGATTCTCGCGTTGGTCAATAGGGAGATGCTCTTTGATAGCCAAAATACGACGAGAGACAAGAGCAAACTTACCTCGTTGTGCCGGACCGCAAGCAAGTTGTTCGTCACAAGGCTCCATGCCATAGTATGGGTCGGTATCTTGTTCATCTTCCAAAAGGATATCACCATTCTTCATCTTCGCCATCGTCATATGATGGGTTGGCGAACATCAGCCGCTTGGTGTTTGGGCAATCACGTTGGACATGACCAAACCCGCTACATTTGAAGCACACGGGTTCTCTTGGGCGGGCCACCGTTTGAGATCCTTGTTGGCCTCGACCCGGAGGCGTTTGTGGTGGAGCAACGGTGCCACGGTATGGTGTTTTCTCGGTAGCCGCTTGCCGGGTGGGCTGACCCATTCGTGGTGATCCTTTAGCGGCTCCGGAATCTTGAGGACTAGAAACATCTCGAGAACGGGAATTAGTGGTATAAGAGTATTGACTAGTGGAAGAATTATTCCTTGAATATCTGGGGGTTTCGAGTTGTTGCTTGTGAAGTTTCATGGCGGCATGACATAAGGCGCCCAAGTCCTTGTATGGGACAATCTCGAGGGGGCGCCGGATTGACGGATTAAGGTCGCTCATGAATTTGGTTCGAAGAGCAGAGGCGGAGGCCGAGATGCCAGCCTTCATGTGCATGCGCTCAAGCTTGGCTAAGTAAGCCAACGGAGTAAGACTTCCTTGTTGGAATTCGGCAATTTGCAACCACATGTCGTTTTTGAAGTCGTCGGGCACGTACTTCTTAGTCATGACATAGATCAATTGATTAAATGTCGCAACCGGTGCCCATCCTCGCCCCTCATGGCTGGTCTCGTACCGGTTTCACCAAGATTTTGCATCACCCTCAAAGTAAAGGGTCGCCGCTTTGATTTTCTCATATTCCTCATAATGGCAATGCTTTAGAGCTCTTTTCCTATCCTGTGCCCAATCAAGAAAAGAACAAGGGTCATATTCACCATAAAATATCGGAAATTTAATCTTACCTTCCCTACGAGCGCGGTAGGGATCCGGTCGGGGTGGTGCCTTGTATGCCTCTTCGTGATGGGCTCGCCGGTGGCCATCGTTATGCCGTTGGCGCCCATGATTAAGTTGTGCACGTCTTGGTGGGTTAGGAGGAGGCAACCATTCTTCTCCTCGATCTTGGTTCTCAAAAGGCTCTCGGATGGGTGGGTGTCATGGACGGACATGTGCCAACCGTTCCAAGTCCGACTCATCATCGGAGAACTCGTCTAAGTCATCTCTCTCGTCATACTCTTCATAATCATGATAAATCAGTTTCCGGCTATGCCGTTGGCGGCGTTTTCCGGACCGATCATTCTTGGGACATTGAGAGCGATCATTTGTTTGATGATGATATCGGCATCAACCCGAGAGGGACGGTTGGTGCGTTGGGCACTAGATGGAGGAAGGGAATGGCCATACTTACGTCGGTTGTGCTCATAACGCTTCTGCCGATTCTCCGTGTCAACATATAGAAAATCATTTGGAGAAGGGTCAAGGTTCATGTCACCTTCATTGTGGGACTCATGACCGTCATCTTGTAAGGGCCTTTGATTTTCAATGACGGAGGCAAGCCGTCGACCGTTAGATGGTTCGGCTCCCAATATACCTTTGCCTTTGCGACGCCCATCGGATGTGGAAGCATCGACCAAGGTTCCATTTGGATTCGGTGGGGCAGTCGTAAGGGTAAGCATTTGGGCCTTCAAAGCTTCATTTTCTTGCCCATCGGATGTGGAAGCATCGACCAAGGTTCCATTTCGACGTTAGTCATAACTCCAAATGTAGACACAAAATTTCAAGCAATCAAATGAGCAAGGTGACAAGTGAAGTCAACGTTACCCAAGTTTAAGTGCGTTAGGGTTCTACCTTTGGGAAGGCCATGTGGCGGTTTAGGCAAGGAAGGCAAATCCAACAAATTTGAACCAAAATGCACACAAAATCAAGAGAAAATTTGCAACGTGTAAGAAAATGGAGAGATAGGAAATGGACGGATTGTTTAACGGCAAGTTTTACTTGCTTTGGTCTTTGACCTTTTTGAAAAATCCGATTTTTTGGATGGACCGGTTTGCCGGACGTCTTTTAACTTTGTTTTTGTGGAATTGTTTCTTTTTGAAACTTTTGAATGCAAGAGATGAATCCACTTTTTCTTTTGAAACAATTCCGTTTTTTGAAGAGTTTTTGCTTGTTTTTGGTTTTTGGAATATCAAAAGTTGCGATATCCAATTTTGTTAACAAAAAATCCCAAGAGATTGGTGAAATCGATTAACAAAGATGTCGGATTGGGTGTGGAAAAATGTTTTTGTGATTAATGGTTTGATGGAAAACCAAAAATCTCCTAAATTTGCTTTGCAAAATGGATCGAGAATTTTTTTTTTCAAAAACGTTGATGAAGATGCGAAGAACGAGATGAAGATGATGATGAACAAAAGGCAAAAAGGATGAATGTGATAACGCACAAAAACAAGAGTAAAGATGACTTAGCTTAGATCCCTTTGCTCTGATGCCAATTTAATTCGTCCTTGGACACGTCAATGAAATATTCCGGATCTAGATCAACCTGAAGCTCAAACTACTCCTTAGTTGAAGTGCGGATGCGTTTGAAGATGGGTTACGGAAGCTTAGAGATGGAGGCGGAAGTTGTGTGGTTGAGTCGATCTAGATTGATCGATCAAGCCTTGAAGTGGGTCGGTTGAGTTGGTTCTTGAAGAACCCTCGAATGTGGTTGAGTTTGGATCGAAGATCCAAAAGAAGAACTTTGAGAGGATTGGAAGAGGGATTGATGCTCAAGTAAGTAGGAGGAAAGTACTTCTCAATACTTAATCAAATTGAACATGATTTACAAATGAGCCAAGCATCCCCTTATATAGTGGATGAAGGCCATACAAAGGTTCGGAAATTAAATGACGGAATAAAGTCGGAATTTAAGTTTTGAAAATGAGAAGCTATGAAAGGTTTGGAATTTAAGTTCGGAATTAAGTTTCCGAATTAAATTCCGAAACCAAAAGTCTAATCTTAAATTCTGGAAATTAAGTTCCGGAAATAAAGTCCCGAGAATTAATAATCCTAAAATAAAAAAACTTATTATTACAAAACGCTAAAATACGGAAAATGCAGAAAATGCGCCGGAACGGTGCCGGCTTAACAAGCTTCATCTCATAGTGGCGTAGAGGCACGGTTTGCAACCAATGGGTCCGTGACAAGCAACGGTGCGGCTAATGATGGAGCCGGTAGCTTGAGCGATTGCCTTAGCACGGGAGCGGGTGAGCGGTCCATCGGAGTGAACCCGGAGTTCCTCGTCTTCCTCGTCTTGGGACATAGGGGTCAAGGGCGCATCAAGCAGGCAGCGGGTGCGCCTTCTGGGCCATTGTCGAACCTCCAACCTACTTCAGTGTGAGCACCCGGTGCTGCTCCCTTCGGCCTTCGAGTCACGGAATCGAGTAAGATCCATACCCGTCCTTCCTTGTCCTTCGCTTTGCTTTACCCTTAATATATATATGCTGATGTGAGCACCCGTTATGTCTCCAAGCCATCCCTAACAACCCCGGAAGATTAGCTTGTACAACTGAGGCGTTTTTTGAGTTTTCGGAAATGAGGAACAACCTACTTCGGGTCCAAATTTAGGTATGAAAGACTGATCCATTTAGGCTGAAATTTTAATATGTTATAGATGGGAAACTGTGGTAGAACATATTAAAATTTGAGAGGAATCCAGTGATTGGTTTGGGATTTATGATTTTTCAAAGATTGGGTCGTAAGTAGTTTTTTTTTGTTGTGCTGAAATATTCTAAGTGTTGGAAAACTGCATGTCGATACAAATTTGTGATCCAGTTTTGGGTAAGTTAGACTTCTCCTTTTTGGCTGGTTTTTGGATATGTCATAGTCGGTATTGCATAGTAGATCATATTAAAATTTGGGCGTATTCTGAGGTACAGTTTAGGAGATATGATTTTTTAAAGTTGGCTAATCATGCAGTTGTTTTTTTAAGTATGCTGAGTTTTAGAAAAAAACTGATTGGGATGCAGTTTTGTGGAATAGGTTTGGATGGGTTATTGACTGTTGTTGGACTCGAATTTCAGACATGTTATAGTAGATCATCCTGAAATTTGAGAGAAATCCGAGTTACAGTATAAGAGTTATGGTGACCCAAAGTAGAGACCTTGACCAGTTTCTAGGTAGTACTAAATTGTTGAGTAAACTGCTTGTGATGCAGTATTATGGTGCCGATTTGATTTGGTTATATTCTTTGGTTAGACTTGAATTTTGGATATGTCGTATTTGGGATTTTATAGTATAACATATCAAAAATTAAGAAGATTTCATCAAGTGGTTTAGGAGTTATGAATTGTCGAAGTTGGGACCTTAAACAGTTTTTTGGATGTTGCTGAGTTTCTCTAAGTGCTGGAAACATTTTGTATTGTGCAATCATATTTGAACTTACATTTAGATACCATAGAAATACAAGCCACCGTTCAATTTTTAGTATGTTATAGAGTGTCATGCATAGTGTGATGTATCAAAAGTTGAGGTTGATCCAACGGTTGGATTTAGATCTATGAAGGTCCCAAACTGGTTGAATAGTTGAGAAACATTTGCCTTTTATTCAAAGTTGGGGTTGATCCAAAGTCGGTTCCAACGGTTTGGAACCGACTTTGGAAATTTGTGTAGAAGTGATAATTACGTATTTTTGGGAAGTTCTTGCTTCTATGAATAGAGTGCATAACATAGAAGACTTAGAGATTTTTTGTTAGAATTTTTATATTTTTATTCGGGAGTCGTATCATAGGCTAAAGTTGGACCTTAGTGACCTTGTTAAAAGTTAAGAAAAGTGTGTAATCTATAAGTTCTACCTTAACTAACTCTTAAGAGTTAGACTATGAAGTTAAGTCCCAAAGAAAGGTTTGGGCATATATTATAGGATTTTTGAGAGTTTCGGACTCTAGGGGCAAAATAATCATTTGCCATTACGAGGGTATTTTTGGTAATTTATATGATGGTATAGTTACATATCTTAGAAGTTGAATACTTCTAATAAAGTGGAATACATTATTGATCCACTTGCCTTTTATAATAGGCGGTTGAGTTCCTGAGAATCCGGACCGAGTTGAGATAACGGGATTATGATTTGATTCAGGTAAGTCCTTTGGGCTTAGTTAGCGAGATTCTCGATATGAGTGTGAATAATGGTAGTGGTGTGTGAATGAGATGTTTATAGTTGTACTTAGTAGTAATTATCCACCGACCTATACATTGGCCTAAGAGTAACGGGCGGTGGCATTCTGCTCAGTTAGCTTGAGGGCGTTGGGGGTTTCTTTAGGGACTAGTCCACACTCGGTTTGTAGTGATGCTACCGGCGGAGGTAAGCTAGACCTACAACCAGTTGGATAAGGAATGGAGGCGAGAACTCTTAAGATTTCTCGTGCCACAACTTTAAAACAGAATAAAGTGAATCACCTAAGCTATTAGATAATAACCGAATTGTGTGCCAGCATGATGGGTGTTTATGTTACCTTGTTTGTGTTTGTGCTATCTTTATTCTACTGATATTTAGACTATTAGCTAACGGTTTATCCGTGTTGTAGATTTGTTGAGATAGACAGTTGTAGAGAGATCCGGGACGGATGGTCAGTCGGGTCCACATACTCATTAGATGGGGACGGGCGGGTCTTCCATTCGACACGCATGCTATATAAATATATAGATGTTTTTGTAAGGTTGTCACATGTGTACATTCATAAAATAAATTATTATGTTTTGAAATTGTTTTAAATATAATTGTGCCTTGTTGTAAGATCCTTGTAAAATTGTTGTTAAACCAAGGTCGGGACCCATTGTGAGGTCCTAACCAGTAGCTTCCCGAGTTCCGAGAACTTAGGGTGTTACACTCATCACATGATCATAACAAGGAACAAATCAATACCACTCTCATAAACTAGAAGTCCTTAGACTTCTAAACCCGATGGTCTCGCAAGATCATAAACCATAACCCATACTAGGACGAAGTATCCTAGTCTCAACAAAGGCAACGGTAACAACTATATGCACATCCTAGCTCACAAACTCACATCCATGTACTAACCATCTAAACCCTCACAAAGCCTCACAATGCAGCCCTACCCTCATCTCATGAACCCACTCAGAAGCATCCACCATCAAGCCATAGATCATTCCGAAAACCTCACAAACTCGCTTAAGGTCCACAAGCCACTGCATGGCATTCCAACTATCCTAGGTCCAATCCTAGCATGCTTCTAGTCATTAACACTCTCTAAGGTCATCAATTAACCTATACTCAAGGTAGGGAACTCACCAAGAAAAGGCACGGGCTCGGAAAGAGGAAGAACAACCACAAAAGGGAGAAGAAGACCGCAAGGGCGTGTTGGGTGAGATAGTGGCCGCCCCTGTGGCTCCTGGTGGCCGCCCCTACGGCTCCTGGTGGCCGCCCCTGCGGCTCCTGCTGGCCGCCCCTATGGCTTAGGGTGTTGGCCGCCCCTGCGGCTCTGAAGATCCGCCCCGCGGACGAACAACAGAGGGTACTCAGCGATGACTTCTTCAACGATTTCTTGATGTGTCTTCGCCTCCTAGCTTCCTTGCTTGGCTCTAGAACATCCACACACATAAACATCATCATACCACTCTATCCAAGCTCGATCCAAGCACATGCAAGCCAAAGAAGGAAGATCTTGAATGAAATCAATGGCTTCCACCATTGAAGCTCAAGGAAGAAGAAAGAAGAAGATGAAGGAGGTAGAAGAAGATTACCTACAGCAGTATAGCTCGGATCTTCTGTCTCCATCTCGTATCCAAGAGGAGCAACTCATACAACCTAAGGTGGAAGACCATGGAAGATCCAGAGTATAAGGTGGAGCCAAAAGAGAGGAAGGAGAACAACTCACATGAAAGAGAAAAATGAGAATTGAGAGAGGGAAGGAAGGAAGGCTGCCACCAAAAGGGGAAGCTCAAGGGTCAGCTGACCCATTCTCCCAAATATGCTAGGAACCGATGGGTCCAAAAACGAGGGTGGAAAACGAGAGGTCGGAACGAGATTTTTGGAATAAAACCCGATGCTCAGCACTTCGTGTTTGCGGGAAAACTGAGCCGCGCCTACGGGAAGGTCGATAAACCGCTCAACACCCGGAATAAAAATTCCGGATATTACATAATATAATTTATAATACAATAATTCATCAACCACTATCTAATTTATTTGACAATATATTTATAAAACAATCTAAATATGTAAAATATTTTAAAAATCATCTATGTAAAATAAATAAATTAAAAGCTCTAATTTATAGTACAAAATTTAAGAAAACTTTTATTTATTTATTTAATTTATAGATTTTATTGTTTAATTTCAAACTTAATATGCAACATATCTTATAAAAAAAATTGTGCCCCTCCAACGAAAGTTTTTTGCCTCTGCCCAGTGGCGGCCCTTGGGTGGGGCATGGTGAGGCAGGTGCCCCACCCTCCAGGTAAAAAAAGCAAAGCGTAGACCAAACTAACAATAGATGGCCACTTGTCATCCCTCTCAATTTTTCTTTCGTTGGCTAAAATTCCCAATCACGTATCGCATCGTCGACCTACACCAAACTAACAATAGGTCACTTGTCTTTAACATCTTATATATGCTAACATTTTGTAATCAAGTTCTTATCATTTTTAAAGTTTAATTCCGTCAAATGGATTTTAGTCTCTTATACATATAAACCCATTTTAAACTAATTCCTGGACTTTTTTTTTTCTATAGCATACGTAGATTCAATTGTTTTAGTATAAATCATTTGGATAATTTTATTTTGTATAGTTAAAGTTTAGTTTCATGTAAATATTAGTATACCTGTATATTTGAAAAATGTTTCCGCATATTGTGCATGGTTGTGAGTTAGTTTGTGTAGCTTTTCATGGATGGAAGAGGATAACGGCTTCAAGTCTTCGATTGAAGGCGCAAATGAGCTCCAAACCTAGCGTCAAGTCTTTGATGGAAGAGGAGAACCTATCTTCATGCAAGCAAGCTCAAGGAGTTCGATCGAAGAAGAAGAAGGTAGTCAAGGCACGTGAAAAAAATTTCCCTCCTTATTTTTTAAAACCTTAACTAAGATATTTAACAAGGTTAGTAACATTGTCTACAGTGGGCAAAATCCAGAAATTTTAAAAACTGAAGGGTAAAATCCGAACTTGAAAAAACTGTTGGGCAAATTTCGGAATGCCCCATATCACATGGGTACCAACCGGAATTTTCCAATAAAGAAAGAACCTCCTCCGTTTGACTTCGTTTTTATCGCTATTTTGTGTTTATAAATATTTTTATCGATAATTTATTTTTGCTCATCCCTTTAGAAATCCTGCGGCCGCCATTGGCTCGGCCAATGGTGATATCCTTTGAAGTTCTCCCAAACACACTTGATGAGAACCTTCTTGTTCTCCAAGATATGGATCCAGAAAAGAATATTCAGTGGGAAAGCTTTGAAAATCACCCTTTTGGGTGATCGGACATGACATACCTATTGGTATGGATCCATAGAGACAACAACAATAGGTTGGAGCATAATTGGGTCATTTCTTCAAAATGAATCAAGCCCCAATAATATCCTTCACAAAACAAAGAGGGTGAAGGAAGAAATAGATATCACCAAGCCCATCCAAAGAGGATTGATGGTCCAAACTGTTGGGGAAAACTCCGTGTTCCCGACTCATACCGAGTATTTATAAACGGGTATTTTGTTACGCACTCACACTTGTACACCAACCTCACTTACAAGATCTTTTTAAGAGCCTTTATTACTATCTTCTTGATGGATTTACACAAATGAGAGGTGTCCTCCCTATATATAGACATTGCCACCTTCTCTATTGGAAGGTTCCGGAACTCGATTCTCCTAGATTATTTCGGATCCTTCTTACTCATTCATCTACGAATGAACTTTCCTTAGATTTCTAATCTAGTCTACATGCTTCCCTCGAGTTCTAGATGTCTCCATCATCTTCCGGTAGCTCCGCCTCCTTCCGGAAGATTCCGTCACCATCCGGAATATTCTGATTTATTTTAGAAGGATCCACCATATTCCGGAATGTTCCACCAACTTCCGAATATTCCGTCTTCTTCCGGATTGTTCCTCCTTCCGGAATAGTCTAGTATCACAATATTTATATTTGAAAATATGAATTAGCCTATCACAAACTAGTAGCACTAAATGTTGGATACAATTTCAATTTAAACACCTCCCAACCATCTATTATCGGTGTTACCGAGTTGGACATTACATAAAGAATTGTGTTGAGATAACGACGGAAGAAGATTGGGAGTGTCTGAACTAGTATGGGACGTGGGTAAGAGAAATGGGTGATATGACAAATGTAGGAATGACTAGGGATCAGAAGGAGATCAAAGGAAGATGGGCGAAGGCAATGGTTAAAGTGGCAGTTGGAGATACTGCCCCAGCTCGCGAACACAAATGAAAATCCTAGGATGGAACTGTCGAGGGTTGGGAAACTATCTGGAAAAGAATGTGCTCTAAGAGTGGGCTTGGAGATACCACTAGTCTATAGTATTCGTTATGGAGAAAAAAATAAAGAGAATGGTGATAAAAAAAAAACATGAAATGCGTGGTTTTGTAAGCGGAATAAATGTGGATATCAATGGGTTGTCAAGGGGACTTGGTTTGTGTTTGAGGTATTTGGATGCTTCATTGATGTCATTCTCTAACTATCACGTGATGGTGGAGGTTATGTTTATAGAGACAAGAAAAAAGAAGGGCAGGTGTGGGCATATATGGTTGGCAAAAAACTTCAAGGAATAGAGAGACTTGAGGACTCATTACAAGACAAGAAAGGGAGAGATATAGAGGTTGGAGAAAGAATTGAGGTCGTGTCAAAAATTCCCACCGACTCGAAGTGTGCTACAAAGAGGTATGGAGATTACGTACCAACTGGATATATTGTACAAAGAAGAATAGCCTCATTGGCACTTAAGAGCGAGAGCCAATGAACTTAATGATGGGGATAAGAACACGACTTATTTCCATCATACAACTTCCCAAAGACAACGCAAAAACCATATCTCATCGCTGTTGTATGATATTGAAATTACTCACTACGGGGTTGGTAATATAGAAAACCAGGTGGTGAGCTTCTATTCGACCATGTTGTGTTTGTTGGAACTAAATTAATAAAAGAATGAATTAAACATGTTTTAACACATGTGTGCGCCGGAAACTTTTCCGGGCACATTTTCGGCCACATTTCTGGTGGGCTCCGGCCATTATCAACACCAGAAAGTGGGAGTGTTGGCTTCCTCTCCGCGAGCTCTTGCTCGTGATATATTCATATACTAAATTTGAGTTCCGTTTGAATGAGAAATGGATGCCCAAAGTTGGTTGCGTGATAGGCAATAACTTGGAATAATAGTCAAAATTGGGTGCTTCCCACATCAACTATATGGAGGGAGAAACAATGGGATATATAGGGCAAGTTTTCTCTAAGGCATGTGGCCTTGGGTCACCACCTATTTTCAATGGGGAACGGCATAGGCAAACCACCACACTCGCGCCGTGTCGAGTCCGAGCCGTGCTATGGGGCGAGTGGACCTAATCATAATTTGCGCTGGCCACCTATATTATTTTTGGGCCGACCCAACTCAAAGTCCAACAGTCCAGATGAGGAAGGCCTTGGCCCAGGCCCATCGGTGCAACGGATCGGATCTGCAATCCCATCGGATCAGTCAACTTACCTAGTCAAACAGATCCAAAAATCATGGGTTGTTGGGCATGTGTTGACTCCGAAATGGGGCAAGTGTCAATAGCTTATTGGCTCCATTTTTGGGCTGGTCAATGGGCTCCGAAGCCCATAGCCCAATCCATCTCCTCCATGTCCTATAAATAGAGAGCTCTTCCTCTCATTTCAAACACACCATCAATCTTCTCTCTCTTCAAGCTTGTGAGCTTTTCTGATCTCAAGAGTGCAACGAGAAGCTGACTTATGAACATAGTGGTGAGTAAATCTGCATTTCCATCAAACAAATCCATCCGAGAAAAGCCCTCGGCATGGATTGCCTGCATGCCATTTTCTTCCAGCACTTTTGGCACATTGTCTGGAGATATCTAATCATGTTCATACTGTTAAAGATAATTAGTTTGCTAATCTAGATTAACTCTATCCTATTATGGATTATTTTATGTATCTATCCTTTTATAATTGATTGTTATCTTCTTATATTAGGTTAGATATTTTAGTTTGGGCCTTAAGCATGAGCCTTATTGTACTATATAATGGGATGAATCCCTAATAATAAAATCATAATCTTTTCACAAAACCTAACATGGTATCAAGAGCCTGATCCACAAAACTCAATTTTCTTTTGCCTCCATGACCTCCTCAAATCATACCATCCCTAATGATGTTGAACCTACTAAACCCCTTATAGTGGTTCAACTTCACAATGTCATAAAATTATCCTCTTGATAACGTGATTTAGGACGTTAGTATAGGCATACATTTAGATAGTTTTTCCCGTTATTCATGCACGGTTTGACATTAGTTCACGACGTTTACACTCATTTCGTGCATATTTCTAGAAAAGACGTCTACACGAGCTTTTGTCGGTTTTGTAGGTAATTCGGGGATCTTTTGGGCATTAATCGATACATTCGAGGGTCAAGCCTCGTGGTGGTACACATCCAAGGCTTTGAAGGAACATAATTGGAGCAACAAAGGACACAAGGACCACTATTGGTGCAAGCAATGGAGTAACTCATGGCTAGACGATCATAACATGCCTTTGTTGAAGAAAATCGGACCATCACTCAGGAAAATCGGCCGACTTTCCTGACTAGGTCGATTTTTGGCCTTCAACAGCTTAAGCCACGTGTCCCACGATCTCTTTGTCCGGCCTTGCTCTTGGTGGAGTATATAAGTGGGCCTGCAAGTTGTTGCTGAGTATCTCCTTTCCCACATTCTCTCATTCACAGCTCATTGGATTGGAGGCTAGACTTGGAGAAGAAGAAAAACTCTCTCAATTTGGAGGAGGAAGAAGAACACAAACTTAGAGTGATAGTGAGTTCTTGAGCGATTTTGAGTGATTTTTGGAGTCTTTGATTGAAGAACTATTGCAAAGATTGTTAGGAACATTTTGGAACTTCATTTGAAGGGTTGTAAGTCTTGCTAAAACTTAGATTCAGCTGAGATTCATTGTTTTTACTTCCTTATCTTTCATCATCCATCTATGAAAACCATGTATGCTTGTGTGATGATTTTGGATCTTGATATGTATACTATTGGCTAGTTTATTGTGATTCTGAGTGATGGATTGATGGTTATGGCTTGGGTGATGATAGAACGGACATATATGTTAGTTAGGATGATTTGTATGCACGAAACCTAACCCAAGAAGAAAAATCGGGATGTTCTTCAGCCAGATCGGCCGATTTATCCATGATCCATCCGATTTTTCTCTCTGTTGCTCTTTAATTGATGAATCTGTATGTTAGGGTGTTAGGTTGTTGAAATCCTAGTGTTTATTAAGCTTAATTTAGCTTAGGATCACCTAATGCTATCAACCTAAGTGAGGGAAGAGATCTACCCGATGATTTCCGACCTTAGATACCTAAGATGATGAACTTTAGGTAGTAGTGAGCCTCACAAGCCGCTATTGGATCGAGTGTGCTAGGATTATTGCTTGAAACTTCCCTTTTCCGAGACTTACCCGGTAAGGAGAGGGTTGCCCCTTAAGTGGAGTCCGGTTTGTGTAGAATTCCCTACTTTAACCCCTTGAGACTACCCGGTAATAGGAGTTTGATGCGGGATTAGTGAAGCGAGAGACTTACCCGGTAATCGCTTCCACTAGAGAAACACCATTTCCCAACACCGCAGCGTTATCCTTAGAATATTTAGGAGCTTGAGTCCAATGCCATAACCGGAAATCTTGACCTCTAGAATCCACTCTTCTCTCTTGATCATATATTTTGTGCTTGTGTTGCTTGTTTGTTTGCTAGCTTGAGTTGTTAGTTTGATTATTATCTTGATTGATTTGTGATTTTTGTTTGATCACCTCAAAAATCCATCCAAAAATATCACGATTTTCATTTCTTTGTTCCTTTCTCTTTTCTTAGACTAGATTCACACTATCTATGACCATTTGTTTGACTTTATTTCACCTTAGTCTTCGTGTTCGACCTCGGAATACTATCCCTACTACAAAACGTCCCGTACACTGCAGGTTCGCTAGGAGTTAGGAGAAATATATCGAGTATAAATTTAAGGCTTTTTGCGTGTCATAATTCTAGCGTAAGAAGTTTTTGGCGCCGTTGCCGGGGACTAGGTCTAGATTGAGTCATTTTCGTGATTGTTTATAGTGTAGATCTTTCTTGTTGCTTTTGATCTTGTTTGGTTTGTGTCTTTGCTTTTCAGGACATCTCTCATTCTTTAGGTGTATGCGAAGATCTCGTGGCAAAAATTTAGCTCCATTCGATCCCGAACTGGAGAAAACCCTTAGATCTAGATCCAAGAGCCTTAGAAAGGGAAAAGAGATGGCCGGAAGAGATCTCCAAGCTGAGTTGGATGAGGCTTTAGAGCAAATTAGGCTAAGAGATGAGCTCTTGGAGGAAGAAAGGAGACTTGCCAATGAGAGGCAAGAAGCAACTAGGAGGGAGATTTAAGAGATTAGGCAAGCTCTTGTCCAAGGGGAGCTTAATCGTCAACAACCTCCACCTCCTCCACCACAACCGCAGCCGGCGGCGAATATTCGGGTTGTGCCATTGCTATTGAGGAGCCACAAACATTAGGGAGACGTATGGATCCGGCTCAAAGAGCACACCGTCCGGGTGTGAACTTAGGAGATCCCGCAACCCATAACTACGAGCTCTGCCCTCAAGTTCTACAAATGATCCGGCATAATCAATTTGGAGGGATGGAAGGTGAGTCTTCTCATCAACACTTGATGAACTATGAGATCTTGATGGAGACTCTAAGATCGCCTAGATTGGAGAGCAACAACCATAAGCTTAGGGCTTTCTCCTTCTCACTTAAGGATAAAGCCTTGGCTTGGTATCAATCTATTCCACAAGGGCGAGTGAGTACTTGGGAGGAGATGACAACCGAGTTTTTGACTATGTTCTTCCCACCTTCCAAGACTACCGAGCTAAGAGGGAAGATCAATGCCTTCGTGATGAAGGATAGAGAAAGCTTGTTCAAGTCTTGGGAGAGGGTCAAAGACCTTATCTTAGATTGTCCACACCATGGTATACCAAAAATTGAGCTATTGGAGATCTACTTCAAAGGACTTGATGAAGATAGCCAATTCAAGCTTCAATCTCTTTCCGGTGGGACTTTCATGGAAAATAATGTGGATGAAGCTTGGGAGTTTGTAGAGAAACAAGCTTTGGTGATTGAGAAGTACTCCCATAGGAAGAGTGATGGGAGGAAAGCGGGAGCATATGAGGTGAGTGAAGTCACCATGAGTAACTTCAAGCTTGATGCAATCAACAATGAATTGAAATCTTTGAGGGAGTTGTGTGCTACAACTTTGAAAAGTCAAGCAACCCCTCAAGTGCAAGTGCAAGCAAACTTGTCTTCCAAGGAGGAAGATGTGAACTACATGGGAAGGGGCAATTACAACAACTATCAAGGCCCAAGGAACTTCAACAATAACCGGCAATTCAACAATTACCGGCCTAACCACAACCATCCCGGGTTTTCCTATTCTAACCCGGATGGAGCCTTGAACCCTACCGCTTCCACAAGCACAACTCCACCACCAAAGGCTTCACAAGAACCTCCACCCGGATTTACTCAACCTCCAAAAGATAGAACCGAGATGATGTTTGAGCAATTGCTTGGAAGGTTGAGTGGTCTTGAGAGCACGGTGACTTCAATTTCTAAAGCTCAAAAGGTTTTGGAAGCACAAGTGTTCCAAAAGGCGGGAGAAGCTCATAGAGATCCGGGAAAGCTTCCCGGAAGAACCGAAGACAACCCAAGAGGCCAAGTTTTAACTATTACAACGAGGAGTGGGCTAAGCATGAAGGATCCCTTTCCTAAGGGAAATGACAAAGGGAAGCAAGTGGTGAATGAAGAAGAGCAATTGCAAGAGAATGGAGGGAGGAACAAGGATGATGAGCCAACATATGTGGTACCACCTCCATACAAGCCACCACTACCATTCCCACAATCACGAGCAAGAGCTCGTTTGGACAAACACTTTGGTAAATTCCTTGAACTTATGTCTAAATTGCATATTAACATTCCGCTATTCTAGGTATGCCGGCATATGGCAAATTCTTGAAGGAAATACTCTCCAACAAGAGGAAGTTGGAGGAGTATGGGGAAGTAAGGATGACAAAGAGGTCCTCGGAGTTGATTCAAACGATGAAGGAGGAGATGCCTCCTAAGCTAAGAGATCCGGGATCCTTTTGTGTGCCAATCGGAGTAGGAGAAGTGAAGTATGACGCACTATGTGATCTTGGGGCAAGTGTAAGCATCATCCCGCTTGCACTTTGCAACAAGGTTGGGCTAGGAGAGCCAAAGCCGGTCAAGATGACCCTTTACATGGCGGACCGTTCAATCACCCACCCGGTTGGAATCTTGGAAGACATTCCGGTGCAACTAGGGAAGTTCTATGTGCCCATAGACTTCGTTGTTTTGGATATCCCGGCGGACTATCCGGTTCCTATCATCTTGGGGAGACCTTTCCTAGCTACTTCCGGATGTTTGGTGGATTGCAAGAATGGAATCCAATCTTTCAACATTGGGGAAGAGAACATCAAGTTTAATTTGTCCACAATGGTGAAGGGGCCAGCCCTAGGTGAAGATGCCTTCAACATTGTTGAGGAAGAGGAGTCTAGAGAGGTTGTGAGCTCAATATTGCTTAAGGATCCACTTGAGAAGGTTCTTAGCTCAAGTTTGATGGAGGAAGGATTTGAGGAGAGTAGCAATGAAGTAATCAAGGCCTTGAATGCATTGGATGAGCTACCAAGTGTTGGATTTGAAGTACTAGAGGAAGAGAGAAGCACCCAGGAAAATCGGACAGAGAGGGCCGATTTTCCTGACTGGGTCTATTTTCCTGAGTCTTTTGAGCATCATCCAAGTGTTTGTGAACAATCATCAAGGGACTTTGGGGAGTCTTCCATGGCTTTGCAATCATCTCAACCTACATTGTATGGATCATCTCCAACCGAAAAAGGTCCTCCTAAACTTGATCTAAAACCTCTTCCTTCTCATTTAAAATATGCTTTCCTTGGTTCAAATTCTACTTATCCGGTGATTGTGAATGCATCTTTGAATGATGATGAGCTTAATAGATTGTTGAATGAATTGAAACTGCATAGAAAGGCAATAGGATACACCATTGATGACCTTGTTGGCATTAAGCCCTCTTTGTGCATGCATAAGATAATGATGGAAGATAACCATAAACCCTCTATTGAACATCAAAGAAGATTGAATCCTATAATGAAAGAGGTACTCAAGAAAGAGATCATTAAGTTGCTAGATGCGGGAATCATCTACCCTATTTCGGATAGTAAATGGGTTAGTCCCGTACATATGGTTCCTAAGAAAGGGCGGGATGACCGTAGTAACTAATGAGAACAATGAACTAATCCCAACTAGGACGGTTACGGGATGGAGAATGTGTATTGACTATAGGAAACTAAATGTTGCCTCTAGGAAAGATCATTTCCCTCTTCCTTTCATTGACCAAATGCTAGAGAGATTAGCTCAACACTCTCATTTTTGTTACCTAGATGGCTATAGTGGATTCTTTCAAATCCCTATCCACCCCGATGACCAAAAGAAAACCACATTCACATGTCCTTGGGGTATATTTGCATATATGAGAATGCCATTTGGGTTATGTAATGCACCCGCCACCTTTCAAAGGTGTGGCCATATTTTCTAAATATATTGAGAATATCATGGAGGTGTTTATGGATGATTTTTCCGTTTATGGATCTTCTTTTGATGATTGCCTAGCTAACTTGTCTTTAGTGCTTAAGAGATGTGAGGAGACAAATCTTGTCTTAAATTGGGAAAAATGCCACTTCATGGTAAGTGAAGATATTGTGTTGTGACACTTGGTGTCCAACGGTTGCATTGAGGTTGATAGGGCCAAGATCGAAACGATAGAGAAGTTGCCACCACCTACCTCGGTGAAGGGGGGTAAGGAGCTTTCTAGGGCATGCCGGTTTTTACCGGAGGTTTATTAAAGATTTCTCTAAGATTTCTAATCCTCTTACTAACCTACTAATGAAAGATGTTGAGTTTGTTTTCTCCAAAGATTGCCTTGAAGCATTTTGTAGGTTGAAGAATGCTTTGATCTCCGCACCTATCATGCAACCTCCAGATTGGAGCTTACCATTTGAAGTGATGTGTGATGCAAGTGATGTGGCCGTTGGGGCTGTTTTAGGACAAAGGAAGGATGGGCGTACACATGCCATCTATTATGCTAGCAAGAAGCTAGATGATGCCCAACTCAACTATGCCACAACTGAGAAAGAGTTGCTAGCGGTAGTGTATGCCTTTGAGAAGTTCCGCTCATATCTTGTTGGAGCAAAGGTCATAGTGTATACGAATCATGTTGCGATCCGTTATCTCCTTACGAAGAAGGATGTCAAGCCTAGGTTAATTCGGTGGATCCTTCTTCTTCAAGAGTTTGATTTGGAGATCCGGGACAAGAAGGGGTCCGAAAATTCAGTGGCGGATCACTTTAGTAGACTCCCACCATTAGAGCTTGATAGAGATGACATCCCGATTGATGACTCATTACGGGATGAGCAATTGCAATTGGTGGAGGAGTGCTTGTCCCAAGTGTCTAGAGGAAGTGAGCCATGGTATGCCGACATTGTGAACTACCTAGTGTGTGAGGAAGTGCCTCCCGGTTTGTCATATGTCCAAAGGAAGAAGTTCTTCAAAGATGTGAGGCACTACTATTGGAGTGAACCACTTTTGTTCAAGAGAGGGCCGGATGGAGTCTTTAGAAGATGCATACCGGAGGATGAGGTGGAGGGTGTGATCCGCCATTGTCATTCCTTGCCATGTGGAGGGCATGCTAGCTCACACAAGACATGTGCTAAGATGTTGCAATCGGGCTTCTTTTGGCCAAGTTTGTTCAAGGATGTGCAAAACTTTGTGGTAACTTGTGATGCTTGCCAAAGGACGGGCAACATCTCAAGGAGGAATGAGATGCCCTTGAACAACATACAAGAGGTAGAGATATTTGATGTGTGGGGTGTGGACTTCATGGGACCATTCCCCTATTCATGTGGCAACCTCTACATCCTATTGGCGGTAGACTATGTTTCGAGATGGGTGGAGGCAATCGCCTCTCCCACAAATGATGCCAAGGTTGTAGTGCGGTTCTTCAACCGAGTGATCTTTCCTAGGTTTGGCACACCAAGGGTGATCATAAGTGATGGAGGGAAGCACTTCACTAACAGGAACTTTGGAGCACTTTTAGCTAAGTATGGGGTGACTCATAAGGTTACAACACCTTACCATCCCCAAACTAGTGGCCAAGTGGAGATCTCCAACCGGGAGATAAAAGGAATCCTTGAGAAGACGGTTTCTAGAACAAGAAAGGATTGGGCTATGAAGCTCGATGATGCTTTGTGGGCTTATAGAACCGCTTTCAAGACACCAATTGGCACCACTCCCTACAAGCTAGTTTATGGCAAGTCTTGCCACCTTCCGGTAGAGATGGAGCATAGAGCATATTGGGCCATAAGGTGGCTGAATTTTGACCTCAAGGAGGCCGGTGAAAGAGGTTGCTAGACATGAACGCCCTTGAAGAGATCCGGTTGGATGCTTATGAGAATGCCCGGATTTACAAGGAGAGGACCAAGCGTTGGCATGACAAGCGCCTCATCCCAAAGGAGTTGAATGAGGGTGACTTAGTACTTCTCTTCAACTCGAGGCTGCGGCTCTTCCCTGGAAAGCTCAAATCAAGATGGACGGGTCCCTATGTTGTGAAGAAAGTCTTTCCTCATGGAGCGGTGGAGATACGAGGAGATCATTGTGGTAACTTCAAGGTGAATGGGCACCGTTTAAAGAACTATATCCCGGAAGCCCCGGTAGAAGTGATTGCCCCACTTCACCTTGAGTGAAACGCTCCTGAATTTGGTCAAGCTAATGACCTTAAAGAAGTGCTTAATGGGAGGCAACCCATTGGTACATATTTTTCCCTTTCGTTTTTCTTATTTTTGTTTGATCTTGCTCTTGGTGTGCTTTGTTTTTCTTTTGTGTTTTTGGGTGCTAGATCTTGTTGATTGTCATGTGTGATGAGATGCTGGAGGTCATGTGAAAACCTCATGGAACTGTTGAAGGTACAAGATCCAAGCACATGGATGAGGAGGAAAGCACCCAGGAAAATCGGACTGTTCTTCATCCAGATCGGCCGATTTCCTGGGCAGTTGGTCCGATTTTTCCTTTTGACAAGGAAAGTGATGATCCCCAATCAAGCATGGGTGGAGCGGATGTGGAACTTGGATGGCTTGCGGTGCCAAGCGCGGGTTCCGACACCATAATGAACATCAAGAGCTCTCTACCATCCTTGATCGATCATCCATCATCATCATTCAATATGAACCGAAATACCAAAGCATCACCAATTTTACATTGTGAGGACTCTCTTTCATTTCTTTATTTAGTTTCCACATTGGGGACAATGTGTTTCTAAGTATGGGGTGGGGCTTTCATGATCACTTGCATGATTAGCATCTAGGATAATTTAATATTGTCACATGTTTCATTATGTCTTGCATTGTACATACATATTTCGAAAAATCCAAAAAATCAGAAAAATTTAAAAAACTTTTAGTGCTTCTAAGCTTGGGAATGACCCTTATGATGAAATTATCTTGTGAATTAGCTATGGATGACTTTATGTGTTAAATTGATGTATGCATCTGTGGACTTGAAGTACTTATCTTGAATCCCAAGTGTGAATTGTGATCATGAATGCTTTTCTTGATTGGATTGAGGATTGAAAGTCGAAATTACATGCTAGTTCTAGCACATCATTTAGGAGTGATTAAGGCAATTCATCTTTCTCTACTTCTCATCTTGATCATGTTGTTTGAGCATCTCAATTGATGAAAAATATTACCTCTTTTGAGCCATCCGGGAATAGGAGCATGCTAGTGTGTTGATGTGTGTGAAAAACAAGTGTGGGGTGAAGTTGTTGATGACTGAATAATGTGAATGAAGTGCTGAAATTATTGTGAAAGTGTAGACAAAAATATAGGGTTGGGGACGTTGGTTTAAATGACGAGTAACTCGACACCATTCACATAATCGGGTGTTTGTGCCTTGCCAAAGTCAAATAAACCGATAGTCCTAACGAGCTTTGGTATGTGTGCCCGGTGTGGATGCACCTCGAAAAATAAAAAAACCCGAGGACGGCTAATCACCAAGGTTTCGGCTTTTGTACACCAATGTCATTGTCTCAAAAATAAGTGAAGAAGAAACGAAAAACAAAGAAAAGATGGAGAAAATTATACACTTGTTGGGAAGTTGATCAAAAACGAAATTGTGGAGTTAGTTCCTTTCCCGGATTAGCATCACATGACTTAAAAATTCCCACCTAATCACAACGTTTCTTAGCCCTTTCTTTCCTAAGTCCTATTGACCTAAATGCATGTGTGTAAGACTTAGTGATCTAGATTGGACATACTCATGATCATCTTGACTTCTTCATTTTCACCTCTCATGCATGCTTTCTAGTTAAGTATAATTGTCTTTCCATGCCTTCATTCATTTTATGCATGATTGCTTGTCCATTGCTATGAAACATGACTATGAAGGTGATCCAATGTTAGAAGCACAATTCCAAAAAGATTTTGTTGTTTTTCTGCATGCATAAATCATGTCATCTCTTAGTCTATAGTTGGATCTTGCTCGGGGACGAGCAAATCTTAAGTATGGGGTATTTTGATAACGTGATTTAGGACGTTAGTATATGCATACATTTAGATAGTTTTTCCCGTTATTCATGCACGGTTTGACATTAGTTCACGACGTTTACACTCATTTCGTGCATACTTCCAGAAAAGACGTCTACATGAGCTTTTGTCGGTTTTGTAGGTAATTCGGGGATCTTTTGGGCATTAATCGATACATTCGAGGGTCAAGCCTCATGGTGGTACACATCCAAGGCTTTGAAGGAACATAATTGGAGCAACAAAGGACACAAGGACCACTATTGGTGCAAGCAATGGAGCAACTCATGGCTAGACGATCATAACATGCCTTTGTTGAAGAAAATCGGACCATCACTCAGGAAAATCGGCCGATTTTCCTGACTAGGTCGATTTTTGGCCTTCAAAAGCTTAAGCCACGTGTCCCACGATCTCTTTGTCCGGCCTTGCTCTTGGTGGAGTATATAAGTGGGCCTGCAAGCTGTTGCTGAGTATCTCCTCTCCCACATTCTCTCATTCACAGCTCATTGGATTGGAGGCTAGACTTGGAGAAGAAGAAAAACTCAATCAATTTGGAGGAGGAAGAAGAACACAAACTTAGAGTGATAGTGAGTTCTTGAGCGATTTTGAGTGATTTTTGGAGTCTATGATTGAAGAACTATTGCAAGGATTGGTAGGAACGTTTTGGAACTTCATTTGAAGGGTTGTAAGTCTTGCTAAAACTTAGATTCAGCTGAGATTCATTGTTTTTACTTGCTTATCTTTCATCATCCATCTATGAAAACCATGTATGCTTGTGTGATGATTTTGGATCTTGATATGCATACTATTTGCTAGTTTATTGTGATTCTGGAGTGATGGATTGATGGTTATGGCTTGGGTGATGATAGAACAGACATATATGTTAGTTAGGATGATTTGTATGCACGAAACCTAACCCAGGAAGAAAAATCGGGCTGTTCTTCAGCCAGATCGGCCGATTTATCCATGATCCATCCGATTTTTCTCTTTGTTGCTCTTTAATTGATGAATCTGTATGTTAGGGTGTTTGGTTGTTGAAATCCTATTGTTTATTAAGCTTAATTTAGCTTAGGATCACCTAATGCTATCAACCTAAGTGAGGGAAGAGATCTACCCGATGATTTCCGACCTTAGATACCTAAGATGATGAACTTTAGGTAGTAGTGAGCCTCACAAGCCGCTATTGGATCGAGTGTGCTAGGATTATTGTTTGAGACTTCCCTTTTCTGAGACTTACCCGGTAAGGAGAGGGTTGCCCCTTAAGTGGAGTCCGGTTTGTGTAGAATTCCCTACTTTAACCCCTTGAGACCTACCCGGTAATAGGATTTTGATGCGGGATTAGTGAAGCGAGAGACTTACCCGGTAATCGCTTCCACTAGAGAAACACCCTTTCTCAACACCACAGCGTTATCCTTAGAATCTTTAGGAGCTTGAGTCCAATGGCATAACCGGAAATCTTGACCTCTAGAATCCACTCTTCTCTCTTGATCATATATTTTGTGCTTGTGTTGCTTGTTTGTTTGCTAGCTTGAGTTGTTAGTTTGATTATTATCTTGATTGATTTGTGATTTTTGTTTGATCACATCAAAAACCCAACCAAAAATATCATGATTTTCATTTCTTTTTTCCTTTCTCTTTTCTTAGACTAGATTCACACTATCTATGACCATTTGTTTGACTTGATTTCACCTTAGTCTTCGTGTTCGACCTCGGAATACTATCCCTACTACAAAATGTCCCGTACACTGCGGGTTCGCTAGGAGTTAGGAGAAATATATCGAGTATAAATTTAAGGCTTTTTGCGTGTCACAATTCTAGCGTAACACCTCTATCAACTACATTAGATGACAAACCCCGATTCAATCAATTCTTGTTGGATATGGGATGTTTTAGTTTCTTGATGGTTCCCATCCGGCACCACCAAAAACGATTTCAGACTCTATGAACCAGGACGTTACGGTTCCAAATCCGGCATACAAAACTTGGCTCCGGCAAGACAAGCTTCAGTTTGGAGCACTCGTTGGAACGTTTTCCCCCTCAATTGCAACTTTTTTCACACGTGCCCATACAAGTCAGCAGGCATGACCGATTTTTGCAAACACATATGCCAACAGTTCAAGAGGGCATATTCAACAAATCAAAGATAAGCTACGTCACATGAAGAAGGGCTCTCAGACAGTAACCGAATTTATACAGCAGATCACAACTTGCATAGATCTACTTGCCTCGCTAGGAAAAGAATAAGATCAAGAGGACATAGTGGAATATGTTTTGAATGGAATAGATGCATCATTCCAATCTATCATTGATGACGTCTATGCTAGAGAGACGATGATCTCATTTGAGGAGTAATATGAAAAACTCATTCAAAAGGAACTTCAACTAAAGATGGATGACAAAGAGTCCTCTCCTTCAATTACCGCAACCTTCACCAAGCAGTCCAAGGCTCGTTCCAAAGCTAAGCCTAATACTCCGACGCCTACCTGGACGTCCCAGTCATCTCAAACCTACAACCCTCGCCCTCTACAAAACCGTATTTTTTCCAACCCTCCAAACCCTAATAACCCCTCATATCAGCCACAACCATTCCTTGGAAAATGCTAGTGTTGCCGCACACAAGGCCATGTCATGGTTGTATGCCAAAGTTTTCGTCAAGCGGCCCCACACCTCCGACCTCCCTCCTCCCAACGGTACTAAAACTCCTACTAACATAGCCCTACGTCTACAACTACCTATGCTCCAAATACACCACCCCAAGCCTATGTTGCTACTAACTCAAGTCACCCATGGCTGTTTGGCATTGGCTCCTCTCATCATGTCATTTATGACTTGCAAACCCCTCTCATCTCACTATTCTCATGAGGGTCCTAACACTATTCAAATTGGTTATGGTAAATGTCTTTCAATATCTAGTACTGGTCGTTTCAATCTTAGTACTCACAAACACTCTTTTTCCTTTGATAATGTTCTTCATGCTCCACAAATTTATCAAAATATTCTCTGTTTCCCAATTTACGTCTCAAAATAATCTTTCAATTGAATTATTACCCTCTTGTTTTCTTGTGAAGGATCTTTCAAAGGGCATCGTCCTTCCTAATGGTCCCTGTGTTGACGAAGTCTATTCACGGTCTTTTTCAATCTCTCCTCAAGCGCTCACACTCCAATGTTCCTCTGACGGATCTTCTTGGCACCATAAGTTGGGTCATTCCTCATAATCTATCTTATAGCTTATGGAATTTAGTTTTAAGTAAGGTCGTTTTTCCCCTTCCAATTCATGTACTTCTTGCTCCACTACTAAAAGTCACACACTACCTTTTCATACTTCTTCTATTACCTCGACTTTGCCTTTGGAAGTTATTTTCTTTGATGTTTGGTCCTCCCTAGTTCAATCATATGATGGGTTATGCTACTAAATAATATTTGTCGATCATTTCACTCGATATATATGGTTATACCCATTAGAACACAAGTCTGACACCAAAGAGGTTTTCATCCAATTCAAACCTTTGGTTGAAAATTACTTCCAACATAAGATTAAAATCTTGTATTCTGACAATGGGGGAGAGTACATTGCTCTCTCTTCATTTCTCGCCACTGATGACATGAATTATGCACCATCATATTCATGCATATTGCAGCACATCATCTCTAATTACCTTGCATTTGGAGGGATTTTGCATACCTTTTATGTTCTATTCAATCAAATGTCGGAAATAGAGATCTACACGATATTATGATGAATTGCAGGTAAATAGGGTTGAAGTGAAAGCAAGAAATGGAGCAAGAAGCATCTAAGGATGTTAAGGAAGCTAAAGAAGTCTTTGGAGCATCACAAGAAGTTAAGGAATTGCAAAGGAGAAGCATAGAAGACGAACCAAAGGAAAAGCACTTTCTGTTGAAGAAAATCGTTCTAATTTACACATAAATCGGACGATTTTCACATATTGAAATCGAACGGTTCTGTACCAAAAATCGACTGGGTCGATTTTCTTCACGATTCAGCCAATTGAAAAGACGACATAAAGCCCAATTAATTTGGGCTAGAGGAGAGTTTTGCCAAACGGCCCATCTGCAAGAAAGTATAGAGGAGAACCCTAGGAACGAAAACGAGAAGGTCGCAGGGGAGAATCTTTAGACGTTTGTGAGAAATCAACGATTCTTGGAGAGAGATTGAAGAGCTTTTGCCGGAAAGTCATTCTTGATCTTTGATTGTGAGATTTCTTGACCTATTGCATCATTTGTGGTTTGTGAACACAATACTGAGTTGTTTAAGAGATACTTTGAGTAGTTTTGATAATTGTTGACAGATTTGATAAGTTATTGAATTTTTCATTCAAGATTCGGTTTCTTTACGATTTTTCACTCAAGAATTAATTTGATTCGATTTTGAAAATGGTTGGCTAAAACCATTGTGATTCTGGGGAGAATAGTTGATGATTAAGGCTTAGATGATGATAGACTGAACTCATTCAAACATTAGGACCCTGAGAGTTTAGATTTTGTTTTGCGACAAACAGGAAAATCGGGCTGTTCTTGAGGAAAATCGGCCGATTTTCTTATGAACAGGGCGATTTATCCTTCTGACGAACTTTAATTGAATTAATCTTTAATCAAAACCAATCCTTGCCTAAACCCCAATCTTGATTAACCTTTCTACTCTCTAATTGAATGTATGAAGGCACTTCAAACCTCTTTCTATATTTAATAGATTAAGATTGCAAGAATTTGGGTAATAAAGAGACTCACCATCCTTTATTAAGAAGTTAAATGTGTTTTCTAATCTTTACTTTGGAGAGTCATATCCTGGAGTTTTAGATAGTTAATCTGAACATATAGGTTTCGAAACTTCATCGTACGAATCCTGCTTTTGAACATTTAATCTTGGCAATATAAATTCTGTCCTAAATCTATAGAAGTGTCTTGAATCGAAAGCCTAAATCGGATACTTGAATCCTTGGAATCATTCTCCTCTTATTTGATCACAAAAGCTTTTTGCACTTTTCGCTAGATAATTGAAATTGGAATTATTCTCACCAAATCCCTGAGTTCGACTCTGGAATTCTTACCTTTCTACAGCCGATCCGTACACTGCGGGTTCGCTTTGCTTTTGAGTTCTAGATATAAATTTAAGACTTTGACGCACACCTCTAGGGGCGAACAGCCACCCATGGCATTTCCCATCTGACCTCTCCTCCACATACTCCTCAACATAATGACTTTTCTAAGCGTCGACATCGTCTTATAGTTGAGACGGGTCTCTCCCCTATGTCTTACTCCGGCCTACCTCAAAAGCTTTGGCCTTTTGCTATGAATACGGTAGTGTATCTAATCAATCGAATGCTTGCAGTCACACTTCACCATTCTTCTCCATATCACTCTTTTTCCATATTCATCGACATTATCAAATGAGATCCCTATACTAAGAACAAACTTGAACCTAAATCCACACCTTGTGTGTTTGTTGGCTACTCTTTATCCCAAAATGCATATTTTTGTCCTGATCTCAAGACCTATTGAGTTTATTCATCTTGACATGACACCTTTGTTCAAAATGTTTATCCATTCAAAGATCCTATTCTTTTTGAGCCATCCTCCAATAATATCAAGCCTAACTCTTTACTAGATAACTCAACTAGGGTTACGTTCAACATACCTCTTCAACCCATCAGAAACCTATCAGTGTCATTGTCACCAATTGGCACACCTCCTTCATCACCTATTATGTTCCTAACTTCCATCCCCAACCTACTTCCATCTCTCCTTCCACTGACCTGTCTACTACCATAGCCATCGTTGCACCTTCATCCCACCACACACCTTCTATTTCCCCTGCCTCCTTTACCTATGACATTGTTTCCGCTTCTATCCAATCCTCTAATCATTCTGCTGAGATGGAACCTGACCCTTTCTAGCATAGTATGGTTACCCACTCTAAAAAAAACTATATTGTCAAACCCGTTCCAAAGCTTAATCTCAATGTTTGAGCCCTACCCATCGTGAACGTACCAATATCACCCAAGCTCTAAAAGATCCTGACTAGCATCTAGCTACTGCACAGGAGTATGATGCTTTGTGCAGGAATGAAACTTGGGATCTTGTTCCTCCCGATTTTGCATCTAATGTGGTTGGTTGTAAATGGGTGTTTCGAGTAAAGTAGAAGTGAGATGGGTTAACAAATATAAATCCCGTTTAGTTGGAAAAGGGTTCCATCAACCTCTAGGTTGTGATTATACCGAAACCTTCATTCCGGTTATCAAACCAGTCACAATTCGCACAATACTCACCTTGGTTGTTTCATCTAGCTGGTCAATTTGTCAAATTGAAGTTAATAATGCGTTTTTATAGAGGCAACTTTCTGAGGATATATTCATGAAATAACCACATGGTTTTGTTGATAATGCCTCCCTTCAACACATCTACAAACTAAAGAAGGCCATTTGTGTCCTAAAACAAGCACCATGTGCTTGGTACACAAAGTTAATGAATTTTCTGCTTCACATTGACTTTGTTAATTCTGTTGCAGATTCATCCATATTCATCTATTGTTGGCATAGTCTTGTTCTCTATTTGCTTGTTTATGTTGATGATATAATTGTTACCGATAATGACTTTGTGGCACTTTCTAGTATGATCAAACATTTGTCAACTCGTTTGCACTTAAGGATTTAGGTTCACTATTCTATTTTCTTGGTGTTGAAGTTCATGTGCTTGAAAAAGGTCTCTTTTTAAACCAGCATAAGTATATCATAGATTTACTACAGGGATTGATTATGGTTGATGCTAATCCTATCTCAACGCTAATGTGCTCAACATCCACTCTTCAAAACGTCACAAAAAGCGTGCACAACACAACAACGAAAACTAAAACTCCAACATCTACGCTATGGGTACATCCAACTCAACATAAAACTCTAGATAGTTCCTCCGGATACTTTCCTCTGTTTCCCAAGTTGCCTCATCAGCTCCTCGTATAGACCACTGAATCTTAATCATCGGTGTGTCTTTCAATCACGAGTGTCTTGTACTACGCTCTAAACAACTACCGGATGCTCAACGAACGTATGGTCTGGCTCGACCACTAAATCCTCATGACTGACGATGTACTTCGGTTCTGGTATGTACTCCCGTAACTGAGACACATGGAAGACGGGGTGAACACCCTCTAGTATCGTGGGAAAGCAATTTTGTATCTTGCCTCTCCAACTCACTCAAGAATCTCAAAGGTCCGACGTATCTGCGACTCTACTCCCCTTTGAAACCGAGATGTCTAACACCTCATGTCGGAGATACTCTCATCCATACCTGAGCTCAAACTCTGAACTCTAGAGGTTTGCGCCTCTTGTCTGCATAAGACTTCTGGCGACTCTATTCTGCTAGCATCCTCTCTCGGATCACCGATACTCAAGACATGGCATCTTGTATCTACTCAGGTGTTGCTCCGCTAGCACTACTCAACTCGTTCCAACATAACGGTGTACGGCATCTCTTCCCGTATAGAGCCTCATAAGGAGCAATCCTGCTCGAAGCATGCCAATTGTTGTTATACGAAAACTCCACCAAGGGAAGGTGATTTGGCCACACCTGTCCCTAGTCTAGCACGTAGGCTCTCAACATATTCTCTAGAGTCTGGATGGTCCGCTCCGACTGACCATCGGTCTAAGGATGATAAGTAGTCCTGAACTACAAACTCGTACATAGGGTGACATACACTTCCTGCCAAAACCTCGAGGTGAACCGTCCGTCTCTTTCAAAGACTATAGTCTTAGGTACTCCATGAAGTCGTACTATCTGCCTCGTGAACTCCTTTGGCAATTGACTTACCGGCCATGTTTCCTTGATAGGAATGAAATGTGCGGTCTTCTTCAGTCGATCCACTATAACCCATATAGCATCAAAGTCTCGACTCGGTCTCAAACTAGTGACAAAGTCCATCGAGATGCCCTCCCACTTCCACTAAGGAACGGGAAGTGCGTGTAGCTCGTCTCTTAGTCGATGATGCTCAATCTTGACCTACTGACAGGTCACACACTGAGCTACATATCTCGTCACATCCAATTTCAGACCTCCCCACCAAAAGGAGCGTTTGATATCCTGATTCATCTTACTCGAAACGGGATGCATTGAGTAAGGTTTAGAGTGAGTCTCCTATAGGATCCATTGTCTTATCTCTCGATCTAAGGGCACTCTCTTGCTTATGTCGGATTTCTACCAACTGATCAGGTAACACCTCCAAAGTGGACAAATGACTGTCGGAATCCGGGAAGTGGATATCCATCTCTAGCCATGCTAAGTCTCACTGTAACTGAAGTTGAGCTGTCAACCGAGCGATCTCCATCTCCCGGGGAGTCTTCCTACTAAGGGCATCAGCAACCACATTTGCCTTCCTTGGATGGTATAAGATCTCAAGATTGAAGTCCTTGATTAAATTCAACCATCTGCGCTGGCGGTTATTCAACTCTCGCTGAGTAAATATGTACTTCAGACTCTTGTGGTCTGTGAATATCTGACACGTAGCTCCATACAGATAATGCCTCCAGATCTTCAAAGCGTGAACCACAACAGATAACTCAAAATTGCGGGTAGGGTAATTCTCCTCATACGTCATCAATTTTCTCGACGCGTATGCCATAACCTTACCCCTCTAGATCAAAACACATCCCACCACAAAGTCCTCAATGCCCTCTAATTGAGCTAAGATAGGAGCGGAGGTCAACCTCCTCTTCAGCTCCTCAAAACTTTGCAGGCACGGCTTTACGATCTTAGGTAATTAAACAAAGGAATTACTGGGTAAGTCTCATCCTAGGCTTGCATTGAACCAGGAAAGGTGTAATAAGAATAGGATTTGGCAAACTCTAACACTTAACTCTCAGTTTAGGATCAGATAAGTCACCTCGGTCAGAAGAATTCCACCCCGGCCGAGATGTTCATCGACTGAGCGAGATGCTTAGGGTTAAGGTTAAAGACTCGAACTTTCAGGATCCTACTAGAATCTAAGATTATTCTATCATTGTTTTTCCCACAACCTTCAGCCAATCACCCTAGAATCACACAAGGAGATTAGCCACTCATCATCATGAAAGTATTAATCAAATATATGGGAAGAAGGTGAATATTTGAACAAGAAGAATTTAATGAAAAGACTTCAATAACTGAATCAAATATCACAAGAAAGCGTTCCTTGGATAGAAATCCAACAAGACAAGACAATAAGGAAGAGAATCTAAGGTAATCTTACAAGAAAACCTTCAAAAGCTATCAAAGCTACAATCTTCCTTCTTCAACCTTCAAAAAGGTTTTTCAAATCTCCCAACTGGAGTATGGCTGCTGTGGTGTATTTCGGTGTAAGCGGTGTATGCAGGATGCCGGATTTGTGGGAAATCCGACCCTTTTTATAGGAAAATAACTCTCCAAAGATAAGATATCTTAGAAAGATCTATTCCCATAAAAATAGGTAAAATATAAGATCTAGTATATCTTATTCCTTCCAGGAGCTCAGCCCAAAAATATAAGATCTCTTTCCAAAGATAAAGATCTCAGCCAAGAATAAAATATTCTCGCCGCGTCACAGGTGTTCGCCTCGGTCGAGTTGGCTTCTCTGGATCACCTCGGTCGAGGTGAATCTGTGGTCAACCGAGGTGAGTCACAACTGAATGTGAAATCTCTCAAATCTGGTCCAAAGTGAATCTCTAATTCATGGCTATGCTTCCTAGATGGTTCCTTATGTTCCTTAATGTAGCTCCAATGACTCCATAACTCCTTTTGCTCCTTTTTGATGCAAAACGTGCCATTTTACCTACGATTACAACAAAACTAGGTGTAGACCTCGATTCCCACAAAGGTAGATGAAATGGTAATATAATCACATAATATACATACAAACATGGAGATTATGAAAGATAAAACGTCCAAACAAACCCCAAAATATAGACTATAATTCATGCTATCAAAATACCCCATACTTAGCCCTTGCTTGTCCCCAAGCAAGTTCCGCATATAAAAGACAAGATAAAATGGATTATAAGTCAATAAAATCAATGAAAAGTCTTTCAAAAACATTTTTATGGTGTGCTACAATCATAGATCACTCTAAGAGAATACTTCATGGAATTTAAAAATCTAAATATGATCAAAACATTTTATAAATATAGAAAAGTTGTTCATCTTTGCATAAAATCATAGAATGCATTATAAGTCATAATTATCGAAATTAATCATGCATAATCCAGTTTAAACCACTAAGTCAATCAACAAGCTCAAGGTCTCAAGGGCTTCCCAAAAGAAAGGTCAAGAAACGTGTAGGGTAGGGATGTATGTAAGGTAATGTGGTGCTAAAATCCGGGAAAAGGATGAACTTCACTTTGACTTGTAACATCTTCCACCAATAAGCTTTGCTTATTTCACAGTTTTTTTCTTTTTACTTTACTTTTTGGGATGCATGGACAGAGGTGCACAATAACCGAAGCCTAGGAAATCAGCAATCATCAATTTCTTGAGATGCATCAAACCCTTGATGCACATACCATGACCCGTTAGGAATATCGCTCTATCCGACTTTGGCAAGACACAAACACCCGGCTATGTGAATGGTGCCGAGTTACTCATCATCATGATTGACTTCCCCAAACCTATTTCTTTCTTTCTAACACTTTCACTTCCAGCCCACTTCTCAACTTTAACTTGCTTTCACCACTTCGCTTGCTTCCAAATTCCCGGATAGGTAAAGGGAGACAAAATGTATATGTGGGGATAAGCATGATCAAGAAGAAGAAGAGAAGAGAATGAATTGCCTTGGTCTTTCCAAGAAGAAAGTGAGAGAACTTATCTTGTGGTGTCAACCTTCAAATTCAACATAATTTGGATAAAAACAAAGTATTAAACATGCCAAGAATTTCAAACAAAGCATTTAGCAACTTAAATATATTATAAAACCTTTCAAACACATAAAGAATTCAAAACCAGTCAGTAAAGAAAATCTTCACTGAGATCATATCCAGATAAGAAGCACAAAAAATCATTTTCGAAAACTCTCAGTTGACCCACCTCGGTCGAGGTGTTCTTAGGTCAACCGAGGTGAAACAACTCGTTCGGCCAGAACTGCCCCGGTTGAGGTCCAAAATTTTTTTAAAAAAACCAGTTTTCTTTCAGTTTCAACGTTTTTCTCAATCAAATAACCTGTAAGTATGCATGTAGTCTCAGATAAACATATAGAAGCAACTAAAACATAAATATAAATATCTGATCAAGTGGAGTCATACATAAGTGTCAAATAATACATCACATAAACACCCCATACTTGGGACACACTGTCCCAGTGGGTCAAAATAAGTCTAAGGAATAAAATACTCACCGGATAATAAGCTGAACTGCATAAAAATAAGAAAGGAAATCCTGCAGCTCTCAGTAGTCACGATCTGGTGGTGGTGGTGGTGGCACATATGGATACTGAGACGGGTCGAACGGATAGCCCATGACGTGCTCAAACTGAATCTGGGCCATCATGTGCTGGTAATGCTGCCTCTCCTGCATCTCGCGGATATCCAGTGACAAAGCGGCATATGAATCGATAACCTGATCCGTCAGATCATCAATCCGATGGTGAGCCTCTGGATCTCTGTGTCGGCGCGTCCTATGCCTAGTAGGTCTCACTAGAGAAGTAACAAGTGCAGGCTCAGTATCCTCATCATCCAGATCTATAACTGGTGCGCTCGTCCCTACAGTATCTGTCCCTATATCCATTGGGACTCCACCATCTCTGTCATCAGCTGTCTCCTCATCATCTGCCTAAGGTCTCCGTCTACCTGGAGACAGTCAAAAGCAGACACGTCCAGGAAGCGGGGTGCAATCACTGGACGGCCAGAAATACGCTCATAATCGACCCGGTGTCGCTCGTGGATCACCGGGCGATAGGGTCGGGAAGAAGAGGAAAAAGGGGAAGGTGAGGATCTATCCCTAAGGGCAAGGCGTCTCTCAGAACTCATTCTCAAATTTCTCACTGTCAGATCACCTCGGTCGACTAACAACTCTCAAGAATCACCTCGGCCGAGGCACAGCTCGTCTGGACCGAGGCGGAAAACTGGATTCTAATTTCTTCAGAAAATTCAGTTCTTTTCCCCCAAAATCACTACAATTGCTTCCTAAGGGGTACTTAATCCTTTTCTCAGCAAATGCAAGGGAAACCAAAGCCCAAATCAAAGCGAAATCAGCGAGTTAGGGTTTCGGTTTTGTTTTACCTCGTTCGGCCGAATCGGTTCGACTTCTTCGTAGATCGACGATGCACTGGGATCCTCTATGCCTTAATCGCGGTTTGGAAGCAAAAATTTTCGAAAATGAGCGAGATTCGGAGGAGCGAGGTGCAAACTATCGCCGCGGTCGAGGAGGGTTGGGTGAAGTTGAGGAGAGAGAAATTTCACCCCTTTTATACCCTTTCTGGAACTGCTGTCACCTCGGTCGATATGGTCTCGACTAGACCGAGGTGGTTCTTCAGAAACCCTAGTCGCCTCGGTTGCTCAAGAATCATCTCGGTCGAGGTGCTTTGATAGCAACCGAGATGCCTCAGTCAAAACTTCGTCTTCTCAAATTCTCGATCTTTTGTCCTTCCAATTATGCTCCTTCCTTAGATGTCCCCTGTTATCTGTCTAGAACGCCAAGAACAAAACAAAGCAAAGCAAAAGCAAAAACTACCTAAGATAGACTAGAAAAAGAGAAAAGAAAGTAATACCTTGGGTTGCCTCCCAAGAAGCGCTTGGTTTAAGGTCGCTAGCTGGACCATGATGCGTCTCAAATGTGATGGGAGGTGCCCTCACCCCATACTTCACCTCCATCGTGGGGTGAAGTAAGTAAGTCTATCAAATAATCCAACAAGTGTAAGTGCTCATCGGGGAATGAATCGTCTATGGGCGGGTCGTCCTTCTCACGTGAAGATGCAGGTAGCCGGCTGAGGTGATCCGCAACAGAATTTTCGGATCCCTTCTTATCGCGGATCTCTAGATCGAACTCTTGAAGCAAGAGAATCCATCGAATAAGGCGTGGCTTGGCATCTTTCTTAGCCAACAAGTAACGGATGGTTGCATGGTCGGTGTAGACAATGACTTTCGTCCCTACTAGATAGGAACGAAACATCTCGAAAGCATATACAACCGCCAATAATTCTTTCTCGGTGGTAGCGTAGTTGCGTTGTGCTACATCTAGCGTCTTGCTAGCATAGTAAATGGCGGTGGTCCGGCCATCCTTCTTCTGTCCAAGCACCGCTCCTACGGCTACATCTCTAGCATCGCACATGATCTCAAAGGGCAAGGTCCAATCCGGAGGTTGGATAATGGGAGCGGAGATCAATGCTTCCTTAATCCTGTAAAAAGCATCAAGACACTCCTGCGAAAACTCAAAAACAACATCTTTATTCAAGAGGTTGGTTAGAGGTTTAGAAATCTTAGAAAAGTCCTTGATGAATCTCCTGTTGAAACCTGCATGCCCGAGAAAACTCCTCACTCCTTTAACAGAACAAGGGGGAGGGAGTTTCTCAATAGTCTAGATCTTAGCGCGTTCGACCTCAATGCCTCGATTAGAAACGAGGTGTCCTAGCACAATGCCTTCATTAACTATAAAATGACACTTCTCCCAATTCAAAACGAGATTAGTGTCTTCACATCTTTTAAGCATTAGAGAAAGGTTAGATAGGCAATCATCAAAAGAGGAACCATATACAGAAAAATCATCCATAAATACCTCCATGATCTCCTCTATGTACTCGGAAAAGATAGCCATCATGCATCGCTGGAAGGTAGCGGGTGCGTTGCACAATCCAAATGGCATCCTCCTATAAGCAAATGTCCCCCATGGACAAGTGAAAGTGGTCTTCTCCTGATCATCCGGATAGAGAGGAATCTGGAAGAATCCACTATAAACGTCTAAGTAGCAAAAGTGTGAATGCTGGGCCAACCGTTCGAGCATTTGATCAATGAAGGGAAGTGGAAAATGGTCCTTCCGTGTGGCCATGTTCAGCTTCCTATAATCGATGCAAACCCTCCAGCCCGTAACGGTCCTGGTTGGGATCAACTCGTTGTTCTTATTTGTCACAACGGTCATCCCTCCTTTCTTCGGAACTACATGCACCGGGCTAACCCACTTGCTGTCCGAGATAGGATATATGATACCTGCATCCAACAACTTAAGAATTTCCTTCTTCACAACCTCTTTTATGATCGGATTTAACCGTCTTTGAGGTTCCCGTGAAGTCTTATGATCATCCTCCATTAAAATTCTATGCATGCAGAAAGAGGGCTTGATGCCAATAAGATCATCTATAGTATAACCTAAAGCTTTTTGATGCTTTCTCAGGACATGCATTAGTTTAGATAATTCAGTTTCAAAAAGGGAAGCACTAACAATAACGGGATAAGTGGAATCCGGTCCAAGAAAGACATACCTCAAGTGATTTGGGAGTTGTTTAAGCTCCACAACTGGGGGTGCTTTCTGAGGGGGATCCTTGCTTCCTCCTTCAAGTGGAGTAGATCTAGAAACTGGACTTTCGGAAGTCTCAGTTGAAGTCGTCTCGCCATCGACCAAGGTCGAGGCGCAAAGGCGTTGACCGAGATGTTCTTCAGTCGCCTCGCTCAGTCCAGGAAGTGCCTCGGTCGAGGTACTGCAATTGGAACCGAAACTGGAGATCTTCGTCTCCTGGGTTAGCTTCTCAATTTTAGCTCCTGGATCCTCTTCCAGTGCTTTTAAGCTCCGTATATCTGCATCACAAGAAGCATCTATACCTTCCTCCATTAAACTGAAGCTAATAACTCTTTCGAGTGGATAGTTAGTAAGGATAGAGCTCACCAATTCTCTTGATTCTTCTTCATCGTAGATGTTGAAGATATCATCGCTCAGCTGCTCCCCTTTCATGGCTGAAAGTAATGCGAACTCCACCTCATCGCCGCCAATGTTGAATTTCAACTTGGCGTTCTTGCAATCCAAGTTGCAACCCGAAGTTGCTAGAAATGGCCTCCCGAGAATAATAGGAACGGGATAATCTGCGGGAATGTCAAGCACAACAAAATCTATAGGTAAATAGAAGTTACCTAACTTGACCGGAAGTTCTTCCAAGATTCCCACGGGATGGGTGATGGAGCGATCCGCCATATATAATCGAATCTTGACCGGCTTGGGCTCTCCAAGTCCGATCTTCACACATAGTTCCAGCGGGATGATGCTCACGCTGGCTCCTAGATCACAAAGGGCTTCACAAGTGACATCCCCAACTTGAATGGGGATGCAAAATGAGCCGGGATCTCTCAATTTAGGTGGCATCTTCTCCTTTATGATTTGAATGAGCTCCGAGGATTTAGATGTCATCCTAACTTCACCAAAATCTTCCAGTTTCCTCTTCCTTGATAGGATCTCCTTCAAGAACTTCCCATAGGCGGGCATCCCTAGAATAGTATCAAGGAAAGGAATGTTAATGTGCAGTTTATTCATCAAGTCAAGGAACTTACCAAAGTGCTTGTCTAGATGTGCTCTGGCCCATGACTGGGGGAATGGAAGTGGTGGTTTATATGCAGGAGGTGGAACATAAACTTCATTTTTCCCCTCCGCTTTCTGTGGCTCCACCTCGGTTGGCATCTCGGTCGAAGTGTTCTTCGACTGCATCTGGACCGAGGTGGTCTTTGTCGGTACTGGCACCGACCGAGGCACTGGATCTGCAGTTTTCAGTCAACTCCTCGTAGTTATGGCCATGATCTGGCCCTTGGGGTTGCTTTCCGTCCTTGCTGGAAGCTTCCCTGGATCTCTTGGCACTTCATTCGCCCTACTTGCAAGTTGTTGTTCAAAGGCTTTTTGGGCCTTCGAAAATGAAGTCATAGAATTCTCCATAGCATTGAGCTTGATCAAGATAGCCTCCAAAACTGCGTCTTTCTTTTCTGGCTGAGACGAACTTGATCCTTGCCCCTGGCTCTTTAATGGAGTAGAAGAAGAAGAAGGGGAAGAGAGGAAAGGATTATAGGAATCGTTAGAGTTGGAGTTTGAATGATTGTTACCAGGATTTTGGTTGTTCGCCCTCCAATTGTTGCTATTGGACCCTCTATTGTTGTTGTTGTAGTTGTTGTTCCAGGAACCGTTGTTGTTGTTACAGTATCCATTGTTGTTGTTCCTTTGTCCTTGCTCTTCCTTCTTGGTTTGAGCAACCAAGAGTTCCTTCAATTGCTTCACGTCATTCTTCGAAGACGTGAGTTGATTGTTGTTGGGCTGAGTTTCTTGGAAGTTAACCCTTTTAAGTCCATCTTCAGCTCCTTGATGGGTGTACTTCTCCATATGCAAAGCTTGCTTCTCGATGAAGTCCCAAGCTTCGTCAATCGCCATGTCCATAAAGGTACCGGAGGAGAGTAGTTGGAGGTTGAACTGGGTGCTTCCGTCCAGTTCCTTGAAGTATATCTCCAATAACTCTAACTTTGGAATCACATGGTGTGGGCAATCCAAAAGAATGTCCTTGAACCGCTCCCATGACTTGGACAAACTCTCCTTATCCTTCATAATGAAAGCGTTGATCTTCCCTCTCATTTCAGCGGTCTTTGAGGGGGGAAAGAATTTGGTCAAGAATTCCGTAGTCATCTCCTCCCATGTGCTAATTTTTCTTGGAGGAAGAGATTGATACCAAGTAAGAGCTCTATCTTTTAAAGAAAAGTAAAAAGGTCTTAGCTTGTAGTTGTTGTTCTCAATTCTTGAGGGTCTCAAGGTCTCCATCAGGATCTCATAGTTTTGAAGATGTTGATGCGGTGATTCCTTTTCTAGCCCTCCGAATTGGCATTGGCGAATCATGGATAGAACTTGCGGTCGAAGTTCATAGTCATGGTCTGCTGGATCTCCTAGGTTAACTCCTGGACGCCTCAGTTGTTGATTGGGGTCCATCCTTTGACCTAGAGTTTGTGGGATTCCTGCAAGAAGAGCGCCTCGGACTGGCATCCGAGGTGGAAGTACCTCGGCCGGGGCGTTAGGTACTAGGACCTGCCTCGGTCGAGGGTCGGGAACTGGATCTTCCCTCGGTCGAAGTTGATATTGGTCTCTTAAAGCTGCCATATCTGCTTCGATTGCTTCAGTCCTGGTACGAGTTTCTTCTTTCTCTTGACTTAGCTCTTCCCTGCTGAGGCGTAGCAGCTCTAGGGCCTCTTTCAATTCGGCCTCAAGATCACGATTGTCTTGGTGGACCATCTTCGCTTCTCTTAAGTGTCGTTTGTATGTCTTTTCTGGTTCGGGATCGTAAGGAACGATTTCCTTCCCAGTGCGGGTTCTTCGCATATACCTAAGAAAGAACCTGCAAAAGTCACTCAAGTAGAGTGGTTAGTAGACACGGGGGCAAGTGCCCCAAGAACAAACCGTAACCGGCTCGGTCTAGACCAAGTCCCCGGCAACGGCGCCAAAAACTTGTTCGCTCCAAACGGTGTGTGCAAGCTTTAAATTTATAACCCTAGACGTAAGCTTAAAACAAGGATGCGAACCCGCAGTGTACGGGTCAATCGTAGTAAAAAGCAAGGAATTCCACGGGTCGATCACAGGGACTTAGTGAAACAAAGTCCAATTACGGTATGCTTAAGCAATCACTAACCACAAGCAATTAAAACAGTCAAAGATGATATAAAAGTCAATAAAGGAAACATGCAATTCTAGGGATTAAAGCATCTAGTTGTGGTTCCAACTCAAGATCTAAATATAAGCGGACAAAGCTGAGGTTTTTGCATAGGGAAGGTGTTACTAAAGTGGAATAGATCACCGGGTAAGTCTCACTACTCACTAATCCAAAACCGTAACTCCTATTACCGGGTAAGTCTCAAGGAATTAAGATAAAGAACTATAATCTCAAACTAACACACCATCTAAGGGAATAGAATCAACCTTTACCGGGTAAGTCTCAGGCTAACTCACAAAGATGGGATGAAAGCACACTCAAACCCCAATAAAGGATAAACCTTTATTACCTACACTTACGATCTTAGGTAAACAAACAAAGGAATTACCAGGTAAGTCTCATCCTAGGCTTGCATTGAACCAGGAAATGTGTAATAAGAATATGATTTGGCAAACTCTAACACTTAACTCTCAGTTTAGGATCAGATAAGTCACCTCGGTCAGAAGAATTCCACCCCGGCCGAGATGTTCATCGACTGAGCGAGATGCTTAGGGTTAAGGTTAAAGACTCGAACTTTCAAGATCCTACTGGAATCTAAGATTATTCTATCATTGTTTTTCCCACAACCTTCAGCCAATCACCCTAAAATCACACAAGGAGATTAGCCACTCATCATCATGAAAGTATTAATCAAATATATGGGAAGAAGGTGAATATTTGAACAAGAAGAATTTAATGAAAAGACTTCAATAACTGAATCAAATATCACAACAAAGCATTCCTTGGATAGAAATCCAACAAGACAAGACAATAAGGAAGAGAATCTAAGGTAATCTTACAAGAAAACCTTCAAAATCTATCAAAGCTACAATCTTCCTTCTTCAACCTTCAAAAAGGTTCTTCAAATCTCCCAACTGGAGGATGCCGGATTTGTCAGAAATCCGACCCTTTTTATAGGAAAATAACTCTCCAAAGATAAGATATCTTAGAAAGATCTCTTCCCATAAAAATAGGTAAAATATAAGATCTAGTATATCTTCTTCCTTCCAGGAGCTCAGCCCAAAAATATAAGATCTCTTTCCAAAGATAAAGATCTCAGCCAAGAATAAAATATTCTTGCCGCGTCCCAGGTGTTCGCCTCGGTCGAGTCGACTTCTCTGGATCACCTCGGTCAAGGTGAATCTGTGGTCAACCGAGGTGAGTCACAACTGAATGTGAAATCTCTCAAATCTGGTCCAAAGTGAATCTCTAATCCATGGCTATGCTTCCTGGATGGTTCCTTATGTTCCTGAATGTAGCTCCAATGACTCCATAACTCCTTTTGCTCCTTTTTGATGCAAAACGTGCCATTTTACCTAAGATTACAACAAAACTAGGTGTAGACCTCGATTCCCGCAAAGGTAGATGAAATGGTAATATAATCACATAATATACATACAAACATGCAGATTATGAAAGATAAAACGTCCAAACAAACCCCAAAATATAGACTATAATTCATGCTATCAGATCTTACAATGGATCCTGACCCTAGCCTAACAACAAGCTCACTGGATCTTACAACAAGGCACAAGTAGAGGAAAAACCAAATACATAAAAGATGTATATGATACATCAAAACTGTTTGCAACACAAAGCCGAGTACAAAACATCAAACATAAACATCTGATAGAAAAGATCCCATATCCCACACATCCTAATGTACAAAAGTCCTCGGCTGGTCACACCATCTAGCTCACTCTACAGTCTTCCTAACCTGCTGATCATCTACAACCCGGTATACACCGTTAGCTACAACAATGAATAAGTATGAAAGTAATAGCACAAACACACATCAATATCTCATACATGCAATGCCACACACATTCATTTATTATCTTTCATTACGTTATTCAATTACTAATTCAACTTCTTTTATAACACGAGGAGCCTTCAGAACCCCATCCCATCCAACGTAACACAGGAGTTTTGCATGGGGGTGATCATCACTAGTCCCCTCCTGTGAGATCATCTTCAGGGCACCTCCTCCTACCCGCAGGCGGAGGCAAGTGGTCACGACCCGTTATAATACACTTGTGCCAATTAAAGTAATAAATGGTCATCCTAGTCCGGTTTAGGTCATAAATGCACAATCATATGAACACACACAACCATCACAATCACACAAACTCATAACTGTATGCTAAGTAAGTCATATGGACTTACCTCACACACTCGTATCCAATACCACGTCACAACTTCCCCTTGGGGAAGAAATCAAAGCCTGCAATAGTAAGGCACACAACATCACAAACTGCAAGGGCTAGGAGACTCGTCTCCATAACCAGAACCAACCTATAACGTCAACTAAACCTCAAGATCATAACAAGCTCACATATGCCTACAACATAATCTCAACATCAAACGAGTGCCTAAGGCACATCTCTAACATACAACTCATCCTAACCAAGCTAGCCTAGCTAACATCTACGCCAAGGCCAAAGGAAAGGAAGGAAGGAAGACATACTAACAAGGTATGCACCAACAGAAGCAAGGAACTCCAAGCTAACCCAGTGAGGCGCAGGGGCGGCTCACACCAAGCGTAGGGGAGGCTCAGAGGCAGGCGGAGGGGCGGCCAAAGTCAGGCGCAGGGGAGGTTGTCTATGAAGAATGTTGGCCCCGACTTCTCTTCGATCTCTTTCTCGACTCTCTTCACTTCTTCAACACACCACATCAACACATATGTATACATACACATATATGATCATCAAACCATCCAAGAAAGGATCCACACAAGCTCAACTTGTGATCCTAAGCTAGAAAGAACAAGAAAGAAGCAAAGAAGAAAGAAAAAAGATGGGGAAGAAAGGTCTCACCTCAGCAAACCCTAGGCAGCAACCAAGAGCATCTACACACCTCACAACCTTAGCACCACAACAACAACACTCGGCAACATCCTCAAGATCATCAAAGCTCAAAACCTCAAGCAAACTCTCACAAACTCAAAGGAAGATCAAGAAGAGGAGAAGAGGAAGAAGAAGAGCGTAAAGGAGGTGAAGAAAGTGGAATAAGGTAAGAAAACCCCTCATCTGAAGGAATGGGAGGCTTACGAAGGAAGCCAGCCGTAAAGCACGGGTCAAAGAGTCAACAAAAGCGGTTGCACCTACATAGAGCCGCAGGGGCGGCCCATGTGGTGCGCAGGTGCGGCTGCCAGGATTAGCCTAAGGCTCAGCAAGGACTCCTAGGCTCCAAGGACTAAGGTTCTTACATTGGACCTCATAACGAGTCCCGAACCTCAGAGTAGTAATGACACGACGGATCTTAAAAAAGGCACAAGTAAATGAAAACCGAAACTCATAATAAAACCAAAGGTTATAACAAAGAGAAACATAAAAGACTCGCAGCCGAATTCAAAACAAAGGGAAAAACAACAACATAAATATAAACCCGATCCGTCCTATAATGTATGGGAATCTAGGATGACCACACAGTCCGGATCACTTAACAACATCCCTAACATGCGCAACATCTACAACATCGGTATAAACCGTTATCTAACATTCTAGATATCAGAAAGTTAGTAAAGGCACAAGTACACATAAGGTAATATAAACATATTGCATGCTCTCACACAACCGGTTATTATCTTTCATAAAGTTGTTCATTACTAATTCAACTTCTTTTTTCACACGAGAATCTCCCGAAACTCGCCTCCGCTTCCGTCTACCAACAGGAATAGATCAGTATTATTCGTTACTTGCAGGTCTGGGTTGCGAAAGCACCTCCTAGTCTCCTGTAGAGCTAGACAAGTAATTACCGTCCGGTTATCATACACTTGGGCCAATTACGGTATAAAAGGCCAATTCTAGTCCGGTTATCCGTTATAACAATAAACAACACAAACAAGCCAATATACGGAATGAAGCTAAGTAAGTCATAGGGACTTACCTCACTCGAAGGTAAATTCAAAGGTCAGAAACAACTCAGTTTCCCGCAGGAAAGAAGGACGGAAAGCCAGCTCAACAAGGCATAACGAATTAGGAATGAAACGATTTTTAGAAGTCTATAACTTTTAGTCTTAATGATCTCTAAGAGATCTCCACAAGCTAAGGTCTCAACCTTAGTCTTACAGATCATCAAGGGTCAACAACATCCAACATAACTCAAGGAAGGAACGAGGGAAGCAATAAAGGAAGCAGCTCACCAAAGACGGGAGAAACTAGGGGAAAACAACAGGGGCGGCAGACAACATTGTACGGGCGGCACTGGGCAGGATCCGTAGGGGCCGCTTGACAGGGCGCGGGGGGGGGGG
>BSUD01000002.1:57249087-57414294 GCA_033239045.1 Fagopyrum esculentum
GGGGGGGGGGGGGGGGGGGGGGGGAGCGTGACAAAAAGTGATGGTCGACTCCTTCGACAGCAAGGAACTCAACAAAGGCCAAAGCTTGCTTCTCTCAACACACACATGTCATAACTAAACCAACGGAGCCTGTGAACATCAACGAATCAACAACGAGAAGGCCAACAAGATTCAAGACACGATATTGATCCTTGGAGAAGAAGAAAGGAGAAAGCAAGATAAGTAGATGGGAGGGAAGATGCCACAAGCTCAAGAACGTTTAAGAGAAACACAGAGAAGAAGACTTACACGTTCAGCAGGGTTCACAAGGGAAGAAGGCTTCTACTTTCGAGGTTGAAGAAGAACGTATGCAAGGAACGGAAAAAGGAAGAGAAAGTGGGAAATTATAGGAAACGATGGAAAATGATAGAAGGAAGGACGTCTTAGGGTTTAGAAGATCCAGAAAACCAGCCCAAAGATATAAAATCAGATCTTCTATGAAAAGGAAACAAGATAGAACGTAAAAGGAAAGAACATCTTACGATATGGGGTCTCCCGCACCTACGACATGACCCCACCACGACTGCGGCTGGCCGTTGGGGCAGCCACTGTCACCGCGGGGGCGGTTACAAACTTTACTTGCCGCTGGGGCGGCCACTGTCACCGCGGGACGGTGACAGCCAGAAAATCGGATGTTACACAAAGTTTGGTCTCCATCCTAGAAAAGAGTTATTTTTAGTATAAGTGTCATCTTTGATTAGAGTTTTATGCTTAACTCAACAATGAAGCCAGTGAAATCAGGGGAGAAGAGCATCGTTGATAAATAGGTGGAGATCCAATTTCTTCCTCAAGCAAAAGAGGAACATCTACATTCAGAAGCTGAGCTACCTGAATCTATAACATTAGAAAATCAACCACCAAAAGCTATTCACTAGAGCTTAGTTGAGAATGCTCAAGAAGAGTTACCTTAATTCTTCCACAAAGGTAAGGTTTTGAGGATATGGTTGATTATGCTCTACAGGTTTCTGAAGAGGTGGATACTCATGAACCATCCACCTATAGAGAAGTTATATGGACTTAAGCAGTCTTCGAGGCAATGGTACAAGAGATGTAACAATTACATGATAGAGATTGGTTACAACAAGAATTCTTATGATTGGTATATGTACTATAACGAGCTGAAGGATGATTATTTCTCTCATCTATCTAGTCTTGTATGTAGATGATATGCTAATAGCTACAAATAAAAAGTATGACATTCAAAAGCCGAAGCATCTCCTAAGTGTTGAGTTTGAGATGAAGGATCTAGGAGCAACTCGAAAATACTAGGAATGGAGATTCTTAAAGATAAGGGTCATAAGAAGCTTTTCTTATCAGAAAAAAGCTACATTAAAAAAGTGTTGTGAAGGTTTGAAATGTCATCGGCCAAGCCTATTGATACACCTAGTGTTGCTAACATCTATCTTACTGATAACACGATTTATAGCATAGTTTTAGGTGTACATTTAGATAGAATTCTCGCTCATTCATGCATGATCTAACATTAGTTCAAGACGTTTTGCACCCAATTCACGTATTTTGTCGAGATAGACGTCTACACGGACTTGTGCGCATTTTGTAGGTATTTCGGGAAGTTTAGGAGCTTAAACGGTGCGTTTGAGGGTCGTTCATTTAGATGACACACCCTCGGACCCATTAGGACACAAGCCAAGGGCTGAGGAGGACTCATGGAACCTTGCCAACACAAGCCATGCACCAAATCACAGCTTAATGATCCAAGGCGAAGTTTCTGCATAGAATCACGGTTCTCTGACGAACCACGGCCGTGGAAATGACCGTGGATTTTGCCAGATTCTCGTGACAGCTGTGCCACGACTCTCATGGCCAGCTCATGCACAATTTGTTATAAAAGTGGTCCTTGATGGGTTGTTTGAGGAGCTGGGGTAGTTTGGGAGCAGCTCATCCATTATCCATTTCTCTAACAAATATATTCTCAAAAGAAGAAGATTTTTTCTAGGAAGGAGTGTGCCAAAGAGAAGAAGAAAGGTTCCATTGAAGAGGAGAGAAGAACACACACCATAGCTTTCTTGTATTTCGGATTTTATTTCTAGAGCTTTGTGAATCCTTGAAACCTTCTTTTGGAAGGGTTGTAAGTTGCTCTAATTCTAATTTCAGATTGGTTTGCTTTTGAAGTTCACTTGTTCACCTCTTTTCTTTCATCATCTTGCAATGAATGTTATGATTTCATGTTTGTTTGTTTCGATTTCCATTATGAATGTTGTAGGCTAAATTGATGTGATTCTGGGGTAAGGAAAGGATGGTTATGGCTAGAACTATGATAGGACGGACTTAGATTTAACTTTGGATGATTTTCGCTTATGAACGTAGCTTCTGTTAGAAATCACGGGTAGTTCTTGTAGAACCACGGTAGTGGTTTCTGTAGAACAAACCGTGATTTTCCCTGGTTCGAAGGATCTTACCTTAAATCTATAAAATGTTGAAACCCTAAGTTTTTGCTGAGTTTAACCTACCCTAGAGTGTCCTAGTGTAGTGACTAAGTGTTAGGAGAGACTTACCCTGTCATCCTTACCTTAGAGTCTAGAATAGCAAACCTTAGGTAGTGGTGAGCCTAATAAGCCGCCATTAGATTAGATGTGCTAGGATAGTTGATTAGGACTTCCCTTTCCAAGACTTACCTGGTAAGGATAGGTTAGATCCCCAATTAACAAATCCGGTTCGTGTAGAATTCCTATTCTTAGGTTCTTAGAGACTTACCCGGTAATGAGACCTTAGGTGTGGACTAGTTGGACCATGAGACCTACCCGGTAATTGATCCCAAGTTAGATACATTTAATCCCAACATATCATAGTGAAATCCAAAGAATGAATAGATAACTTGAGTTCTATGCCATTACCGGAATTTCCGACCCCTAGAATCCGTCTCTTCTTTCCTTGATCATTATCTCGTTTAGTTGTCTATTGTGCTTATTTTTAGTTAGTTTGATTGTCTACTTTGCATGAATTGTGATCTTTGATTGATCACCAAAAACCAACCAAAAACAATTGAGATTTTCATTTCTTTGTTTCCTTCTTTTCTCACCTTAGATTTTCACTAAACTAAATCACAAAACCGAATCAATTTCACCTTAGTCTTTGTGTTCGACCTCGGAATACTATCCATACTACAAACGTCCCGTACACTGCGGGTGCGCTAGGAGTTAGGATAAATATAACGAGTATAAATTTAAGGCTTATTGCGTGCACACTTCTTAGCGTAACAAGTTTTTGGCGCCGTTGCCGGGGACTAGGTCTAGATTGAGTCTATTTTGTGATTGTTTCTAGTGTAGATCTTTCTTGTTGCTTTTGATCTCTCTTTGGTTTGTGTCTTTGCTTTTCAGGACATCTATTACTCTTTAGGTGTATGCGAAGATCTCGTGGCAAGGATTTAGCTCCATTCGATCCAGAACCGGAGAAAACCCTTCGATCTAGGTCTAAGAACATCCGAAAAGAGAGAGAGATGGCCGGTAGAAATCTTCAAGCTGAGTTGGATGAAGCCTTAGAGCAAATAAGGCTAAGAGATGAACTCTTGGAGGAAGAAAGGAGACTTGCCATTGAGAGGCAAGAGGAAACAAGGAGGGAGATTGAGGAGATTAGGCAAGCCCTTGTTCAAGGAGAGCTTAATCGCCGACAACCTCCACCACCTCCACCACAACCGCAGCCGGCGGCTAATGTTAGGGTTGTACCTATTGCTATTGAGGAGCCACAAACCCTAGGGAGACGTATGGATCCGGCACAAAGAGCACACCGACCGGGTGTGAATCTAGGAGATCCCGCGACCCACAACTATGAGCTCCGCCCTCAAGTTCTACAAATGATCCGGCATAATCAATTTGGAGGGATGGAAGGAGAGTCTCCTCATCAACACTTGATGAATTATTAGATCTTGATGGAGACTCTTAGACCGCCAAGATTGGAGAGCAACAACCATAAGCTTAGGGCTTTTTCCTTCTCTCTTAAGGATAAAGCCTTAGCTTGGTATCAATCTATTCCTCAAGGGCGAGTTGGTACTTGGGAGGAGATGACAACCGAGTTCTTGACCAAGTTCTTCCCACCTTCCAAGACCACCGAGTTAAGAGGGAAGATCAATGCCTTCATGATGAGGGATAGAGAAAGTTTGTTCATGTCTTCGGAGAGATTCAAAGACCTTCTCCTAGATTGCCCACACCATGGCATACCGAAAATTGAGCTATTGGAAATCTACTTCAAAGGACTTGATGAAGATAGCCAATTCAAGCTTCAATCTCTTTCCGGTGGGACATTTATGGAGAAACATGTAGATGATGCTTGGGAGTTTTTGGAGAAGCAAGCTCTAGTGATTGAGAAGTACTCTCATAGGAAGAGTGAAGGAAGAAAGGCGGGAGCATACGAGGTGAGCGAAGTCACCATGAGCAATTTCAAGCTTGACGCCATCAACAACGAATTGAAATCCTTGAGAGAGTTGTGCACTACATCCTTGAAGAGCCACGCAACTCCTCAAGTGCTTCCACAAGCTAGCTTGTCTTCCAAGGAGGAGGATGTGAATTATATGGGAAGGGGAAACTTCAACAATTACCAAGGCCCAAGGAATTTCAACAACCGGCAATTCAACAATTACCGGCCCAACCACAAACATCCCGGATTTTCTTACTCTAACCCGGATGGAGCCTTGAACCCTCCCACCTCCACAAGCACAACTCCACCACAAAGAGCTTCACAAGAACCTCCACCCGGTTTTTCTCAACCTTCAAAGGATAGGACCGAAGTCATGTTTGAGCAATTGCTAGGAAGGTTGAGTGGACTTGAGAGCACCGTGACTTCAATTTCTAAGGCTCAAAAGGTCTTGGGAGCACAAGTCTTTCAAAAGGCGGGTGAAGCACATAGATATCCGGGAAAGCTTCCCGGAAGAACCGAAGACAACCCAAGAGGCCAAGTGTTGGCTATCACAACAAGGAGTGGGTTGAGTATGAAGGATCCTTTGCCCAAGGACCAAGCTAAGGGAAAGCAAGTAGTGGTAGAAGAGGGAAGAAAGCAAGAAGATGGAGACAAGAGCAAAGATGTAGAGCCAACCTATATGGCACCGCCTCCATACAAGCCACCACTACCGTTCCCACAATCAAGAGCAAGAGCTCGTTTGGACAATCACTTTGGTAAGTTCCTTGAACTAATGTCCAAGTTACATATTAACATTCCGTTCATGGATGCCATCTTAGGAATGCCGGCATATGGCAAGTTCTTGAAGGAAATACTCTCCAACAAAAGGAAGTTGGAGGAGTATGGGGAGATAAGGATGACCAAGAGATCCTCAGAATTGATCCAAACCATGAAGGAGGAGATGCCCCCCAAGTTAAGGGATCCGGGCTCTTTTTGCGTCCCAATAGGAGTGGGAGATGTGAAGTACGAGGCCCTTTGTGATCTTGGGGCGAGTGTAAGCATCATACCGCTTGCACTTAGCAACAAGGTCGGGCTAGGAGAGCCAAAGCCGGTCAAGATTACCCTCTATATGGCGGACCGTTCTATCACTCATCCGGTTGGGATTCTAGAGGACATCCCGGTGCAATTAGGAGGATTCTATGTACCGATTGACTTTGTCGTCTTGGACATTCCGGCGGATTATCCGGTTCCCATCATCCTAGGAAGACCTTTCCTAGCCACCTCCGGATGCTTAGTGGATTGCAAGAACGGGACTCTCTCCTTCAACATTGGAGAGGAGAACATCAAGTTCAAGCTGTCCACAATGATGAAAGGGTCAACCCTTGATGAAGATATCTTCAACATAGTCGAGCAAGAAGAATCTAGAGAAGTTGTGAGCTCGATCTTGATCAAGGATCCTTTGGAAAAGGTTCTCACCTTAAGTATGATGGAGGAAGGCATTGAGGAGGATTGCAATGAAGAGATCAAAGCCTTGGAGGCATTGGAAGAGGAGCCAAGAGTTGGATTTGAGAGCCACGAAGAGGTGGTGAACAGCTGCAAGTTCCACGGTCGAGATTTAGGTTCCACGGCCGTCAAACTCTCTGGACAACTCCGAGAAGCAAGCTTGGCAAGAACCACGGCCGTGGAAGATGAGCAACCCGTGTTTCCAACCGTGGTTTTCCCTAAATCAGCTCTTGATGATGATCAAGCTTCTAGGAACCATGGGGAGTCTTCCTTTGCTTTGGATTCATCTCATCCAACCCTATTTGGATCATCTTCAACCGATAAATGTCCTCCCTTACTTGAACTTAAACCCCTCCCCTCTCATTTAAAGTATGCATTTCTTGGTGATAATTCTACATATCCTGTGATTGTTAATGCATGCTTGAGTGATGATGAACTTGCTAAATTGCTGTATGAACTAAGATTGCATAGGAAAGCCATTGGTTATACTATTGATGATTTGGTTGGCATTAAGCCATCTTTGTGCATGCATAAGATAATGATGGAAGATAACCACAAGCCCTCTATTGAACATCAAAGGAGATTGAATCCTATAATGAAAGAGGTGGTCAAAAAGGAAATCATTAAGTTGTTAGATGCGGGAATTATCTACCATATCTCGGATAGTAAGTGGGTTAGTCCCGTTCATGTAGTGCCTAAGAAGGGTGGGATGACGGTAGTAACTAATGAGAACAATGAACTAATACCAACTAGGACGGTCACGGGATGGAGGATGTGTATAGATTATAGGAAGTTAAACATGGCCTCTAGGAAAGATCACTTCCCCCTCCCCTTCATTGACCAAATGCTAGAAAGGTTAGCTCAACACTCTCATTTTTGCTATTTAGATGGGTATAGTGGGTTCTTCCAAATCCCTATCCACCCCGATGACCAAGAGAAAACGACTTTTACATGTCCATGGGGTACCTTTGCATATAGGAGAATGCCATTTGGGTTGTGTAATGCACCCGCCACCTTCCAAAGGTGTATGATGGCTATCTTTTCGGAATACATAGAAAATATCATGGAAGTGTTCATGGATGATTTCTCTGTTTATGGTTCTTCTTTTGATGATTGCTTGGCTAACTTATCATTAGTGTTGCAAAGATGTGAGGAGACAAATCTTGTCTTAAATTGGGAAAAATGCCACTTCATGGTAAGTGAAGGGATTGTGTTAGGGAACTTGGTGTCTAACCGTGGCATTGAGGTTGATAGGGCTAAGATCGAAACGATAGAGAAGTTGCCACCACCTACCTCGGTGAAGGGGGTAAGGAGTTTCTTAGGGCATGCCGGTTTTTACCGGAGGTTTATTCAAGACTTCTCTAAAATTTCTAAGCCTCTCACTAACCTACTAATGAAGGATGTTGATTTTGTCTTTTCCAAGGATTGTCTTGAAGCTTTTTGTAGGTTGAAGAACGCCTTGATCTCCGCACCTATCATGCAACCTCCGGATTGGAGTCTACCGTTTGAGATCATGTGCGATGCAAGCGATGTGGCCGTTGGGGCCGTTTTAGGGCAAAGGAAAGAAGGGCGCACTCATGCTATTTACTATGCTAGCAAGACGCTAGATGATGCCCAACTCAATTATGCTACTACCGAGAAGGAGTTGTTAGCGGTGGTGTATGCATTTGAGAAGTTCCGCTCATACCTTGTTGGAGCGAAGGTCATAGTTTATACGGATCATGCGGCGATCCGTTATCTACTTACAAAGAAGGATACCAAACCAAGGTTGATTCGGTGGATCCTTCTTCTTCAAGAATTTGATTTGGAGATACGAGATAAGAAGGGATCCGAGAACTCCGTAGCGGATCACCTTAGTAGACTCCCACCGTTGGAGCTTGGGAAAGACAACATCCCGATAGATGATTCATTCCGGGATGAACAATTGCAATTGGTGGAAGAATGCTTGTTCCAAGTGGCTAGAGGAAGTGAGCCATGGTATGCCGACATTGTGAACTACTTGGTGTGTGAGGAAGTGCCTCCCGGATTAACATATGCACAAAGGAAGAAGTTCTTCAACGATGTAAGGCATTACTATTGGAGTGAGTCACTTCTATTCAAGAGAGGCCCGGATGGGGTGCTTAGAAGATGCATACCGGAAGATGAAATGGAAAGTTTGATCCGGCATTGTCACTCCTTACCATGTGGAGGCCATGCTAGCTCACACAAGACGTGTGCAAAGGTATTGCAATCCGGTTTTTATTGGCCTAACTTGTTTAGAGATGTGCAAGGTTTTGTAGCGGCATGTGATGCTTGCCAAAGGACGGGCAACATCTCAAGGAGGAATGAAATGCCCTTGAATAACATCCAAGAAGTTGAGATTTTTTATGTGTGGGGTGTAGACTTCATGGGATCATTCCCTTCTTCATGTGGCAATCTCTTCATCCTATTGGCGGTGGATTATGTGTCAAGGTGGGTAGAGGCAATCGCTTCTCCTACGAATGATGCCAAGGTGGTAGTGCGATTCTTCAACCGGGTGATCTTCCCTAGGTTTGGAACACCAAGGGTAATCATTAGTGATGGAGGGAAGCACTTCACAAATAGGAACTTTGGAGCACTTTTGGCCAAGTATGGGGTGACTCATAAGGTGGCAACACCTTACCACCCCCAAACTAGTGGTCAAGTGGAGATCTCCAACCGAGAGATCAAGGCCATCCTCGAGAAGACGGTGTCTAGGACAAGGAAGGATTGGGCTATGAAGCTCAATGACGCACTATGGGCATATAGAACCGCCTTCATAACACCAATTGGAACCACTCCCTACAAGTTGGTCTATGGCAAGTCTTGCCATCTCCCGGTGGAAATGGAACATAGAGCTTATTGGGCCATTAAGTGGCTAAATTTTGACCTCAAGGAAGCGGGAGAAAAGAGGTTGCTTGATATCAATGCCCTTGAGGAGATCCGGTTGGAAGCTTATGAGAATGCCCGGATCTACAAAGAGAGAACCAAAAGATGGCATGACAAGAGGATTATCCCAAAGGAGTTGAGTGAAGGAGATTTTGTCCTTCTCTTCAACTCAAGGCTAAGACTCTTTCCCGGAAAGCTCAAATCAAGATGGACCGGGCCATATGTGGTGAAGAAGATCTTTCCCCACGGAGCAATTGAAATAGGAGGGGAGCATTGTGGAGATTTCAAAGTGAATGGGCATCGCTTAAAGAAGTATATTCCGGGAGCCCCGATAGACATGATTGCCCCGCTTCACCTTGAATAGACGTTCCCGAGTTTGGTCAAGCTAATGACCTTAAAGAAGCACTTGGTGGGAGGCAACCCATCGGTAACATTTTCCCTTTTCATTTTTATTTTTGCTTAGATTTTTCTGTTTTTGTGTGCTTTGTGTGTGTTTTGTCTATTTTCATATGTGTGCTAGAGCATTAATGGCGTTGGAAGCCTTTCTTGGCAATGAAAATGATGATGATGAAACCCTCACCAATTATGGGTGGAGCGGACGCGGAACTTGGACGGCTAGCGGTGCCTAGCGCGGGTTCCGAAGCTTTGAAGGATGCTTAGAGCTCTCTACCATGGTTGAAAGGATCATCCAACATCAATTCACTTGAGAATTCCCAAATACCATAGCAAACAATTTTACATTGTGAGAACCTTCTTTCACTCTCTCTACTTTATTTACACATTGGGGACAATGTGTTTCTAAGTATGGGGTGGGGTTTGCATGATCCTTTGCATAATGAGCATCTAGAATAGTTTAAAATCTTTACATATCTTGCATTGTACATACTTAAAACGAAAATCCCATAAAAATCAGAAAATTTTAAAAATTTTTGTGCTTTCTAGGCTTGGATATGATCCTAATGATGAAACTTGTCTTGTGATTGGCTATTGATAGCCTTATGTGTTGAATTGATAAATGCATATGTGGACTTGAACTACTTCTCTTAAATTCTATGAATGACTTATGATCATGATGATTGCCTAGAATGGATTGAGTATTGAAAGTCGAAATTACATGATAGTTCTTGCATACCATCTAGGAATGAATGAGGCACTTCATCTTTCTCTAAATCTCATCTTGATCATGATTGCTTGAGCACCTCAATTGATAAAAAATCGACCTCCTTTAAACCCATCCGGGAATAGGAGCATGCTAGTGTGTTGAAATGTGCGAAAAGCAAGTGCGGGGTGAAGATATGATGAAAAGAATGTCGTGAATGGAATGCTGAAATTATTGTGGAAGTGTAGCCAAAATATAGGTTTGGAGGCGTTGGTTTAAATGACAATTAACTCGGTACACTTCACATAATCGGGTGTTGGTGCCTTGCCAAAGTCAAATGAACCAATAGCCCTAACGAGCTTTGGTATGTGTGCCCGGTGTGGATGCACCTCGAAAAAGAGAAAAATCCCGAGGATGGCTAATCACCGAGGTTTCGGCTATTGTACACCAATGCCATTGTCTCAAAAATGAGTTAAAGAAAAAGAAAAGAAAACAAGATAGGGAAAAATATACACTTGGGGGAAGTTGATCGAGGACAAGGAAGTGAAGTTAGTTCCATTCCCGGATTAGCATCACATACCTAGAAAATTCCCCTCCCAATTGCAACGTTTCTTGGCCTTTTATGTCACAAGCCCTTATGACCTACTTGCATGTTTGTAAGACTTAGTAATCTAGATTGGATAGACTCTTGATCTTCTTGACATCTTCATCCTCACATCTCATGCATGCTTTTGAGTTAAGTACAATTGTCTTTCCATGCCCTTATTGTTTGATACATAATTGCTTATCCAATTGCCAATGATCATGACTATGAAGGTGATCCATTAGTAGAAGCACAAAACCCAAAAAGATTTTGCACTTTTTATGCATACATAAATCATGTCATCTCTTAGTCTATAGTTGGGAATTTGCTCGGGGACGAGCAAACCTTAAGTATGGGGTATTTTGATAACACGATTTATAGCATAGTTTTAGGTGTACATTTAGATAGAATTCTCGCTCATTCATGCATGATCTAACATTAGTTCAAGACGTTTTGCACCCAATTCACGTATTTTGTCGAGATAGACGTCTACACGGACTTGTGCGCGTTTTGTAGGTATTTCGGGAAGTTTAGGAGCTTAAAAGGTGCGTTTGAGGGTTGTTCATTTAACTGACACACCCTCGGACCCATTAGGACACAAGCCAAGGGCTGAGGAGGACTCATGGAACCTTGCCAACACAAGCCATGCACCAAATCACAGCTTAATGATCCAAGGCGAAGTTTCTACATAGAATCACGGTTCTCTGACGAACCACGGCCGTGGAAATGACCGTGGATTTTGCCAGATTCTCGTGACAGCTGTGCCACGACTCTCATGGCCAGCTCATGCACAATTTGTTATAAAAGTGGTCCTTGATGGGTTGTTTGAGGAGCTGGGGTAGTTTGGGAGCAGCTCATCCATTATCCATTTCTCTAACAAATATATTCTCAAAAGAAGAAGATTTTTTCTAGGAAGGAGTGTGCCAAAGAGAAGAAGAAAGGTTCCATTAAAGAGGAGAGAAGAACACACACCATAGCTTTCTTGTATTTCGGATTTTATTTCTAGAGCTTTGTGAATCCTTGAAACCTTCTTTTGGAAGGGTTGTAAGTTGCTCTAATTCTAATTTCAGATTGGTTTGCTTTTGAAGTTCACTTGTTCACCTCTTTTCTTTCATCATCTTGCAATGAATGTTATGATTTCATGTTTGTTTGTTTCGATTTCCATTATGAATGTTGTAGGCTAAATTGATGTGATTCTGGGGTAAGGAAAGGATGGTTATGGCTAGAACTATGATAGGACGGACTTAGATTTAACTTTGGATGATTTTCGCTTATGAACGTAGCTTCTGTTAGAAATCACGGGTAGTTCTTGTAGAACCACGGTCGTGGTTTCTGTAGAACAAACCGTGATTTTCCCTGGTTCGAAGGATCTTACCTTAAATCTATAAAATGTTGAAACCCTAAGTTTTTGCTGAGTTTAACCTACCCTAGAGTGTCCTAGTGTAGTGACTAAGTTTTAGGAGAGACTTACCCGGTAATCCTTACCTTAGAGTCTAGAATAGAAAACCTTAGGTAGTGGTGAGCCTAATAAGCCGCCATTGGATTAGATGTGCTAGGATAGTTGATTAGGACTTCCCTTTCCAAGACTTACCCGGTAAGGATAGGTTAGATCCCCAATTAACAAATCTGGTTCGTGTAGAATTCCTATCCTTAGGTTCTTAGAGACTTACCCGGTAATGAGACCTTAGGTGTGGACTAGTTGGACCATGAGACCTACCCGGTAATTGATCCCAAGTTAGATACATTTAATCCCAACATATCATAGTGAAATCCAAAGAATGAATAGATAACTTGAGCTCTATGCCATTACCGGAATTTCCGACCCCTAGAATCCGTCTCTTCTTTCCTTGATCATTATCTCGTTTAGTTGTCTATTGTGCTTATTTTTAGTTAGTTTGATTGTCTACTTTGCATGAATTGTGATCTTTGATTGATCACCAAAAACCAACCAAAAACAATTGAGATTTTCATTTCTTTGTTTCCTTCTTTTCTCACCTTAGATTTTCACTAAACTAAATCACAAAACCGAATCAATTTCACCTTAGTCTCTGTGTTCGACCTCGGAATACTATCCATACTACAAACGTCCCGTACACTGCGGGTGCGCTAGGAGTTAGGATAAATATAACGAGTATAAATTTAAGGCTTATTGCGTGCACACTTTTTAGCGTAACACTTACCACTTTATTTTGACCTTAATCGGATGAGGAGTAGGAGTATATATCGCGAGTCCTTTATTGTAACACCCCGAATCCGCGGGACTCAGAGTGCTATATTGGGCTAAGATCTCACAATGGATCCTGACCCTAGCCTAACAACAAGTTCGTTGGATCTTACAATAAGGCACATGTAGATTAAAACCATATACATAAAGTTGTATAAGGTACATCAAAAAGGTTTTACAACAACAAATCCGAGTACAAAACAACATCCATAAACATCGGATACAAAAGATATCCCATATCCCACGCAACCCTAATGTACAGAAGTCCTCGGCTGGTCACCCCATTTGGCTCACTCTGCAGTCTTCCTAACCTGTAGATCATCTACAACACGGTATACACCGTTAGCTACAGCAATGAATAAGCATGAAGGTAATGGCACAAACACACATCAACATCTCATACATGCAATGCCACACACATTCATTTATTATCTTTCCATTACATTATTCCATTACTAATTCAACTAATTTTGTAACACGAGGAGCCTCAAGAACCTCGTCCCTTCCAACGTAACAGAGGGGTTTTGCATGGGGCTGATCATCACTCGTCCCCCCTGCGAGATCATCTTCAAGGCACCTCCTCCTACCAGCAGGGGGAGGCAAGTGGTCACGACCCGTTACAGCTTCCTCTTGGGGAAGTAATCAATGCCTGCAATAGCAAGGCACACATCATCACATACTGTAAAGGTTAGGAGACTCGTCTCCATAACCATAACCAACCTACAACCTTAATCTAAACCTCGAGATCATAACATGCTCACAGGTGCCTAAGGCATAACCTCAATGTAAACACGTCACAGCTTCCCCTTGGGGAAGCTGTATCACGTCACAACTTCCCCTTGGGGAAGTAATCAATGCCTGCAATATCAAGGCACACATCATCACATACTGTAAAGGTTAGGAGACTCGTATCCATAACCATAACCAACCTACAACCTCAATCTAAACCTCGAGATCATAACATGCTCACAGGTGCCTAAGGCATAACCTCAATGTAAACACAAGTGTTTAAGGCACATCTCTATCATGCAACTCATCCTAATCAAGCTAGCCTAGCCAACATCTAAGCCAAGACCAAAGAAAAGGAAAGAAGGAATCATACCAACAAGGTATGCCCTGGACGCATTAGCTGAAACGAAGGATGCAAGGGCTGAACCAGTGAGGCGCAGGGGCGGCTCACTCAGGGCGCAGGGGCGGTTCACAACAGCTGCAGGGGCGGCCTGGTGCAGGCGCAGGGGCGGCTGTCTGTGCAAAAGGTTGGCCCCGACTTTTCTTCGATCTCTTTCTCGACTCTCTTCACTTCTTCATCACACATCAACATCACACATACATATATACACATGTATGAACATCAGAATAACTAGGAAAGGATCCACACAAGCTCAACTTGTGATCCTAAGCTAATGAAGGAAGAAAAAAGCAAGGAAGAAGAAGGAAAGAAGGTATAGATGGAGATCTTACCAAAGCAGCTAAAGGAAGGGAAGAACATCCACACCACTACACAACCACGTCAGCAACAACAAGGCTCAGCATCCTCATCAAGGATTCAACCCACACAAGCCTAGATCGAGATCTATTCTAGATTCTCACAAGAACAAGATCAAAGAAAGAGATCCAAGGAAGAAAGGGAGAGAAGAAGATGAACGTGCAGAAGAAGAGGTTGGAGAGATGAAGAAACCCTTCATCTCAAGTCTAAGATGGCTTATAATGGAAGCCAGCCGCAAAGCACAAGTCAAAGGGTCAACGAAGGCGGCTGCAACCACACAGAGCCGCAGGGGCGGACACAATGAGGCGCACGGGAGCCTAGCCGCAGGTGCAGCCATCTGGGTCCGCAAGGGCATTCGTCTAGATCAACCAAGATCAGCTAAGGACTCCAAGACTCCAAGGACTAAACAAGGCCTAGATGAAGATCATCCTACAACCTATAACATTCTATATCCTCAAACGCATCATGGAGGAATCATCACTCCAACAACCATCATCAACTCTAAACAAGGCCTAGATGAAGATCATCTCTAGCCTAACACTAACCACATCACACTGGCGTGGAGGAAAGCCATCTCCAGCCAAAACGTACACATAACACTACTACGTGGAGGAAAACCGTCTCCACTCACACTATGTCCATTAATGATAGTGTTCGCTCAAAAGGGTGTGCGTCAAAGTCTTAAATTTATATCTAGAACTCAAAAGCAAAGCGAACCCGCAGTGTACGGATCGGCTGTAGAAAGGTAAGAATTCCAGAGTCGAACTCAGGGATTTGGTGAGAATAATTCCAATTTCAATTATCTAGCGAAAAGTGCAAAAAGCTTTTGTGATCAAATAAGAGGGGAATGATTCTAAGGATTCAAGTATCCGATTTAGGCTTTCGATTCAAGACACTTCTATAGATTTAGGACAGAATTTATATTTTCAAGATTAAATGTTCAAAAGCAGGATTCGTACGATGAAGTTCCGAAACCTATATAACTAATCTATAGGTTCTCTCTATAAGGGTTGTTGAGGCTGCGATATAGAAAGATCTAAAGATAAGAATTATGTTCAAACTAACTATCTAAAACTCCAGGATATGACTCTCCAAAGTAAAGATTAGAAAGCACATTTAATTTCTTAATAAAGGATAATGAGTCTCTTTATTACCCAAATTCTTGCGATCTTAATCTATTAAATGTAGAAACAGGTTTGAAGTGCCTTCATACATTCAATTTGAGGTTAGAAAGGTTAATCAAGATTGGGATTTAGGCAAGGATTGGTTTTGATTAAAGATCAGTTCAATTAAAGTTCGTCAGAAGAATAAATCCCCCTGTTCATAAGAAAATCGGCCGATTTTCCTCAAGAACAGTCCGATTTTCCTGTTTGTCGCAAAACCAAAATCTAAACTCTCAGGGTCCTAATGTTTGAATGAGTTCAGTCTATCATCATCTAAGCCTTAATCATCAACTATTCTCCCCAGAATCACAATGGTTTTATCCAACCATTTTCAAAATCAAATCAAATTAATTCTTGAGTGGAAAATCGCAAAGAAACCAAATCTTGAATGAAAAACTCAATAACTTATCAAATCTGTAAACAATTGTCAAACCTATTCAATGTATCTCTTAGACAACTCAATATTGTGTTCACAAACTGCAAATAGTGCAATAGATCAAGAAACCTCACAATCAAAGATCAAGAATGACTTTCCGGTAAAAGCTCCTCAATCTCTCTCCAAGAATCGTTGATTTCTCGCAAACGTGTAAAGATTCTCCAGTGCGACGTCCTCGTTTTCGTTCCTAGGGTTCTCCTCTATACTTTCTTGCAGATGGGCCGTTTGGCAAAACTCTCCTCTAGCCCAAAATAATTGGGCTTTGTATCGTCTTTCCATTTGGCTGGTTTGTGAAGAAAATCGACCCAGTCGATTTTGGTGCAAAACCGTTCGATTTCAGTGTATAAAAATCGTCCGATTTATCTACATTTTGGCACGATTTTCTTCAACAGAAAGTGTTCTTCCTTTGGTTCGTCTTCTATGCTTCTCTTTGTAATTCCTCAGCTCCTTGTGATCTTCCCAAGGTTCCTTTAGCTTCCTTAACATCCTTAGATGCTTATTGCTCCATTTTTTGCTTCCAATTCAACTCTATTTACCTGCAACTCATCAAAATCTCGTGTAGACCTCTATTTCCGACAATTGATTTAATAGAACATAAAAGGTATGCAAAATCCCTCCAAATGCAAGGTAAATAGAGATGATGTGCTGCAATATGCATGAATATGATGGTACATAATTCATGTCATCAAAATACCCCATACTTGCCCCTTGCTTGTCCCTAAGCAAGACTCAAATTTAGAATATAAGATGTCATGGATTATGTATGTATGAAAACTCAAAATTTTTCTTTTGGTAGTGCTTCTTCTTATTGGATCACCCTCAAAGTGATATTTCAAGGCATAAAAGGGGCAAAGCATATATCAAAAATGACTACAAGATGAACAAACTCCCTTTTCTTTCTTGAAAGCATAAATAAAGAACATGATAAAGGTGTAGAGATAATCAAAATCAAACAAATCTAGGCCATTAAGTCTTAAACATATGCATAAAAGTCTCAAGGTCTTCAATTCAAAGGAAAAGTTCAAGAAACGTATTAAGGGAAGGAACTCTTTTTGGTTATTGTGGTGCTAATCCGGGAAAGAGGAACACATAACACCTTCAAGAATTTTCTTCACCGCACATGCTTCGCATGTAGAAAGCTTTGCTTTCATTATACTTTACTTTTTGAGAGTATGGACAGCGGTGCACAAAAACCGAAGCCTAGGAGATTGGCGTTTCTCAATTTCGAGATGCCTCAAACCCTTGATGCACATACCATATCCCGTTAGGACTTGTCGTTCAATCGGACTTTGGCAAGACACAAACACCCGGCTATGTGAATGGTGCCGAGTTACTCATCCTCATGTTCAACGTCCCCAAACTTATGAAATTTTGCACTTTTTTCAATACATTTTTCTTGGCCCTCCCACATCAAACATGCCTTTTTCAATCACCTATCCTAATTCCCGGATGGTAAGAGGAGGGTTACATATTTCATTGAGGAGCTAGCATGATCAAGATATGAGAAAAGAAAAGAGGTGAATTGCCTTAGTCATCCTTAAATGACGTAGAAGAACTTGCAATATAGCTTCGACTATTATTTCATTTTCTCATCAAAACAACTAAATCATACAACTTATTCATGTATTCAAGTAACAAAAGCAATTTCGTTCATGCTATAATCAAGATCTCAACACAACTAAGCATCTTTTTACCTATCCATATACACAATTTTCATCATGGAGGTCATTTCCATATAAGAAGCACTTAAAATTCTTGAAAATTCTGAGGTTTTAAAAAAATTCATGCAAATGCATATGCAAGTGTCATAATAGAAAGCGGTAGTGCGAGAGTTATTACAAGCCAATATGTCAAGAGTAGTTGAAAGTACAAAGAGTGCTAGAATGAAACATAAGGTATTGTAAGTACCCCCACCCCATACTTAACATCCACATTGTCCCCAATGTGAAAATTAAGCACAAGAAGGAGAAAAATACTTACAATGTAAAAGATGTAGACGCTCAATCCTCTGTCGGCGGTGGAGGTGGTGGATATGGATACATCGGTGCGGAGGGGTCGTAGAAGTGGCCGAACTGGTGGTAGTACATGTCCCTCATCTAGCCATCATAGGATGAATGCCTAGCGTCCGTCTCCTCTCTATAGTTCCTGAACTGGGTGTTCAGGGTCTCGTAATCGGTGTGGAGGGTGTGGTAGTCGGTGCTGAGGCTCTGGAAGCTAGTGACTAACTCCCTGAATTGGCGTGGAGCTCGGCGTCCTCGTCTAGGGCCTGGAGCATGTGCATAAGAGTGTCGAGGTGGCTGCATGTCATCCTCCGTCTCCTCATCCTGCCTACTAGTCCTGCTCGGCCCTGCTCCATGAGTGTCAGTGTCCATGGCATCCGTAGCATGCCCGCTATGAGTATCACTCTCAAACTCGAGCATGGTCTCCTGTCCTCCATCTTCATCCTCCTCGTCTGAATCACCTGCATCATCATCATAGTAAGTAGGAGGTGAGAACTCCTCAAGCATCGCCTCAAAGGTCTCCTTCCAGTTCCTCTTATTCCGAATGGTGTATTCGGATTTCCATATGATCTCGGATGGCTTCTTCTTCGGATCCCTGTGCCATGGCATCGGCACATGAAGAGTTCCTCTCCCTCGAGGAATCAAGACCTGTCGAACCACCAATCTCTGTGAGCCTAAAGGAAGGGCACTCTCAGCTAGAGTGCATCCCGAGAAGTCATAACCTAGAGTCCTAGCCACATGAGTGACTAAACCTCCTGCACATATGTCACCCTTGGCTTTGTTGGCTATCTTTCCTAGATAGTCAGCAAGCATGGTGGAGATGTTGGGTGTGGTGGTGGATGTCATGCATTAGAGGATAAAAAGCTCATCAGCCTTGAGCTTCTGCGGAGTCTCCGTCCGGGCAAACAAACTCTCGCTAAGTATCCTATGCACTACCTTAAAGGAAAGGTTGTAAATACTTGTCTCCTTGGAGTTTCCGGGTCTCCACTTATCCCCTCCGTACTCACCTACGGAAATAGCCTCCCAAAAATCACTAGCACTAAGAACTCTAGCAAACGTGCCTGCATCGGAATAGGAGAAGCCAAACAAATCGCCAAAAGTGTCTATGGACATAGTATGGTCTTGGCTCATGAGGCGAAAGGTAACCATCCTTTCCCTAGGGTCGTGCTCAAACGTGCTAAGGAATTCTAGGGTGATCTCTCTATATGCATCCTCCCTAATCGTCGCAAACTGTCTCAACCCAGCTCTGTCTAGCATCATATCAACATCCTCTCGCACATATAATGAGTCAAGGTCATCAAGCACTATGTAACGAGGAGGGGTGAATGGACGATCTACAATGCGTTCATAGCGTTTCTTGTGTTTGGATAGGGGAGGGGGGAGCTTAGGGATGTTGGTAGGTGGTGGTGAAGGTGGGGCAGGGGCTTTGGAAGAAGATCCCTTCTTCCCCGTGTTTCTTGTTATCCTCTTCACGAGATCCATTCTAAGTCCTAAAAATCGACCTGTTCTTCACAAAAATCGGCCGATTTATCTGGGCTGGGTCGATTTATTTCTCGATTTCAATGATTCTCTCAACTTTGTAAAGTTCTGTTCAATCTATCACCACACACAGTTCTCCACAATGATTTCTAAGCAAATTCCTCTATCAATTCAAACAACCTAACACTCCTAAGCAAACTTCAAATTCGAATGAGAAACTTAGGTTTTGGAAAGAAAAACCTGAATTCCTTGTGGAGGAGTAGATTGCCGTGCGTGTTGTTGTTAGATCCTTGTTCCTTGTTGAAATTGCTTCAGTTTGGAGCCAAGAATCTCTGGAAATGGTTAAGGAATGAGGATTTGAGGGGTGTGGCGATTTTCGGCTTCTTTGAGAGAGGGAAATCGAGAGTTGGGGATTTTGGAATGAAGAAGATCGAGTGTGAAGTCGTTATATAGGGTCCACGATTTCTGAAGAAAATCGGCCGATTTTTCAGGTCGATTTATTTGTCGGGGCGATTTTTCTTTCTGTCGAAAAAAATCGGACGATTTATTTTGACAAGTCGATCTCCAGGTCGATTTATGTTTCTGTTGAAAAAAATCACCTTGCTCTGTTACTGAATCGGACGATCTTCTTATGGTAGGTCGATTTTCTCCCTTGTTTTCTTGGATCTCGATGATATAACTCAATTGTGCTCCATTCTCCCTGAATCTCTCAAAATTTGAACCTAGTTTCCTGCGATTAATGACACGACAAACCAAGAGTGCATCGAGGAACATATAAAAGATAAAAACGAAGAAACAAAGCGATTAATCTATTCTAACTAAGTGAGGGAAAGAAGGGAAATTATACTATCATTGGGTTGCCTCCCAAGAAGCGCTTTATTTATCGTCTTTAGCTGGACGGTGTATGATGTTGTGTTCAATGGAGGAGGATAGGAGCTATCTCCTCGACTTGAGCTTCCGGTGTGTATTTCTTCAACCGTTAGCCATTAACCTTAAAACTTCCGCTTTGTTCACCCCATACTTCAACTGCACCATGGGGGAAAATTCTTTTAATTACAAAAGGTCCTGTCCAACGGGATTTGAGCTTACCTGGAAATAGACGTAGCCTTGAGTTGAATAGGAGGACTTGGTCTCCCTCCTTCAAATCTTTTGGGATGATGTGCTTATCATGCCAGCGCTTTGTCCGTTCCTTGTAAATCCTTGCGTTTTCGTACGCATTTAGCCGGATCTCATCCAGCTCGTTGATGTCTAAGAGCCGCTTTTCTCCGGCTTCTTTCATGTCGAAATTTAGCCACTTGATAGCCCAATAAGCCTTGTGCTCTAGTTCCACAGGAAGATGACATGATTTACCATAAACAAGATTATAGGGAGTCGTACCTATTGGTGTCTTGAAGGCTGTCCTGTATGCCTATAGTGCATCGTCAAGCTTCATTGACCAATCTTTCCTCGTTTTAGAGACGGTTTTCTCTAAAATCCCTTTAATCTCTCTATTGGATATCTCGACTTGCCCGCTGGTTTGCGGGTGGTAAGGTGTAGCTATCTTATGGGTCACCCCATACTTAGCCAATAGAGTCTCAAATCGACGGGCTGTGAAATGCGTTCCTCCGTCACTAATGATGGTTCGGGGAGTTCCGAACCTTGGGAAGATCGTTTTGTTGAGGAATTTCACCACCACCATTGCATCATTAGTGGGGGAAGCGATTGCCTCCACCCACCTTGAGACATAGTCTACGGCAAGAAGTATATACTGGTTGCCGCATGAAGATGGGAAAGGTCCCATAAAGTCGATGCCCCATACATCAAAGATTTCTACTTCTTGTATGTTGTTGAGAGGCATCTCATTCCTCCTGGATATATTACCTGTCCTTTGACAAGCATCACAAGAAACAACAAACTTTTGCACATCTTTGAAAAGTGTAGGCCAATAAAAGCCGGAGCGAAGTACCTTAGCACACGTCTTGTGGGAACTAGCATGTCCGCCACATGGTAGAGAATGACAGTGTCGGATGACGCTATCTATCTCATCTTCGGGAATACATCTCCTGTAGATGCCATCTGGACCTCTTTTGAATAGAAGAGGTTCGTTCCAATAGAATTGCCGGACGTCTCTAAAGAATTTCTTCTTTTGAGCATATGAAAGTCCGGGTGGAATCTCCTGACAAACAAGGTAATTTACAATGTCAGCAAACCATGGATCATTACCTTGCGATATGTGTTGAAGACACTCTTCAATCTCGTGCAGCTGCTCGTCAGGGAAGGAGTCGTCTATCGGAAGTCCATCCGACTCGCCGGTGAGTTGTGGAAGACGACTAAGGTGATCGGCGACGGAGTTCTCCGATCCTTTCTTATCACGGATCTCTAAATCGAACTCTTGCAAGAGTAAGATCCATCTTAGAAGCCTTGGCTTCGCATCCTTCTTTGTGAATAAGTATCGGATTGCGGAGTGGTCCGTATAGACTATCACTTTCGCACCTACAAGATAGGAACGAAATTTCTCAAATACATATACTACGGCTAAAAGTTCCTTTTCCGTGGTTGCGTAGTTGTATTGAGCCTCATCTAGCGTTTTGCTAGCGTAGTAGATGGCGTGAGTGCGGCCATCTTTCTTCTGTCCAAGAACGGCTCCTATAGCGACATCGCTTGCGTCGCACATGACCTCGAAAGGAAGAGTCCAATCGGGTGGTTGAATGATTGGTGCTGAAATCAAAGCTTCTTTGATCCTGCAAAAAGCATCCAAACAATCTTTCGAGAATTCGAAAGTCGCATCTTTCATCAAAAGATTAGTCAAAGGTTTTGAAATCTTAGAAAAATCTTTTATGAATCTCCTATAGAAGCCTGCATGTCCTAAGAAGCTTCTAATTCCTTTTATTGACGAAGGGGGAGGTAACTTCTCAATGGTTTCTATCTTCGATCGATCTACCTCTATTCCTCTTTTTGACACTAAGTGACCTAACACAATTCCTTCGGTAACCATGAAATGACACTTTTCCCAGTTTAAGACTAAGTTAGTGTCCTCACATCTCTTAAGAACTAGTGAAAGGTTATAGAGACAGTTATCAAAGGAAGAACCATATACCGAAAAGTCGTCCATGAAGACTTCCATGATGTTCTCTACATATTCGGAGAAGATTGCCATCATGCACCTTTGGAAGGTGGCTGGAGCGTTGCATAAACCGAATGGCATTCTTCTATAAGCGAACGTACCCCATGGGCACGTAAAGGTTGTCTTCTCTTGATCATCCGGATGAATTGGTATCTGAAAGAAACCGCTATATCCATCTAAATAACAAAAGTAAGCATGTTGGGCTAACCTTTCCAACATTTGATCGATGAAAGGAAGGGGGAAGTGGTCCTTCCTTGTGGCCACGTTCAGTTTACGGTAGTCGATGCACATTCGCCACCCTGTAACCGTTCGTGTAGGGATGAGTTCGTTGTTTTTGTTGGCAACAACGGTAATGCCTCCTTTCTTGGGTACTACTTGTACCGAACTCACCCATTTGCTATCAGAAATAGGGAAGATGATACCTGCATCAAGTAGCTTAAGGATTTCTTTCTTCACGACCTCTTTCATTGTCGGGTTTAACCGTCTTTGAGGTTGGCGTGAAGGTTTGTAATCCTCTTCCATTAGTATTTTGTGCATACATAGAGAAGGCTTTATTCCTACTAAATCATCGATGGTGTAACCTAGTGCTCTCCTATGTTGCTTCAGAACATGCATGAGTTTCTCTAATTCATCATCATTCAAGTTTGCATTGACTATAACCGGATATGTGGAGTTAGTGCCAAGGAATGCGTACCTTAAATGCGTGGGAAGTTGCTTTAATTCTAGTGATGGAGGTACCTTGGTTGGTGATGAATCGTGACGTTCGGGTGTTGTGGAAGAGGTCTCTATAGGTGGAGGTACTTCATCATTAGATTCGGAAGCGGCTGTGGTGAAGTTTGGAGAATCCAGAGAATTACTCATCAAATCGACCTCCTCTGAAATAAATCGGTCGATCTTCTGCACGATTTTTCTTTCTGTCGGAAAAAATCGGGTTACCTCTTCATGGATCGGACGTTTTTTTGTTGTCAGGTCGATCTTTGTTTCTGTCGAGAAAAATCGGACTGCATCTTCATAAATCGGACGATTTATTTCTGGCAGGTCGATTTTCTTCTCTATTTCCGGAGTCAATTCTAATTCTCCAATCTTTACTCCTTGTTCTTCTTCCAGAACATTTAATGCTCTCACATCTTCATTGCAATCATGTTCCACTCCTTCTTCCATGATGCTCATACTAAGAACCTTTTGGAGAGAGTCTTTCATCAAGATCGAACTCACTACCTCTCTAGACTCTTCTTCTTCAACAATTTCAAAAACGTCGTCTTTCAAGGCTGGCTCCTTGATCAAGGAAGATAGTATGAATTCTATCTTTTCCTCACCAATATGGAATGATAGTTGGTCGTTCTTGCAATCTACCATGCATCCTGATGTGGCGAGGAATGGTCTCCCAAGGATGATGGGAACCGGGTAATCTGCAGGTATGTCAAGAACGACAAAATCTATAGGGATGTAAAACTTACCTAGCTTTACTGGAATGTCTTCTAATATTCCCACCGGCTTAGTTGTAGAACGATCAGCCATGTAAAGTGTGATCTTCACCGGTCTAGGCTCTCCTAGACCAACCGCCTTGCATAGAGCAAGAGGTATGATACTCACACTCGCTCCAAGGTCACAAAGAGCATCATAGGTGGCTTCTCCCAAAGTGATGGGTATGCAAAAGGATCCTGGATCGCGGAGCTTGGGTGGCATGTTCTCCGTCATAGTCTTGATGAGTTCGGATGACTCCATACTCATCTTGACTTCTCCTATATCTTCCAACTTCCTCTTGTTAGAGAGGATCTCCTTGAGGAATTTCCCGTAAGCCGGCATACCTAAAATCGCATCCATAAAAGGTATGTTAATATGGAGCTTACTCATAAGTTCAACAAACTTACCGAAATGTTTATCTAGGCGTGCTCGCGCTCTAGATTGAGGAAAAGGTAGAGGTGGTTTATAAGCGGGAGGAGGAACATAGACTTCTTCCTTCTCTTTTGCCTCTCCTTCTTTTGTGGCGGTATCAACTACTTTAGGTTGAGGATCGGTGGTTGTCTTGCCGCTCCTAGTAGTTATTGCCATAACCCTTCCTTTTGGGTTATCTTCCGTCTTCCCGGGAAGTTTCCCTTGGTCTCTTGGAACTTCTCCGGCTTTGTTGAATACTTGGTTTTCTAGAGCTTTGTGAGCTTTGTCAACCGAAGTTATGTAACTCTCCAATCCTTGTAGCTTGCCTAGGATCGTCTCTAGCATGGGATCGGGTTTACTTGATCCGCTTGATTGTCCCTGGCTTGTTAAAGGAATAGAAGAAGATGGAGGTGTTAGATCCTTTTCAGCATGAGAGTAAGGATTACCTGAATTTTGCTGATTTGACCTCCAATTGTTGTTGTTCGAGTTCCTGTTGTTGTTGTTACCCCAATTTGAATTTCGGTTGTTATTCCAATTGGAATTCCTGTTATCATTCCTTTGATTGTTGTCCCGCCCCATGTAGTTGGCTTCTTGCTCTTTAGTCTTTTGAAGACTTGTTTTGAGCACTTCCCTCAATTCTTTGATGTCATCTTTAAGGGAAAATATTTGTGTTTGAGCCGCTTGATTCAACTTGGCTCCTGGATCGCCTTGATTCCGGTTATTTGATTCCACCTTCCGATGGGAATACTTCTCAATCACTTGGGCTTGCTTCTCAATGAAGTTCCAAGCATCATCCTCTCTCATATCCATGAATGTACCGCAAGATAGAGATTGGAGGTTGAATTGCGTCTCCACATCCAACCCTTTGTAGTAGATCTCCAATAATTCCAGCTTGGAAATGCCATGGTGTGGGCAATCCAACAAGAGATCTTGAAACCTTTCCCAAGATTGAAATAAGTTTTCGTTAGGTTTCATAGAAAAAGCGTTTATTTTACCTCTCAATTCCGCCGTTTTGGATGGCGGAAAGAACTTGGTGAGGAAATCCGAAGACAATTCCTCCCATGTAGCTAACTTCGCAGCCGGAAGTGTTTGGTACCAAGCTAGAGCCTTGTCCTTCAAAGAAAAGAAGAACGGTTTGATCTTGTAGTTGCTTGTAGTAGCCTTCTTTGGCTTCATAGTCTCCATGAGAATCTCAAAATTCTGCAAGTGTTGATGTGGAGATTCAGTACTTGCTCCGCCATATTGACTTTGGCGAACCATAGTGATGACTTGTGGTGAGAAGCTAAACTCTTGGATGTCTTCAGCTCCGAAATCCACACCTAGACGGCGTGGTTGTTGAATTGGATCCATCCGTTGCCCCAAAGTTCGGGGTCTATCTTCAATATTGACAGCTCTAACGTTCCTAGTCGTGATGCGAGGGACGACCTTAGGTGTTGGAGTGTTTCGGGTAGGACGAAGTGATGGATCAATCTCTTCAAGTTCCGGCATGTCCGGATCAATCTCTTCATCATCGGATGAGTCATTTCGAATGGATTTAGTTGGAGTCTTGACTTTCTTCTTCTTCTTGGAGTCGTTCAACTCCAACTTCATGTCCAACATCATAGCTCTCAGTTCATCAATCTGAAATTGATGACTTATTTCAGCTTCCTTTCGAGCTTTCTCACTCAACTGAAGTTGGCGTTGAGCTTCGTTCAGTTCATCTTTGTAGTTTCTCTCATCATTTTCAGCCATTTTCTTCTCCTTCAACTTTCTCCTCAAAGTTCTTTCTAATTCGGGGTCGAAAGGAATTAGATCTTTGGTGGATCTAGTCTTTCGCATATACCTAAAGAACCTGCAAAATCACTCAAGTAGACAAATCAAATCACAAGAGCAAGAGCTCCCAAGCTAGATAACCGAAAACCGGATTTGATCTAGACCAAATCCCCGGAACGGCGCCAAAAACTTGTTCGCTCAAAAGGGTGTGCATCAAAGTCTTAAATTTATATCTAGAACTCAAAAGCAAAGCGAACCCGCAGTTTACGGATCGGCTGTAGAAAGGTAAGAATTCCAGAGTCGAAATCAGGGATTTGGTGAGAATAATTCCAATTTCAATTATCTAGCGAAAAGTGCAAAAAGCTTTTGTGATCAAATAAGAGGGGAATGATTCTAAGGATTCAAGTATCCGATTTAGGCTTTCGATTCAAGACACTTCTATAGATTTAGGACAGAATTTATATTGCCAAGATTAAATGTTCAAAAGCAGGATTCGTACGATGAAGTTCCGAAACCTATATAACTAATCTATAGGTTCTCTCTATAAGGGTTGTTGAGGCTGCGAGATAGAAAGATCTAAAGATAAGAATTATGTTCAAACTAACTATCTAAAACTCCAGGATATGACTCTCCAAAGTAAAGATTAGAAAGCACATTTAATTTCTTAATAAAGGATAATGAGTCTCTTTATTACCCAAATTCTTGCGATCTTAATCTATTAAATGTAGAAACAGGTTTGAAGTGCCTTCATACATTCAATTTGAGGTTAGAAAGGTTAATCAAGATTGGGATTTAGGCAAGGATTGGTTTTGATTAAAGATCAGTTCAATTAAAGTTCGTCAGAAGAATAAATCGCCCTGTTCATAAGAAAATCGGCCGATTTTCCTCAAGAACAGTCCGATTTTCCTGTTTGTCGCAAAACCAAAATCTAAACTCTCAGGGTCCTAATGTTTGAATGAGTTCAGTCTATCATCATCTAAGCCTTAATCATCAACTATTCTCCCCAGAATCACAATGGTTTTAGCCAACCATTTTCAAAATCAAATCAAATTAATTCTTGAGTGGAAAATCGCAAAGAAACCAAATCTTGAATGAAAAACTCAATAACTTATCAAATCTGTAAACAATTGTCAAACCTATTCAATGTATCTCTTAGACAACTCAATATTGTGTTCACAAACTGCAAATAGTGCAATAGATCAAGAAACCTCACAATCAAAGATCAAGAATGACTTTCCGGTAAAAGCTCCTCAATCTCTCTCCAAGAATCGTTGATTTCTCGCAAACGTGTAAAGATTCTCCAGTGCGACGTCCTCGTTTTCGTTCCTAGGGTTCTCCTCTATACTTTCTTGCAGATGGGCCGTTTGGCAAAACTCTCCTCTAGCCCAAAATAATTGGGCTTTGTATCGTCTTTCCATTTGGCTGGTTTGTGAAGAAAATCGACCCAGTCGATTTTGGTGCAAAACCGTTCGATTTCAGTGTATAAAAATCGTCCGATTTATCTACATTTTGGCACGATTTTCTTCAACAGAAAGTGTTCTTCCTTTGGTTCGTCTTCTATGCTTCTCTTTGTAATTCCTCAGCTCCTTGTGATCTTCCCAAGGTTCCTTTAGCTTCCTTAACATCCTTAGATGCTTCTTGCTCCATTTTTTTGCTTCCAATTCAACTCTATTTACCTGCAATTCATCAAAATCTCGTGTAGACCTCTATTTCCGACAATGGAGGAATGAACCATCTCCAGCTAATCCTAACACACACCATAGCATGGAGGAAAGAACCATCTCCAGCTATTCCTATCTCGCGCTAGCAAACAGGATCTAACAGATCATATATGCACATATCACAGCTAGCACAAAATCACATCATAACACATAAACACATAGCATAACATGCACTCACCAAGATGGCACTAAGATCTACTCGTGGATCCTACTGGTGCATTTATCTCGGCATAGAACTCTGAATAGTTCCTCTGGATACTATCCTCAGTCTCCCATGTAGCCTCATCCGGTCCTCGTCTAGACCATTGTATCCTCAGCATAGGAATGTCCTTCGAACGCAGGCGTCTCACACCTCGATCTAGGACTGCAATAGGGTGCTCTACAAAAGTGTGGTCCGGATCAACCACCAGATCATTATAACTCACAATGTGCCTCGGATCTGGTATGTACTCCCTTAGCTAAGACAAATGAAACACAAGGTGAACACCCTCTAACCTCGGAGGAAAAGCTAATCTGTAGGCTGCTCTCCCGACTCTATCCAGTATCTCGAAAGGACCGACATATTGGGGACTCAACTTCCCCTTTATGCCAAAACGTCTGACGCCACGCGTCGGAGATACTCTCAACTAGACATGAGCTCCTACCCTGAACTCTAGAGGTTGACGCCTCTTATCTGCATACGACTTTTGGCGACTCTGTGCAGCCAGCATCCTCTCTCTAACCAGCGCTACTCGAGCCATATCATCCGGAATCTGCTTTGGCGCTATCCCACTGATACTGCTAGGCTCATCCCAGCATAATGGTGTACGTCACCTACGTCCATACAGTGCCTCATAAGGAGCCATCCCAATAGATGCATGCCAGTTGTTGTTGTATGAGAACTCAACAAGTGGGAGGTAATCAGACCATCCCTGTCCTCAATCCAACACACAAGCTCGCAACATATCCTCCAGGGTCTTGATGGTCCTGTCAGACTGACCATCTGTTTGGGGGTGAAACGCAGTCGTGAAGTGTAGACTCTTCCCCAAAGTAGTCTGAATTTGCTGCCAAAATCTCGAGGTAAATCGTCCATCTTGATTAGAGACAATCGTCATCGGTACCCCATGGAGTCTCACGATCTATCTAGTGTACTCCTCAACCAATCTGCTCACCGGCCACGTCTCTCTAATGGGAATAAAACGTTCCATGTTCGTCAGTCTGTCAACAACAACCCAGATAGCATCAAAGCTCTTATTGGCCCTCAATCCGGTCACAAAATCCATGGAGACGTCCTCCCACTTCCACTGCGGTACTGGCAGTGGATGGAGCTCACCTCCAGGTTTGTAATGCTCTATCTTGACCTACTGGCAGGTCGCACACTAAGCCACAAATCTGGCTACGTCGGGCTTCAACCCTCCCCACCAATATGAGCGTCTCACATCATGGTACATCTTACTCGTACCTGGATGTACTGAGTAAGGTGTACAGTGAGCCTCCTGTAAGATCCGCTATCTCAGCTCTGCATCAGCGGGTACACAAATACGATCATGACGCCTCATAACTCCATCCGCTCCTATGGAGAACTGGGGTGCCTCTCCATAAGACATGATCTCTCTGATCCTCGTTAAGGTCGGGAAGGTCCCTTGCTTTTGTTTGGTCTCATCCAACAGACTAGGTAGAACCTCTAAAGCAAACAACTAGGCATCCTCATCAGAAAACTGGATGTCCATCTCTAGCCAGACTATATCCCTCTGAAGTTGAGGTTGTACTGTCAATCTGGCAATCTCCTTCTCTCGAATCGTCTTCCTGCTCAAGGCGTCAGCTACCACATTCGCCTTGCCAAGATGATACAAAATCTCAAGGTCAAAGTCCTTGATCAAATCAAGCCATCGACGCTGGCGGTTATTCAATTCCCGCTGCGTGAAAATGTACTTCAGAGTCTTATGGTCTGTGAAGATCTGGCATGTGGCACCATACAAGTAATGTCTTAAGATCTTCAAAGCATGAACTACCACTGACAACTCCAGATCTTGAGTCGGGTTGTTCTCCTCATACGTCTTCAGCTGTCTAAATGCATAAACAATCACTTTGCCTCTCTACATCAACACACATCCCAAGCCTAGCTTGGATGCATCAATGTAAACCACGAAGTCATCGGAACCCTCTAGTTGTGTCAGGACAGGAGCAGAAGTCAAACGGCTCTTCAACTCCTCAAAACTCTGAGTACACTGGTCGTTCCACACAAATCTGGTAGTCTTCCTCAAAAGACTCGTCAGTGGACGGGCAATCACAGAAAATCCCTCCACAAAGCGTCTGTAATAACCTGCTAGGCCAAGAAAGCTACACACTTCCTTGACGTTCGTCGGTATCGTCCATGCAGCAACAAACTCGATCTTCGCCGGGTCAATCATAATCCCGTCGGCGGAGACGATATGTCCAAGGAAAGCAACCTCATACATCCGAAACTCGCACTTAGAGAGCTTGGCATACAACTCTCTATCTCTCAGAATCTACAAAACCGTCCTCAAATGACCGGCATGCTCTTCTCTACTACGAGAGTATACCAGAATGTCATCAACGAAGACCACCACAAACAGATCCAGGAAGTCGATGAAGATATTGTTCATCTACTCCAAGAAAACTGCCGGGGCATTTGTCAGCCCAAATGGCATTACTCCAAACTCGTATTGTCCATAACGGGTACGAAATATCGTCATATGCACGTCCTGCTCTCTCACCCTCATCTGGTGATATCCTGAACGCAAGTCGATCCGGGAGAAAATTGTCGCTCCTTGAAGCTGATCAAGCAGATCATCAATACGAGGCAATGGATACATGTTCTTGATGGTCACCTTGTTCAGCTCTCTATATTCTATACACAATCTCAACGATCCGTCCTTCTTCCGCACAAAAAGGACAGGCGTACCCCATGATGATACGCTAGGGCGTATGAAGCCCTTCTCAGCCAACTCCTCGAGTTGCTTCTTCAGCTCCAACATCTCGACAGGTGTCATACGATATGGGGCCTTCGAGATGGGTCTCGTGTCAGGCTCTAACTCGATGCCAAAGTTTACGCTCCTCTGAGGCGGCAAGCTAAACAGCTCTGCAAACACGTCTGTAACTCGCAAACCACTAGTATGTCCTCCAAAGCTGGACTCTCTCCATCCTTCATGGCGTAGCACCAGAAGGTATCACATCCCTGTGCAATCAGTCTAGCTACTCGTATGACACTGATAACAGATCCCGTCTTCCCAAGGTCCCAACCCCAAAAGACCTCTATCGGACCTATGTCGGTAGAGACTGTAACAGTTCTCTTACCCACATCTAACACCACACGGTGTCTATGCATCCAATCCATGCTTAAAATGACTTCTTCATGCATCAATGGCATGACTAAGAAGTCAACAAGTAACACACGAGTCCCTAAGCAAAGGGGACAACTACGTATCTCACGGGTACCTCGGACCCGACTACCATCAGGTAACCCCATAGTAAAGGGTGTTCCCTCTATGGTAGATAAACTCAGACGCTCAACACATACATCAAAAATAAAGGAATGCATAGCACCCGTATCAAATAAAACTCTAACAGGTAAACCATGCAACATAATGGTACCTATAGCAACTGGTGTTGGCGGCTCCTCAACACTCCTCAGCTCAAAAACTCGGCTTCGAGCTCCTCGGGCATCACTAGTACCAGCATTTCTACCTCTACCTCTAATCGGTCTTGGAGTTGAACCTTGAGTAGCAGGTGTGTTTGGGACTCTTTGCGGTCCCTGTACCTGATGCTGAGGCGGTCTTTGTCCGCCTCCTGCTGCACCTGCAGGGGAAGAACCCTGCTGTGATGACGCCTTGCCCTGACGGCAACACGTAGCTCTGTGTCCTGGCTTCCCACATGAGAAGCAAGTCAGTGGTGCTCTCGGGCACTCGGCTGTCAAATGTCCATAGGCCCCGCAGTTGTAATACTACCGGCCACTCTTAGTCGTTTGTGCAACACTAGAGCGGCCCTGAGACTGGCCTCACCCGTATCCAGATACTCCTGCACCATTATGTCTTGTGCGTTGTCTCTTCTCAAACTGTCCCGTCTGAGAAGTCCTCCTCTAGTTGGCTCTCTCTCTCTCATAGGCAGAGGCCCGATCCTGGTAGTCTGCCAAGGATTCACATTGGAATCCCGCCATATACGAATGTGTGCTCTCCCTCAGACGAAGGGAGAACAGATACACATGCTAGTCCTCAGACGGTGCACCTTGACCCAGCAACGCTAATTCAGTCTGGAAGCGGCGGATAGCATTTGTAATTGGTACGTCCTCAACACCCGCCTCCACGAAATCCTGTAGCTTCTCCCCCCCTCAATGAGGCAGGGCAGAATTGCTCCCTCAGCAAAGTCCTCATCTGGTCATAACTCGTAAATCATGCTCAAATTGTCCTCCACCACTTGTGTGCCAGGTCACGGAATAGAGACTGAACTAGCTCTATCTCTCTATCCTCAGGACACCTAATAGACTCTAAAGTTGAGTCTATATGTCATATCCATACCTCCTTTTATAAACCAATCTCTCCTGAGAAGGGTGGTACTCCTTGCTGATGAAATTCCTTCAACCAGGTATCTGGTCGAGGCCCTCTGGTCTCCTCTACAGCTCGAGCAATCTCAGCAGTACGTGCCGGCATAGCTGGCACCTGAGTGGCTCCATGGGATCTCTCAGATGATCCCTCATGTCCTGGTAGATCTAGGGCTAGTCTGCCTTCTCTGATGGTCTCCTCAAAATGTCTGAGGTACTCTCTAAACTCTGGCCCCCCATGGAGACACGATCTGAGTCATCCGATTGTACTCGATGTGCCTGTTGTCTCCTGGACCCACCACTCCTCGTCTCTGGGACGACACTCTCAGCAACCTCCTCAGGAGCCTCCTCCAACACTAGTGGATCAGCAGCGGGAGCTGGTCCCTGTCCTATCTCTCTTAGGGGAAGAGGTGGTCTACCTCTACCTCGACCTACACCAGCAGTAGCTCTAGTCCGAACCATCTGCGGGGTATGCACACGTAACTTATAAGGCTCTATATAAATAGTGCATGCATACACATCAGCACATAAAACATATATATATATATACTGTGGAGATCCTCAGAAGGTGACGACTTTTGTACATACTATCCCAAAACACCTGTACTCGCTTTAAAACCAAAACCTTTTCAAAAGTCAGACCCCTTTCGGGTTTTGTTTATTTATCCACTGTACCTTTATTGCAAATAGCAAGTGCCATTGTTGTCAACCTAAGGCTCTGCTACCAACTCTGTAATACCCCAAATCCGCGGGACTCGGATTGCTACATTGGGCTAGGATCTCTGTAATATCCGGAAATTTTATTCCGTTTATTTCCGGATCATTTCGGACTTCGAGTCGTTGACGGTTTCCATTCTATCTAGTATTTCTTCCTTCATAAATTTTATTATTTTATGTAGAATTTAATTCACATAAAATGATAAAATTATATCAAGCTCTAATTCTTATAATTATGTATTATTTTATGTAGAATTTAATTCACATAAAATGATAGATTTATATCAAACCCTAGTCATTATAATTCATTCTTATCGACGACTTTAGACGAGATCATGACAAGCTGTGACGAGATCATGACTAAGCTGAGACGAGGCCATGACAAAGCCCGACAAATCTGTGACAAACTCATTCATGGGCCTGACAAGGCCATGACGAGTTTTTGACAGACTTTTGACAAACATTTCAGCCCACCTTTCTTGCCACTACTCAGCCCACTTTTCCCTCATTTTTGCTTCAGCCCAAGCACAAACTTCTTCAGCCTTGCAGCAGCCCTCTCCAGCCCACACTCAACTTCAGCCCACTCGTTACCCTCATTTTTTAGCCCAGTAATGCAGCAACTCCCAGCCATTCTTCGGCCCAACTACATGAGAAGATCAACGAGGCTACTTACAGATTTCCTCCCTTCTCGTGTAACCATCTACTCTCTCCTTATCTGCGTTTATCCCTCCCTCTAATCTGTCCAGATTCCTCTTCTGACGCTCTCTTCAGATCAACACAGATCTCCTTCCTCTCACATTGTTGTACAGAAACAGCCTCGAAGTCAATCACCACTGCACCACAGACGACTTGCATCTTCAACCGGACGCTGGTGACGAGACCTAGACGATAGAACAAGGGGAGTCCCGACCTGCTCCCACTTGCCTTCTTTTGTGAGTCTTCTTGTCTGAACACCCTTGTTACACAACCATCGGAAGCCTCGAAAGGACGCTGGGCTACCCACTGCAGAAGTGTTGCCAATCGGTGAAGTATAGTTCTACAACGTTTGCCTTGTCGGAAAGCCATAGAGCCAGTGCAGTAGAGAGCTTGTTGATAGCCAACACACCTGCAAGGAGTCCGAATGTGTCCAGATGCTCAGCAGCGCAGCACACCTTGGACACAACTCTAAACTGAACCTTCCATCCCCTTCGGTTCGTGACAGCAGCAGCCTTCGGGCCATCTTCCTTAATCCCCTCGAGTGGTGGAATCGAGTAAGGATTGTACCTCTCTCTCTCCCTTGCATTTATGTCCACGTATCCCATGCCTAACGAGTGCTTGTCATGCCTTCTAAACCTGCACAGATCATTGTAGATGAGCAGTAAGGAGGCACGCGTTTTCTGAGTTTTTATGAAGTGATGAGCAGTCACCTTCGAGTCCATATTTAGGTATGATAAACTCATTATTTTTGGCTGGTTTTCGGATATATCATATACAGTAGTACATAGTATAACATACTAAAATTTGGGAAGAATCGGAGTTACGGTTTGAGAGTTGTTGTGTTTCAAAGTTGACGTTTTTATATATGTGCTGAGTGTTGGGGAAAACAGCAAGTGATGTTGTTTTGTGAGATGGTTTTGAATAAGCTCTTGATCTCCGTTGGGCTTGAACTTTGGATATGATATAGTTTACATATTTTTGTAGAACATATTAAAATTTGAGAGGAATCCAGCGAGTGGTTTGGGATTTATGATTTTTCAAAGATTGAGTCGTAAGCAGTTTTTCGGTTGTGCTGAAATTCGGTTTTGTGAGATAGTTTTAAATAGGATTTTGATCTCCTTTGAAGCTAAATTTTGGATATATTATAGATAAGATTTTATATTAGAACATATCAAAATTTGGGATAAATCCAGCGAGTAGTTTAGGAGTTATGATTTTTCAAAGTTAAGACAGTGTGTTGTTCGTTAGGTGTTGTAACCAACTTTAGAAATTTTTGTAGAAGTGATGCTTTAATAGTTTTAAAAAATTCTTTCTCCTATGAGTAGATGGGATATCATAGAGGACCTAAGGAATTATTTCGGAATTTTTATAAGATTATTCGAATTTTATATTTGAAGCTGTAGTTGGACTTTAGTGACTTTTCGGGAAATAGAAAATGGGTAGCTTTTCTAGTTGTTACCTAAAATCATCCTAGGGAGTAGAATATGATTAGTTAGCCTCAAGTAAGAATATAATTACATATTACGGGTTTTTGGAAGTCTCGGGACCAAGGGTAAAATAGTCAATTTACCTTAAATAAACACTATAATAACTTCTGCACATAGAATCGTACATCTTAGGAGTTTTAGACTTCTAAGTATCCAAGGAAAAGTGTTGACCCACGTGCCTCCTTTGACAGGCAACTGAGTTCCTGCAAGTACTGATTGAGTGTTGCTAAGAGAGACGAGATTTAATTCGGTAAGTCCACGGACTTTCTTAGATGGCTTCTTGTATGAGTGTAATGTGTATGAGTGGTGTTTGTTAGTTATGATAAACAACGAAACCGGATTAGGCCGACTTTATTATTTACGTAATTGACCCAAGTGTATGATAACGGGTCGTGACATCATCTACCTAGCTCTTGCGAGAGTCTAGGAGGTTCCCTGCGACCAGCCCAGTCCGGTAGACGGTCAAATGCATTAGTACCATTCCGCGTTGGTAAACGGGGACAGGGGCGAGGTTTGGGAATCCCTCATGTCACAAACTAAGTATCATTAGTAATGACATATCACCTAATTAAAGATAATAAAAGAATTGATTGTTGCATGTTGATTGTGTATGTTGTGTGTTTGTTCTTTTACCTTTATACTTATGCATAGAATGTTAGCTAACGGTTTTATACCGCTTGTAGATGCCTTGCAGATTAAGACAGTTGTGGAGAGATCCGGAGGGAATGGTCAGCCGGGTCCACGTACTTATTTAGTTGGGGACGGGGATGTCTTCTGTTTTTCTTATGTGTCGTTTTGGTACCTTTGTTTTGTAAGGCTGATACGTATTCTTCATGTATATATTGTTTAAAGTTTTCAAATGTTTTAAATACTTTTGTGCCTTGTTGTAAGATCCAAGTTAAATTGTTGTCAAACTAAGGTCGGGACCCATTGTGAGGTCCTAACCAGTAACTCTCCGAGTTCTCAGAATTTGGGGTGTTACAATCTCACAATGGATCATGACCCTAGCCTAACAACAAGTTCACTGGATCTTACAACTAGGCATAGGCAAATTAAAACCAAATACATAAAGCTGTATAAGATACATCAAAAGGGTTTTACAACAACAAAGCCGAGTACAAAACAACATCCATAAACATTGGATACAAAAGATATCCCATATCCCACGCAATCCTAATGTACAAAAGTCCTCGGTTGGTCACCCCATCTGGCTAACTTGCAGTCTTCCTAACCTGCAGATCATCTACAACACGGTATGAGTTGGAAGGCAACCTTACAACCCACGGTTACGTTGTCTACCACAAAGGCAAAGTCCATGACGTTGACAAAACCAACTATGTTCACAAAACCAATACCTCAAAACACGTTCCAACATTGTTTGGACTTGTTAAATGTCAGAAGTTGTTGAGTGCCCAAGGGGCATATCTGGATAGACAGAGGAGTTAGTGTGGTCATTTTCTAATGCATTCAATATATCTGTGAGGATTCAAGTCAAGTTGGAGATTTATTGATATGCCTTAAATAAGCTTGTCGTTTGTTTGATCCTTTACTGTTTGATCCTGTCTTATACTTGACGTCAAAGTATAACTTAGGGATTCATTACTCTATATATTGTTGTGTTCCCTCAGCATCAAGATAATTTGGTTATCATATTTTTATCTGTAATCTGAAACTCTTCAATAAATTGTCTTTAAAAGTGGAAGTATACATTATGGGGTGAACCACTATAAATCTGTGTGTTGTTGTTCTTATTTGTTGAATTCCATTCATTCTCATATTTTCACACAACAATATTAAAACTAGACATATTTTTCATATAAAGTATATATCTCATATCTCATCAATATTCTTACAATTAAAACCAAGAAAATTATCATCTTTAAAAATTCAACGGTCTTTGTTTCTTATTTTAGTATCCCTGATCGATCCCCATGGCTTTCTAAGTAAGCACAAAAGGAAGTGAGTTGATAGAACAACAAAACAAGGAACAGTTATGCAATAAATAATCACGCTCATCCTACAAATGACTCTATACAAGGGGCTAAGGGAGAGATATGAAGGCTGAGTCACCAACGCCGAGAACCAAGTCTACTTGTTCACATACGTCAACGACCAATGTTAGTGGTAGAGTCAGACACTTCTTTGGAATGGGAGAGTTGTATAAAGAAATTGCGCACGTTAGGTTAAAAATTAAACACTAAATTTATAAATTAAATAAATAAAAAGTATACTAAAATTTTCGTAGTACAAATTAGAGCTTTCGTTGTATACTTTGTTTATTATTTAGATGATAGTTAAATTATATTTATATATTTTTTATAAATAAATTAGGTAGGGGTTGATGAATTAAGGGAAGTGTTCAAGTAAGGCCCATTATTCTGGTACGGCCGTGCGGCCGTCCGTACGGCCGACACGTGTCCCGGAAAAAATTTTTTTTTTTTTTTTTTAAAGAACGAGTAAAAGTTATAGTTCAAAATTTATTATGGAATAGTTCATAACTTATAAAAGGATAGTTCATGAACTATAATAGGATAGTTCATAGTGCAAAATTTATAAAGGAATGAAAGTAATAGTTCAAAACTTATTAAGGAATAGTTCATAACTTCTAAAAGGATAGTTCATGAATTATAATAGAATAGTTCATAGTGCAAAATTTATAAAGGATTGAAAGTAATTGTTCAAAACTTATTATGGGATAGTTCATGAATTATAATAGAATAGTTTAAAGTGCAAAAATTTATAAAGGAAAGTAATAGTTCAAAACTTATTATGGGATAGTTCATGAATTATAATAGAATAGTTCATGGATTATATTAAAAAGTAATAGTTCATGGATTATATGAGAATAGTTCAAAGTTTATAGGAGAATAATGCATAAGTTATAACATGGTAGTTCAAACAAATTTTCATTCGTTTCCGAAAAAAAAAATAAAAAAAAAAATTTTCGGGACACGTGTCGCCCGTACGGTCGGCCGTACGACTGTACCGCAATATATGGGCCGTACCTGGACATTTACCGATGAATTAATGTATTTGAAATTATATTGTATTGATTATATTAGATTAACTAAGAGTGAATTTAAAAGTAAACTTCACTTAATCTCCATCTAAATATATGTTTATTTTCATAAAATAAAAATATACAACAAGAAAGTTGGTTTTATATATTAATTTTAAAGTCGTATTTTATAAATAAATTTTTAAATAAAATTAATTGATGGTTGATAAATTAGTGTATAAAAAATTATATTGAGTTGATTGTATTAATTAAAAATTAATGTAATAATAAACTTCACTTAATCTCTTCATCTAAATATATTGTATTTGCTTAAAATAAAATCCATAAAAACAATAAGGAACTTTTTTCCTACTCTCGGAACCCGAAATCTTCCATTCCATGTACCTCATTCCCTCCATCTATTAGATGAGCTAGTAGAGAAGTATGTGTCACATCCACCTAAGGCGAAATAATGTCGCTAGAAGCCGAGGATCCTTACCCCCTTGTCTCCGCACTGACCAAGGTGGATTGGATAATGATCAATTGATTATACAGATAATTAGTTATAGAGATCGGAGAAGAAGACGGAGAAAACTCTGAAATCTAGTCAACAATCCTTCACATTTGTCAAGAAAACTCTGAAATCTAGTCAACAATCCTTCACATTTGTCAAGAAAACTCTGAAATCTAGACATAATCCTGGGAGAGTCCATTTTCTACAATAGGATATGTGTGCGCCAAATTTACAAGAGTGATGGCTTGTTAACTTGTAGTTTATAAACCCTAATTTAGTTTTTGTAGGTCTTTATTTGAGTTTATAAACCTTTCAAAAATAAACTTTCCATTTCAAGGTTATTTTTGCTTGCGTGAATTTATTTTTGTTTAAAACCCGATTTGGCCTTGTGTTTTTCTATCCCGATATTATTTGTTAATCCCTAGGTATTCAACATTATTGTTCGATTTTTTTTAGGGTCATGAGAGTCTTTTGAAGTAAAATAAACCTAAAAAATAAACTTCAAATAAACAACATTATGTGGTTTATTTTTATAAAACCTATGAGAAATAAACTATAAACTCATTTAGTTTATAAACCCGAAAATAAACTAATCTACAACTAAATAGACCCTTAATTAAAAATCTGGAGACCCTTAACATTATGTGGTTTATTTAGCTAATTTGACCTAACACTTTTTTTCTCGCCGTTTCCAAAAGTCGTAATTTTCACCGGTGAGCTTTGTCGACTCTTTTGAAAAGTTAAGGGGGAAGGTCAGTATTTACAAGAGAAATCTGAAGGAGCATGGTTGAATTGAGATTTTGTTCAAAACTTATGCATACCCACATCTTATATTACTATTATTTTAACAAAATATCTTGAAGTTCTTCTTTTGCTAGGATAAGAGAGTGTTAAGGTCTTAAAGTGATTATTTTTAGAATAGGAGGGTAACAGCCTCGCGCTTATAAATGCAAAAATACAACCATTTGTATGGGGCTAAGCGTGGGATAGCAATCCCCTTGATGTTACTAGCTAAAACCTGAACCAAACCCGGCCACACGAGGATTCATAAGTACATGTTCTCCAATGAAAAAGTGAGAGGACAACTTTGCAAGGCAGTCTGAAACAGCGTTAGCTTCTTAATAGATATGGCGAAAGGACGAAGGAAGTCCTGACAACGAACTACCAGACTAGCTGAAGAGGATAAATTTGAGTAGTCCTATATCTCAACAGGCTTTCCATGAGATTCGAGTCCATCTCCAACTCCACAGTTTGGCTAGAAGGATGGAACAAAGCCTAATATGGTGACCCATCATCTAACCCACTGACCATCCTCATCCTTTAGCACCCCCAGCCGACGCCATTCCACTTTCCTGTTGAACAAAGCCGTGGGAGTTCCATTTAACCCATCCTTGACTAGGGAGGCTCCATCGAATCATGATCTCCTGTCTTAGAATGAGTAAAATGCTCTCTTCTCTCTCTTCGCCAACCAACCCTCCGGTGTAGGGTTGCTTGCACCACCCCTTGGCTGCCTCCCGGCGGCCCCACCCACCCTCCCCATCAACCTTCCTCCACTGAGCAGCATGGCAGGCTCTAGGAAAGCACGCAAACAGTCCATCAAAATATCCGAACTACATCGACCCTCCACTTCTCAAGCCACCCCACCAAGCAAATCACAAAAATCCTCCAGCCCTAGCTCTCCAGACACACCTTTCGAGTCATTACCTGATGAACTGATACGAACCAATAACCGCCGACTTAACCCCAAACCATCTGAACCCATACCCCTCTCATCCAGTATCATCTTCCCACCTCTTGGCCACCAAACTCAACACCAACATTCAACTCCCCAGACTGAAGGAAGTAGGGTCCCCAAGGCTATGGTCCTAAAGCAGAAGCCAGACAACTTGGATCCAAGCTATGCTAATCCATCAACTCCTCGTGGAGACACTAGCATCACACCAAAAATCCTCGTACCACAAGAGACTGAGCCTGAGCCCCAACCTGACGGTACGAATTCCCCGACAATAACCAAAGTCGGTTGCACGCATGACTCTCCACCTTCCGACCTTTCACCCTCCGACCATCCAGATCCCCATGCAACCTTTATTGTAGACCTACCTACTGGGCGTGCAATACCAAAAGACACAAAAGTGAATGCATGCATTAACTACAAGAACGTACTGATGACGAACGTTGGTTGGAACCATGTTCCTCTGACGTACATCCCAGGGCTCGAGAACGGTCTCATTCCTTTCACTGAGGAGGACATCGAAGAAACAACTATGAAGTGGCGCCTCTCACTAGTCGGGTTCCCACTAGGCAGCCCAATCTCGTTCCAACGAATGGGCAAATTCGTCACCGACTGCTGGAACACAATCAAGAAACCAAAGATATTACGCAACGAAAATGGAGTCTTCGTGTTTCACTTTACTAATGAAGATGATCTGAATGAAATCTTGGCGGGAGGTCCCTGGGTCCTCAATAGCTCATCAACCCTGCTACTTAAAAGATGGACCTCGGACTTGCCACTCGACTACTCAAGCATGAGCTCAATACCAGTATGGATAACACTGCACGGACTGGACTACAGATTTTGGTCCACAACCATGCTTGCAAAAATAGGCTCAGCTATTGGCAAGCCCATACTAACAGATACATGCTCAGCAAACCAGGATCGGTTGGGATTTGCAAGGATGATGGTTGAGATTCATGCATCGCGCACTCTACTGAGGGAAGTCACTTTGACTGGGCCAAATGGGGTCTCTTTCACACAAAAAATCACCTATGAATGGCTCCCTACTAGATGTGATTCTTGCCTGATATTCGGGCATAGCTGCAAGAGCCCAAATGTGATTCCGAACGACCACACTGATAAGCACTCTAAGGCAAAAACTATCAGAAAGAGACTTCCTAACCCTAATCCTGACCCCACACCCATACTCCCTACCCCTCACCACTCACTCAGGATCAATCCTAAACAAAATCACCCCCAGTTGAACCCGAACCAAGCCACCCAAGCGGATAACAATCAACCCACAAAACACAATACCAACCAAGGCGCCCACACTGATCACCTTGATCCCCCCATTCTGACTAAGGAGTGTAGTACTACTCCATCATCTTCCAGTCACTATGACCAAGGTAAACCCACTAGAAGCCCTCCAGAAGCTGCACCATCATCATCCAATCACTATGACCATGGTAAAGCTTCTCAGACCCCTCCAGAAGCTACACCTTCCCTACTACCCCAATCCCAACATACTAATCCCAGTGCTACTGAGACCCCAAGCCTCGCCCAGATTGCAAGTGCAAACAAGGGCATCATCACATGTCCCCATGTCAATTAAAGCCTGCACATGGAATATCAGAGGGCTTAATGCCCCTGTGAAACAAAAGGCCATACAAAACCTAGCTAAGATGCACAAACTTGACCTCCTGGGCATTCTTGAAACAAGGCTTCGCGCCAGCAATGAGAAGCGTATCTCAAAATCTCTCCTCCCTCTCTGGTGTCATATCTCCAATGGTACCACTGCCCATAACTGCAGGATATGGGTTTGGTGGAATCCCGCAAGGATTCATCTCACCCCTATCATCACCACTGACCAAGTCATACATTGCCAAGTCTCTAACCCTCTCTCTAACCCAAATCAATCAATTGTTGCTGAATACTCCTTTGTTTATGCACACAATTCGCCTGAGGATCGAGTGGACTTATGGACCACAATTGATACTATCAAAATGCTCAACCACTCCATCCCTTGGGCTGTCATGGGTGACTTCAATGTCACGCTAACTCCGGATGAGAAGACCACAAATGATCTCCCAGCAATCTCACAACCCTCGACTGAACTAGCCAATTGCCTTGAGCATAACTCCCTCAACGACCATCATTACTCAGGATGCAAGTTCACTTGGAACAACAAACAGATCGGTACAAGGATCTGGTGTAAGCTAGATCGAATCATCACTAACGATACATGGCATAACTCCTTTCCTGGATCGAAAGCTCACTTTGATCTTGCCCATATCTCTGATCACTCCCCGGCTCTACTCTTTTCTGATGAGGGCAAGTCCACTAGAAATGCCCCATTTCGGTTTAACAATGCCTGGATCGATCATGAAGATTTTCTTGGCACCGTACGGGATGCTTGGGCAGTGGAAGTTGAGGGCAACCCTATGTTCAAGCTAATGAGGAAACTAAAGCTACTTAAGACTTCCCTCAAAAAATTTCCAAATATCAAACTTGAAGAGCTACACTCTCGTATTCAGGAAAATCAGAGGGAACTCACAGAAATGCAGATGCGTCTCCAAATAACACCCCATGATGCTGCAATTCAGAATGCTGAGAGAACTCATATGAATGCTCTCAAAGAAAGCTACAAAGATCTTCACACAACACTTGCCCAGCTTGCAAAGGCCAATTGGATTGCACATGGAGACCAATGTTCAGCATACTTCTTTAGGAGCATTAAATCACGCAGGTGCTCAAATAGCATCAAATCAGCACAACTCAGTGATGGGACTATCACATATGATCAGGATGTTATTGACCTTACCTTTGTTAATCACTTCAAGCACATACTCAACACGAGTGTGACCTCAAGTCAAGCCAACTATCCTGACATTAGCCTCCCTACCCTCACACCTGTGGAGACTGCCTCACTTAACTCGAGGATCCCTGATGAGGAAATAAAAAAGGCTTTCTTCAGCATTGGTGATAACAAATCACCAGGACCCGATGGATACAGTTCCAAATTTTTCAAAGCTGCATGGGACATTGTTAACTTTGATGTGTTGAATGCTGTGCAGGACTTCTTCACCCATGGTCGTATGCTGAAACAAGTTAATCATGCTGCCATTACTCTAATTGCAAAGAAGGACAACGCAATCACTCCATCGGATTTCAGGCCAATATCTTGCTGCAACACAATATACAAAGCAATTGCCAAAATTCTCTCTGCAAGAATCAATGTACTGCTACCCAGAATCACCAGCTTCAACCAGAGCGCATTTGTTGCTAAAAGATCTATTAAACATAACGTGCTCGTATGCCAAGAACTACTCAACAAATATGGCAGGAAACACATCTCACCAAGGGCAGCTATGAAGGTGGACATTTCCAAGGCATTTGACTCCATTAGTCATGATTTCATCTTCCACTGCCTACACAAGCTGAACTTTCCTACTCATTTCATTGGGCTGGTTAAAGAATGCATCACAACTGCTACATTCTCAGTTAACCTGAATGGGTCCCTTCGTGGGCACTTTCCTGGTAGACGTGGGCTAAGACAGGGCTGCCCACTGTCTCCACCACTCTTTATAATTGCAATGGAATTTCTCACCAAGCTGATTCAGTGCAGAACTTCTAATCCGGAGTTTAACCATCATTCCAAATGCAGCTCTCCTGCCATTACCCACCTAGCTTTTGCAGACGATCTTCTAATGCTTTGTAGAGGTGATCTGTGTTCCATTAAGATCTTAAAAGATGCACTGGATGACTTTGGAACTGCTTCGGGTCTCAAGTTCAACCCATCCAAATCTCGCCTCTTCACTGGAGGTATGAAGGATGTGGATGTCACTCGAGCCATCAGCATCACTGGAATGGAACTTGGCTCCATGCCCTTCCTCTACCTGGGAGTTCCAATCGGGAGTAGCAAACTACTTATACACGACTTCCTTCCCTTAATCCACAAGGTTACTAAGCGGGTGCAATCATGGAATGCTAGGACCCTCTCCTATGCTGGTCGTGCCCAACGGGTTAAGTCAACTCTCTTCTCTATCAGCTACTACTGGAGTACAATGTTCATGCTTCCTACTAAGATCCTCAACATGATCAATGGGATCATTAGATCTTATTTTTGGACCGGACTTGAAAATAGTAAGCGTGCACTGGTTGCATGGAAAGTCATCTGCTCACCTAAAGCTAGTGGTGGACTTGGATTCCCTGAGCTACTTACACGAAACAAAGTAGCACTATCCAGATTGATATATGACATTGAGCGAGATGACAACAATATTTGGTCCCAATGGCTTGCAAAACACATTTTCAAAAGGAGCAGTAACATATGGACCTGCCGACCAAAAACTCACCACAGTGCCTCCTGGAAGATCTTGCTACGTATTCGAGATGATATTATTGCCTTAGGTGGGAATGGTAGCACACTTGCAAACCCTAATGGCTCCTTCTCCCACAAAAAGCTCTACTCCTTATTCTCCCCTATCCACCCTACTGGAACATCACAGCCTTTCCGAGCAATCTGGAGCCGTCACAATATTCCCAAATGTTGCTATATTGCTTGGTTAGCTGCGCTTAGGAGGCTCCCAACATTGGCGAAGATCAAGGCTTGGAATCTGACTGATAATGACACCTACTGGCTTTGCAAAAATGCTACTGAAGATGATGACCACCTTTGGGTTCATTGTAGCTACGGATCCCTAGTCCTGGATGTGGTATCAAGATGGACTAGAACCCCCTATCCTGCATCCTACCTTGGTAATATTTGGCAATGGCTTAGTTCCTGCGGCACACATAAGCTGAGTCTGATGGAAAGTCTAAGAGTCGCCTCCATCATCTCATTCATATATCATGTTTGGATCTCAAGAAACAAGATGGTTTACACCAACCAATTCACAAGAGCAATTGAGTGCGCCGCAAGTATCATCACCTCAATTAAAAGTCACTTCCAAGCCAAATGGAAGGATAGATCCCCAAGCTCACTCCAAGCTGCAGGAATGCTGAATATTAGACTTGATTAGATCCATTTTGGTCTTGCTCTCACTGCTCTTTGTTCTTTGATCTTGTTCATGTTGTTGCCCTTGTAACCCGGACAAGAGTCCAACATACACCTTGTACATCCATTCTAAATACAAATTAACTTTTCAAAAAAAAAAAAAAAAAAAAAGAATCATGATCTCCTCTCTAGTCTCTACCCTTATGTTTTCCCATCGTGGCACTTCTTTTAATAGTATCATCGTAGTCCCTGGCTTGTGCTATCACAAAACGATGATTGCGAGGTACACGGTGGAGTTCAAAATTGTTTAATATCTTATGGTGTCTCATTAAAAGCCTTATATATAAGATAGCCAATATATTTGTATCAAGTCTTTCTCAGTACTTTCTTCGATTTCTCTAAATTTGTCTTACAAGATGTACGTATATGGCTATTAATCGGTACAAGTAGAGGAATTAGGTATTCAAAATGCTTCTGCTAAATTAAGGACTGAAGAATCCGAGAGAAGATGGATATGGATATTAATCGGTACAAGTAGAATAATTTTAGAATAAAGGTTGTATTATTCAACAAGCTTCATAACCATAAACTTTAATCCAATAGAGATGTGGCAAGTGCAAAACCACATCCTTGGTGGGGCTACACTATTTCATTATTGAGTTCCAAAAATTTATAGAGAACTTATTCTGTGGAAAAAAGATGATTTATCTTTAGGATAAGGTAGAGAAACAATTAGGCCGGACACGTAGTTAGTGTAACAAGTTCTTTTTATAGGGCCTCGTAATAAAAAAAATGCATAAATTGGTAAATTGAACTTTTTAGACCAATGACTAAATATTTAAGGACCCTCCCTTTTTTAATTAAAAAGTTGGACCCCTGGAAAATAAGTTAGATGAAATATAGTATAAAAACTATCAACTTTTGTAACTCATCTGATTTAACATATCTGACATTTAATAATTATCTTCACCTACTACACAAATGTGCAGTTACCAACATGCACATTTTTCCACCTTCTACCCGAAAATTCGTTTACGTAGAAACGTCAATGTCATACCCAAAATAATTTTGTCAAACTACACAAATATACTCGAAAACACACATACCCAAAACCCAAACATACCCAAAAAAACTATCAAAAAACATCATACCCATAAATTGGGTAGTATTTTTTTTTACAGCATATTCATACTCAATGCATTCGTAAATTGAGTAGAATTTGTCATACCCAAATTTTACACAAATCGATATTGTACACAAACATCAATATCAAATGACATTTGATCATTATAACACAATTTGGGTAACCATACTCTACAAAAACAATAAGCATACCACAAAAACAATAAGCATATACCCAATAAAATACTCATACCCATAAATTGGGTAACATTTCATCAAATATATAAGTTTGGGTAACATTTTATAACATAAAATAATCATAACCATAAATTGGATAATCATACTCCTAAACAGTATAGTCAATTCATCAAACACATACCCAATACTCCTTAACAAAACGAATCAAAAGCATACACAAAATCTAGTAGAAATAGCCTACAAAAAATATAGATCTGGTTCCAACTTGCCAAGCCTAGTCGGAATCTTCGTCGGCGTCTCTCTCGTCGGCCTCCGCAACAATAGCCTCATCTTCGTCGGAATCTTTGCCTCGAAACTCCGGTGGTTGAAAACCAAGCCTTGTCGGACTCCTCATTCTCGTCAGCCTCCAAAATAATAGTTTCATCTTTGTCGGAATCTTTGTCTCGAAATTCCGGCGGATCTCCGTTACAAAAAAAAAACTTAAGCACACATACCCACAATACTTTACCCACCAACCGGTTGCCCAGCATACACAGCAACCCTTACGAAAGTAAACTTACAAAGTCAGACAAAGTTACCCAGAAATAGGAGAAATAACATTAACGAAAGAGTGGGTAATGACATTGAAAGAAATTGGAGAAATCTAACCCAAAGCACGAGAATGATTACAAACACTGTTGCTTACCCAAAAATAGAAGTAGTAACTTCAGTAGCTTGAGATTACCCGGTAACTTTGAGAGTTTCATATTCACAAAAACCAGAGATAAGAAGTTTTTTTGCAAATTACCCAACAATGTATCCATGAAATTTTTTGTATTGGAATAAAGAAATGGGTTTATAAATAGTACAAAAAGAGGAAAGAGGGAAGTAGGTTCAAATGGGTTGTGTTTTTGGAAAAAATCCCTCCAAAATTTCCATCAAAACCGTCACTAGTCAAATCGGATGAGTTGCCCACTTTTGTACTATTTCTCATTTACTCTATTTATATAGCTAGGGGCCCAATTTGCAAAAGTATATATTTAGGGGCTTTATTTGACCAATTCTTTCTAAAAACATTTGGGTAGTTAATAGTAATGTATTGATATTCTAGTTGATAGAAAATGATCAATATTCTCTGATGTACGGAAACGGACATAGACACGGAAAACGAACACGGACACAAACATAGAAAACGGACACGACAAGAAACGGGAAAGCGGTAATCTTCAAAAATATAGAAACGAGGATACGACGAGGAAAACAAATAATATATCATTTTAAAGCTATTGAAATATATATATATATATATATATATATATATATATATATATATATATATATATATATATATATATATATATATATATATATATATATATATATATATATGAAAAACTCAATGATATATGAGTAGGTAAAAATATTAACATGACAACAAAATAATTGAAACGAAAGTTTAGAAATAAACATTTTCAGTCTTACAAAACATATAAATAAACATATTTAGTCTTACAATATCAAATAAACATACTTAGTTTCAAATTTGAAGAATGAACCATCCATTTTGCAGATCAACAACAACCGAACGACATGATCAACCGAGAAAAATAATAATATAAATTTGTAATTAGAATAATTGAAAGAATTAAAATAACACACTCAACATTCATCAAAGAAAGATTACTCAATAAACTAGTAACCAAAGATTCAAGTTTAATTTATGAAATCATAAGAAGTATGGAGGGAAGAGTCGGCTGGCGGAACAACAAAGTTTCAACATTAGAACCCAAGAAGAAGATCGGTGGTCTACTTCCGGCAACCACAAATTTTTTTCGTTATGAGGTCCGGTAAAAAAGATTTCAATATTATTTTAGCCTTAAAAATTGGGTAAATTTTCATTGACCATGTCTTGATCGGACTAAATCCGTGTTCTCGCCGTATCCTATCTCTGAAACATGTATTGGCCGTGTCGGGTCATATTTGACCGTGTCCGAGCCTTGTCTTGTCATGTCCTCGCGGGAAATTTCGTCTTCTAAAAATATATGTGCATCATATATAGTCTATATTTCCCGAGGTCTAAAGTTTGATTATGTGATTTCTTTTATTGTTAATAGACCACACCTCCAAAATAGACGAGTTTGCCTTGAATGAAAAGCTGATATTTTTAAACCTTATGTATGAAGATATCTAGGAATAAATTCCAAAATTGAAAAGTGGATTTAAAGGAATCTTTGAAATGTAGTTATAAGTATGGAGTATTGGGTGGTAATGGAAATCCATCAACTAACATAACTAGTCCTCAAAACACAGAGAGATGGCACCTAAGGCTGATCTCCAGAAAATTGGGAGAGAAGGGTTTGAAATGGTGGAAGAGATGATCCGACAGAAGAAACGGGTCTCACAGCCTCCAACAACACATATGTATATGACTGGTGAGGAGGTCGCTAGAAGGTTTAAGGGACTCTACCAATTCGTCGATAAGAAAGGTGAAAAGAGGGTCATATGGAGTGTTTCTTGATTCATAAGCCCGCCCTTTACTTTATATACTTTTCTTCATCATATGTATAATAGCTTTTAAGTCGTTATGTAGTCCTCAGCTAGCTACTTTCGATCCTGGCTAGCTTTCTCCATCAACCGGTGTGGTGTATATGTAGAATGCCCGTGGTAAAATGTTTAATATGTACCACTTTGTTACAAATCATCTTCGTCCACCTTTTGAACTGCATTTTCACTTTAATAAAATTTCTAAATTCAGATCATGGTAGGTACTAACTCCTACTAAACTTAAAAAAGCCAGCCCACACGGGTCTTGGAAACTTCTTGAATCTAGATTAGCTAAGGATACAAAATGTAAAACAAGATGACACACAATTGTTTACCCATTTCGGGTTTTCCCTACGTCTGTGGAACCTCGGGAAGGGAGATTTGTCCCAATCCACTAAGTAATAGAAACAAATTACAACGACTAACAAGTGTATGCATGCGAGTACATTTTGAATAGCACTAGACTAAGATCTGCAAGATATAAGAAGCAACAAAAAGTTTAAAGGTAAAGAACGGTCCATGTGAGGCTTTAAACAAAGATTTGCCGTCTTCTTGTGCGACGCTTTGACAATAGATAACCAGATCAAGGATGAAACCTCTCGATCTGATGTTCGTGACCTTTGTAACTCTCCAACTTCTTTCAATATTTTTTTTCTTCTGAGTAACCCTAGTCGTGACGAGCTTTCTATAGTGTTTTTCTCCATACGTTGAATGAGAGAGATGTCAGGGTTTTGTATGCTGGCCAAAAAGTCAGCTTAAACCTGTGCGTTTTGTTTAAATGAAAATACTTACTTCAAAGTCTTCAAAAAAGAAATGGATTAGGAACACATGGAAGATGGGCCTCAGGCCCACGAGTATAGCATCTTATAATAGAAGCAAGTATACTACTAGAGCCAAAAACCAAAAAGATAACGTAGCCTCATATATCTAACTAGCAAGAGATCAATTTACTCTCAACATGATTATTATTTATCATAGTTCACTTGACCTGCCTCCATCTTACACTAGTTAAAATTGGTAACTGAAGTTCACTTGGACTCATAAGCATGTAAAAGTAAATGATCAAACCTTCATCCTAGAACTATCCGTCTAGTGTACTCAAGCATGCCATGCATTTCTTATTACAACATAATGTAAACTAATACAAGAACAAAAAAACACAACAAATGCCCTCTTGATACTTGTATCATCCATCTTGTCCCTACTTCAAGTAGTGAATTTGGAACTACTCCTTGTTCGCTCCAAACGGTGTGTGCAAGCTTTAAATTAATAACCCTAGACGAAAGCTTAAAACAAGGATGCGAACCCGCAGTGTACGGGTCAATCGTAGTAAAAAGCAAGGAATTCCAGGGGTCGATCACAGGGACTTGGTGAAACAAAGTCAATAACGGTATGCTTATGCAAATACTAACCACAGGAGCAATTAACACAATCAAAGATGAATAAGAAGTCAATAAAGCAAACATGCAATTCTAGGGATTAAAGCATCTAGTTGTGGTTCCAACTCAAGATCTATAGATAAGCGGACAAAGCTGAGATTTTTGCATAGGGAAGGTGTTACTAAAGTGGAGTAGATCACCGGGTAAGTCTCACTATTCACTAATCCAAAACCGTAACTCCTATTACCGGGTAAGTCTCAAGGAATCAAGATAAAGAACTATAATCTCAAACTCACATACCATCTAAGGGAATAGAATCAACCTTTACCGGGTAAGTCTCAGGCTAACTCACAAAGATGGGATGGAAGCACACTCAAACCCTAATAAAGGATAAACCTTTATTACCTACACTTATGATTGTTGGTACACAAACTAAGGAATTACCGGGTAAGTCTCATCCTAGGCTTGCATTGAACCGGAAAGGTGTAATAAGAATAGGATTTGGCAAACTCTAACACTTAACTCTCAGTTTAGGATCGGATAAGTCACCTCGGTCAGCAAAATTCCACCCCGGCCGAGATGTTCATCGACTGAGCGAGATACTTAGGGTTAAGGTTAAAGACTCGAAATTTCAGGATCCTACTGGAATCTAAGATTATTCTATCATTGTGTTTCCCACAACCTTCAGCCAATCACCCTAGAATCACACAAGGAAATTAGCCACTCATCATCATGAAAATATTAATCAAATATATGGGAAGAAGGTGAATATTTGAACAAAGAAGAATTTAATGAAAAGACTTCAATAACTGAATCAAATATCACAACAAAACGTTCCTTGGATATAAATCCAACAAGCAAGACAACAAGGAAGGGAATCTAAGATAATCTTACAAAAACCCTTCAAAAGCTATAAAAGCTACAATCTTCAATCTTCCTTCAACCTTCAACAAGGTTCTTCGAATCTCCCAAATTGGAGTGTGCTGCTGCTGCTGCGTTCCGGCGTAAGCGGCTGTATGCGGCGTAAGCGGGATAAGCGACCTCTTTGATTTGTGGAAATCTAACCCTTTTTATAGGAAAATAACCCTCCAAAGATAAATTATCTTAAAAGAGATCTTTGCCCATAAATATAGGTAGAATATATGATTCTGCATATCTTCTTCCTTCCAGGAGCCAAGCCCAAAAATATAAGATCACTTTCCAATTTTAAAAGATCTCAGCCGAGAATAAAATATTATTGCCGCGTCCTACGTGTTCGCCTCGGTCGAGTCGGCGTCTCTGGATCACCTCGGTCGAGGTGAATCTGTGGTCAACCGAGGTGAGTCACAACAGAATGTGAAATCTCTTGAATCTGCTTCAAAGTAAATCTCTGATCCATGGCTATGCTCCCTAGATGTAGCTCCGAATGACTCATGACTCCTTTTGCTCTTTTTCGATGCAAAACGTGCCATTTTACCTACGATTACAACAAAACTAGGTGTAGACCTCGATTCTCGCAAAGGTAGATGAAATGGTAATATAATCACATAATATACATACAAACATGCAGATTATGAAAGATAAAACGTCCAAACAAACCCCAAAATATAGACTATAATTCAAGCTATCAAAATACCCCATACTTACCCCTTGCTTGTCCCCAAGCAAGTTCCTCATATAAAAGACAAGATATAATGGATTATAAGTCAATAAAATCAATGAAAAGTCTTTCAAAAACATTTTATGGTGTGCAACTATCATAGATCACTCTAAGAGAATACTTCATGGGATTAAAAACTCAATATGATCAAAACATTTTATAAATATAGAAAATTTGTTCATCTTTGCATAAAATCATAGAATGCATAATAAATCACAATCATCGAAATTAATAATGTATAATCCGATTTAAACCACTAAGTCAATCAACAAGCTCAAGGTCTCAAAGACTTCCAAAAGAAAGGTCAAGAAACGTGTAGGGTAGGGATGTATGTAAGGTAATGTGGTGCTAGAATCCGGGAAAAGGATATACTTAACTTTCACTTTGACTTGCAACATCTTCCACCAATAAGCTTTGCTTATTTCACACTTTTTCATTTTTTTTTTACTTTACTTTTTGGGATGCATGGACAGAGGTGCACAATAACCGAAGCCTAGGAAATAAGCAATCATCAATTTCTTGAGATGCATCAAACCCTTGATGCACATACCATGACCCGTTAGGAATATCGCTCAATCCGACTTTGGCAAGACACAAACACCCGGCTATGTGAATGGTGCCGAGTTACTCATCTTCATGATTGACTTCCCCAAACCTATTTCTTTCTTTCTAACACTTTCACTTCCAGCCCACTTTTCAACTTTAACTTGCTTTCACCACTTCGCTTGCTTCAAAATTCCCGGATAGGTAAAGGGAGGCAAAATGTATATGAGGGGCTAAGCATGATCAAGAAGAAGAAGAAGAAGAGAATGAATTGCCTTAATCATCCCAAGAAGAAAGTGAGAGAACTCATGTTGCAGTGTTAACCTTCAAATTCAACATAATTTGGATAAAAACAAAGTATTAAACATGCCAATAATTTCAAACAAAGCACTTAGCAACTTAAACATATTATAAAACCTTTCAAACACATAAAGAATTTAAAATCAGTCAGTAAACAAGATCTTCACTGAGATTATATCCAGATAAGTAACACAAAAATCGTTTTCGAAAACTCTCAGTTAACCCACCTCAGTCGAGGTGTTCTTAGGTCAACCGAGGTGAAACACCTCGTTCGGCGAGAACTGCCCCGGTCGAGGTCCAAATTTTTTTTTTTAAAACCAGTTTTCTTTCAGTTTCGACGTTTTTCTCAATCAAATAACCTGTAAGTATGCATGCAATCTCAGATAAACATATAAATGTAGAAGTGAAGCATAAATATCAATATCCATACATCAAAGTCAAATAATACATCAAATACCCCATACTTGGGACACACTGTCCCAATGGGTCAAAATAAGTCTAAGGAATAAAGTACTCACCGGATAATAAGCTGAACTGCATGAAGAAGTAAGAAACAGCTCCCAGATAAGACCATCTCGGTTGGCGAAGCACATCTCGGTCGAGGTGTTCTGACAATACCCGAGATGTATCTCAGTAAAGCTCGTTTCCTCAACTTCTCGAAATTTTGTTTTTTCTAGTGTAGCTCCTGAACTGTGATCCTTCCATTTGGAATACTTGGTTGTTGTCTAGAGGAAAACAAAAACAAAGCAACTATCTAAACTAAACTAGAAAAGGGAGAAGAAAGCAATACCTTGGGTTGCCTCCCAAGAAGCGCTTGGTTTAAGGTCGCTAGATGGACCCTTCTCCATAGAATTACTCAATGTACCTTGAACACCATGGAGTGCTCATCACATCCATCAGAAAATTCTTCCAAAAAGGTTCCGGTTCCTAATTTCACCGGCAAATGGTAGGATTTCCTACGTACAAGCTTGTACGGTTTGGTCCTCACCGGAATCCTACCGGTCTTCCTCTTTTTCCGTGGGACATAACTTAGTCTTTCGTCCCATCCTTTCCTTGATCGAGAAAACAGCTTCTCGAGAATCCTAGTAGCTTCCCCATCGCTAGCTTGGGGATGGTACAGGGTCCTTAGCATGCGAGGGACCCCACACTTGAACAAGAGACACTTCATCGCCTTAACGGTGTAGTGCTTGCTAACTCCACTCCTTATAATCCAAGGAGTATCTTCTTCCAACAGTTTCAAGGGAGGTTTCATCTTGATCTTAGGAGGTTCTTTCGGAAGAGACCTCCAACTCTCCGGTGCCTTCTTGAAAAATTCAGAAATATTAATAGGGAATTCAAATGAAGTAGGAGAATGTACCTTGCAAAGTTCTCCAAAGCATGAGACAAGTTTCATGTTGGGTTGATAATCCACACACGAAATCTCTCTCAATTCAGCTGGTGTTTCATCCACCTTGACCACAATCTAAGTAATTTGGCCAAGGTTCTCTGCATCTTCCACTTCTGGTATTGCAGATTCTTCCAACTCGGCTGAAATCTCTTCCACCTCGGCCGAGGTCTCAACAGTTGGATCGAGACCTTCCATATCCTCCTCTTCCTCAGAAGTTTCAGGAGAAATTTCTGGTTCGATTGGGGGAGCGCTTGAAACGTGCAACACTTCCTTATGCTCCTCCTTCGGGTCCGCATAGGATAAGGTGCTTTCATTCAGCTCCTCCACCTTCTTCATCAACCTCTCCCATCTTGATTCAAGAGAATCTTCAAGGGGTTGCTCATAAATCTTTTTAGGGATATTCAGTTCATCCCACATCGCAAGTTCACGATGAATGACTTCTTCTCTTTCCCATTCATTGTTGAACCAATAGAAGGAGTACTTCTCCTCCAAGTATTCATAATGGTCCGCCCTAGCACTTTGTCTTGCTATCCAGGCGGGATCAAATGTAGTCATCGGAAATCCTGAAAACTACAAAACTCATAGAAAGAGTAGTTAGTAGCAACAGGGGCAAGTGCCCCGAAAGCAAACCGCAACCGGCTCGGTCTAGACCAAGTCCCCGGCAACGGCGCCAAAAACTTGTTCGCTCCAAACGGTGTGTGCAAGCTTTAAATTTATAACCCTAAACGAAAGCTTAAAACAAGGATGCGAACCCGCAGTGTACGGGTCAATCGTAGTAAAAAGCAAGGAATTCCAGGGGTCGATCACAGGGACTTGGTGAAACAAAGTCAATAACGGTATGCTTATGCAAATACTAACCACAAGAGCAATTAACACAATCAAAGATGAATAAGAAGTAAATAAAGCAAACATGCAATTCTAGGGATTAAAGCATCTAGTTGTGGTTCGAACTCAAGATCTATAGATAAGCGGACAAAGCTGAGATTTTTGCATAGGGAAGGTGTTACTAAAGTGGAGTAGATCACCGGGTAAGTCTCACTATTCACTAATCCAAAACCGTAACTCCTATTACCGGGTAAGTCTCAAGGAATCAACATAAAGAACTATAATCTCAAACTCACATACCATCTAAGGGAATAGAATCAACCTTTACCGGGTAAGTCTCAGGCTAACTCACAAAGATGGGATGAAAGCACACTCAAACCCTAATAAAGGATAAACCTTTATTACCTACACTTATGATCGTTGGTACACAAACTAAGGAATTACCGGGTAAGTCTCATCCTAGGCTTGCATTGAACCGGAAAGGTGTAATAAGAATAGGATTTGGCAAACTCTAACACTTAACTCTCAGTTTAGGATCGGATTAGTCACCTCGGTCAGCAGAATTCCACCCCGGCCGAGATGTTCATCGACTGAGCGAGATGCTTAGGGTTAAGGTTAAAGACTCGAACTTTCAAGATCCTACTGGAATCTAAGATTATTCTATCATTGTTTTTCCCACAACCTTCAGTCAATCACCCTAGAATCACACAAGGAAATTAGCCACTCATCATCATGAAAATATTAATCAAATATATGGGAAGAAGGTGAATATTTGAACAAAGAAGAATTTAATGAAAAGACTTCAATAACTGAATCAAATATCACAACAAAACGTTCCTTGGATATAAATCCAACAAGCAAGACAACAAGGAAGAGAATCTAAGATAATCTTACAAAAACCCTTCAAAAGCTATACAAGTTACAATCTTCAATCTTCCTTCAACCTTCAACAAGGTTCTTCGAATCTCCCAAATTGGAGTGTGTTGCTGCTGCTGCGTTCCGGCGTAAGCGGCTGTATGCGGCGTAAGCGGGATAAGCGACCTCTTTGATTTGTGGAAATCTAACCCTTTTTATAGGAAAATAACCCTCCAAAGATAAATTATCTTAAAAGAGATCTTTGCCCATAAATATAAGTAGAATATATTATTCTGCATATCTTCTTCCTTCCAGGAGCCAAGCCCAAAAATATAAGATCACTTTCCAATTTTAAAAGATCTCAGCCGAGAATAAAATATTATTGCCGCGTCCTAGGTGTTCGCCTCGGTCGAGTCGGCGTCTCTGGATCACCTCGGTCGAGGTAAATCTGTGGTCAACCGAGGTGAGTCACAACAGAATGTGAAATCTCTCGAATCTGCTTCAAAGTAAATCTCTGATCCATGGCTATGCTCCCTAGATGTAGCTCCGAATGACTCATGACTCCTTTTGCTCTTTTTCGATGCAAAACGTGCCATTTTACCTACGATTACAACAAAACTAGGTGTAGACCTCGATTCTCGCAAAGGTAGATGAAATGGTAATATAATCACATAATATACATACAAACATGCAGATTATGAAAGATAAAACGTCCAAACAAACCCCAAAATATAGACTATAATTCAAGCTATCACTCCTCTTGTCTATCATTAGTTCAAGTGTAAGGAGGTTTTATGGAACTTCTGCAAGGCATCCTGCAAAAGGCATATTTATCAGTTGTGACAAGCTTTGTTTCAATTTTGTTGGATTAATGTCACCCCTAATGTTTCTAACCTCAAAGTATTTCTTCTCTATCTCATCTCTAGTAAAATAATTTCTAACTTCTAGATGTTTAGATCTTTCATGATATACAAGATCTTTACATAGATAAAGAGAACTTTGAGCATCCATGTGTAACACAAGCAAACATTATTTATGCTGGATCTGTGGTAGTAAACCTTTAAGCTAGATAGTTTGTTTAAAATACTCTATTGCTATTATATATTCAACTTATGTGGATGACAAAGGTACCACATATTTGTTTTGAGATTTTTTAAGAAATACAATTACTAGTCCAAGTATAAAAATATGAAGTGGTTGACTTTCTAGTATCTCTACTACTATCATAGTCAAAATCTACATTCCCACGCACTACATTCTTTTCAGAATGCTCAGCAAATATGAGGCATAATTTATTTGTACAAGATATGTATCTCAACAAAGATTTGCCGTCTTCTTGTGCGACGCTTTGACAAGAGATAACCAGATCAAGGATGAAACCTCTCGATTTTATGTCCGTGACCTTTGTAACTCTCCAACTTCTTTCGATCTTTCTTTTTCTGAGTAACCCTAGTCGTGACGAGCTTTCTATAGTGTTTTTCTCCATACGTTGAATGTGGGAGATGTCAGGGTTTTGTATGTTGGCCAAAAAGTCAGCTTAAACCTCTGCGTTTCATTTAAATTAAAGTACTTACTTCAAAGTCTTCAAAAAATTAATGGATTAGGAACACATGGATGATGGTCACAAGCCCATGAGTATAGCATCTTATAACAGAAGCAAGTATACTACTGGAGCCAAAAACCAAAAAAATAACGTAGCGTCATATATCTAACTAACAAGAGATCAATTTACTCTCAACATGATTATTATTGATCATAGTTCACTTGTTTTCGCTCAGAAGTGTGCGTGACAGTCTTAAATTTATATCCAGAACTTAAGCAAAAGCGAAACCGCATTGTACAGATCAGTTGTAGTAGAGCAAGAAATTCCAAAGTCGAACTCAGGGATTTGGTGAGAACATAATCGATTCAAATACTGTCTGACAAAGGTAAAAGCTTTTGTAAATATGTAAGAGACAAATGATTCCAAGGATTCAAGTATCCGACTGCGACTTTCGATTCAAGACACTATAAAGATCAAAGGACAGAGTTGGCATTGCCAATGTTATGTGTTTCGAAGAACTTGGTGAGGAATTCCGAAGTCATCTCCTCCCATGTGTTAACTCTTCTAGTTGAAAGAGATTGATACCAAGCTAAGGCCTTGTCTTTCAAAGAGAAAAAGAAAGGTCTCAACTTATAGTTGTTGTTTCTTGCTCTTGGAGGCTTCAAGGTCTCCATACGAATCTCATAGTTTTGAAGATATTGATGCGGAGATTCCGTTTCCATTCCACCAAACTGACTTTGGCGGATCATAGTAATGACTTGAGGGTTAAACCCATAGTCATGCTCATCCGGATCTCCAAGATTCACGCCCAAATGGCGCGGCTGCTGATTCGGATCCATACGTTGCCCAAGAGTCCGTGGTTCAGCTATGATAGGAGCAACTCTTCCATCTCTAGCTGGAATACGAGGATTAGGTGGTGGATTATGCACTATCTCTTCCAGTTAAGGCATATCATCGTTGGATGATTCGTCTTTCTTAGCTTTGGCAGATTTCTCCAAGTTTACTTGTTGTACCATCACCCGGATTTCATCCACTTCAGCATGCAATCGCTCTCTATCAGCACAAACTACAACTCTCTCTTCAATAAGTCTCCTTTCACTTGTATTAAGGAGAGCTCGAGTCTCATCCAACTCAGCTTGGAGGTTCTTTTCTTTGTTTTCAGCAATTTTTGCTTCTCTTAACCGTTTCTTGAGAGTCTTCTCAGGTTCATGGTTAAAAGAAACGAGGTCTTTCTCAGATTGAGACCTTCACATATACCTAAAGAGAAATCTGCAAAATCACTTAGGCAGATAGATCAAATAACAAGAACAAAAGCTCCCAAGCCAGACAACTGAAAACCGAATTTGGTCTTGACCAAATCCCCGACAACGGCGCCAAAAACTTGTTCGCTCAGAAGTGTGCCTGACAGTTTTAAATTTATATCTGAAACTTAAGCAAAAGCGAACCGTAGTGTACGGATCAGCTGTAGTAAAGCAAGAAATTCCAGAGTCGAACTCAAGGATTTGGTGAGAACAAAATCGATTCAAATACTGTTTGGAAAAAGGTAAAAGCTTTTGTAAATATGTAAGAGACAAATGATTCCAAGGATTCAAGTATGTAACACCTCGAATCCGCGGGACTCGGGATGCTACGGGCGAAGACCTCACAATGGGTCCCGACCCTTAGCCTGACAACAATTTCACCGGATCTTGCAACAAGGCACAAATAAAAGCCAAAACCAAAATACATTTTTATGCAATGTTATGAAACCCAAAAACAAAAGAAAGGAAAGACTTCATCCGGTCTTACAACAACATCAATATAATACAAAAACAACAACAATACAAGGACTCCAAAATCCAACTTAACCTAAGATGTACGGGGATCCCCGCTGCCCACTCCTCCGGATCACTCCGCCACATCCTAACCTGCACATAAACTCTACAGCAATCGGTATAAAACCGTTAGCTCACATTTGAGGCATTATAAAGATAGCAAGGGCACAAATACACACATAAGTCCACATAACACACATCATGCTCATATACAAACAATCGATTCTTATCTTCTCTTTTTAAGTAATTCCATTACTAGTTTCATTCGTTTTAAGTGTGAAACGAGAGTCTTATAACTCTCGCCTCTATCCCCGTGTAACCAACAGGAGTGATGCAGAGCTCAACCCGTATACCATGTGGACTAGCGAAGAAGCCCTTATACCATGTATGGCCTGGTCGCAAAGGACCTCCCTGTCTCCCTCGGGAGCTAGGGAGTGATGTCACCGCCCGATAATAATAAACAATGGGCCAAATATATATAATAAGTTGTCCTAATCCGGTTTCATGATTATAAACAAAGATAAAGCACACACCACCATCACATATCCAAATAATGGGTAAAAGCGAGCTAAGTATGTCCGTAGACTTACCTCGTCTCAAAGCTAATCCAAACCGATATCACTCTCCGAATGAATATAACCAAAGCCTGTTCAAGACAAGGCACAATAATCAAAAACCACTCACACAAGCTAGAAGTCCTTAGACTTTTAGTCCTATATGATCTTATTAGGTCAGACACTCTCATAATCTAGGATAAACTACTAGCCCTCATAAACTCACAAGATCTCAACTATAACCACATGCTAGGATACTTCCAATCTAACTCCACAATCTCAACAAACACATACTCACAACCTCAACAAATCTCACATGATAACATACACACCTCAATCCTTAGAACGTTCAAACCATCCTCAAATCCTCACCTAAAGTTCAAAGCCACTACTTGGCATTAACTCTAAGTTATGCTAGATTCATCCTAGCATGATAATAATTCTAAACATAACTAGATCGAGAAAGGTACTCACACGAGGTCAAAGACGAAAGACGATCTACGGATGTCGAGTATGGGTCTATCGCCTTTATCGGGGTTCTTTCGAACCTAAAACGAAAGCTAAGAAAATTTAGCTTATACGCGAAATTTGATCGTAAAATATAATATGTAAAATCCTAAGGCAAAACGCGTTTTCAAAATCCAACGTTAAAATCCCGTAATTACCCTCCCGAGGCAAAAGTACAATACAAGAAACTTGGTCATAAAACCATGATTAAAAACCTTGACCCGTAAACCGAAACTAATCCAACAAGGTCACAATATATATAGTATATATAAATAAGAATTTAACTCGAAGTAAATCCCAAGTTTAAAAACGCAAATACATTTTTCGGACACAATATATAACTCTAGGAGTTTGGGCCATCTTCCGTAAATAAAACCTTGGACCAAAATCTGTAAATAATTCCAGCATAACATAAAAGCAACAATCTAGAAACTTGAGTTCAAAACTGTAATTATTATAATGCTATGGGTACAATCTGTAGTTATTCAAATCAACAGGGCCAAACTGCAATTATACCAAAAAGAAGGGGCCCGATATGAAATAAGGTGTAATAGGGTGCTGTAATTTCATCCCGCCGCGTGAAGAAACAAAGGAGGCTGCATCCTTGGGCTGCAAAAGGGCGAAGGCAAGGCACTTTCCGGCGGCGTGGCAAGGGTTCCGATGAGGCGGCTGCTGATGGATTCTGCCCGGCGAGGTGGACGGTGGCAACCACAAGCGCTCCTCTGCAGACAGGTTCGTCTGGCGCCGGCAACAAGCGCTTCTCCGGCGTCGTCTGGTGGGGCACAACGAGGCTAGCGGCGGTTCCGGTGGCTTGCAGGGCTTCCCGACGGAGCTTCTCGACGGAAATTGGGCGGCAACTGCAAGGATGGGCTGCAGGCTCTTTCCTGGTGGGTCGACAGAAGCTCGAGAAGAAGGGGTTGGGGAGAGATTGAGGGTTGCGTAGGGGACCAAAATCCTCTGTCGTTGCTTCCCAATCCCGGTGGTGGTTCGAAGGGAGTGGAGATAGATGCTCCAGCGGCCTTCTGTCCAGAGGCGCGAAGTGGTCGAGGAGGAAATGTTGAAGACATGAGGGAGAAGGTTGATGGAAGATTGGAATATTGTAGCAGAAGGTTGATGGAAGATTTGAATGTTGGAGGAGAAGAGGAGAAGGGCGTGAGGCTGAGGGAAATGGAACAGAGGATAAATTAGTTAGTGAGGAGAAATGAGGGTAATCCAAATGAAGGTTGGAACGAGGGGTCAGGTGCACAGAGGGAGCGAGGAGTCGGTGCGGAGCTATCATCAACTGGAAAGAGAAGGGGGAAAAGAAAAGAAAAATAAAAGGAAAAATAAAAATAATTACTTAACAACATGACATAGGGAAATAAAATAAACACGATCAAATTAACCGGAAAGGGATTTTCGGATCGAAACTTTTCCGCAAAAATAATATACTAATAATATAAACAAAAATATATACTCGTAAAAATATAATTTACGATATATAAATCACTTCCGTAAAATATTATTGATAATAATATAATGATATAAATACGGATAATATATATATATATATATATATATATATATATATATATATATATATATATATATATATATATATATATATATATATATATATATATATATTATTCGTTCAGATTAGGGTTTCGATTTGTTGAATTGAATGTGTTAGGTGATTGTTCCCTTTCATCGCTTCATTGTCATGATTGTATTGCTTACTCTTTGTCTTTTCTCAAGGTTTGATTTTCGCTACTAAACTTCTTTTTGGGACGGTCGATGTACAAATTTTTTATGGAGCTGGATAACAAAATTGTTTCAATTTACAAATCTAAGCAAGTTGCTATTCTTCTCTTCGTCTTCCCCGATTTTCTTCTTCCTCTTCAAGATACAATTTTCTTTCTTTCATTCTTCTTTTAAATTTAATCTCACTAATATTTGAGCCTCCGGCTTTCCTGTCCTACTCGGTATTCTCAGTCTGTTCTTATTTAATTTGATTGATTTGCTCCTTGCCAATAATACGATAACTGTTGAAAATTTGTCACCTTAATTACAATAGTTCTTGATTTCTTATTTGTTCTTATGAATTTAAATTATAAGGAGCTACTGCAGGACTAAAGATCACTTGATTATTTCATCAACCGTTGTGGAAATTCACATATGCAAAAAAAGTTGCGAGGCGCCTACATGAGAAACATAATCACAGCTGAAAATTTGTTAGTTGTTGCTCGATGTAGTACCGGATGTGTGCAGCTATCATGGATCTATCAAATACCCTAATATACGGTGACAAGTTCTAGTGTGGTTCTTCATATGTGAATAATTCCAAAGTGAAGATTTTAGAACTAGGGTCAATTACAGACTGGTTAAAGGAGGATATCACGTCAATTAGAACATATTTTGTTTCATAAAAGACTTTAACTTTAATATCGTTGTAATAGCTTTCTTTTGACTTGGCTTCTATGACCTATGTAGGTTTTAAATGAACAAAAACTAGTGTTATTTATCAGCACAAGTTTCTATATATCTGCATAGTTTCTTTTCTTTTGATGTATCTTAACACAAGCCTCTTACAAAGCAATGTTCATTGTGTAGACACTTTTATTGGAACTAAATTAAATAAAGACTACGAATAAAACATATTTTAACACATGGGTGCGTCGTACACTTTTCCGGGCATATTTCCGGTGGGCTCCGGCCATTGTCAACACCGGAAAGTGGGAGCTTTGGCTTCGTCTCCGCGAGCTCTTACTTGTTGTTTATTCATACGTTAAATTTGAGTTTCGTTTGAATGAGAAATAGAGGCCCGAAGTTGGTTGCATGATAGGAAATAACTTGGGAAAAATAGTCCAAAATGGGAGCTTCCCACATGGATTAGATGGAGGGAGAAACAATGGGATATATAGGGCAAGTATGCACTAAGGTATGAAGCCTTTGGGTCGTTACCCATTTTCAATGGGGAACGGCGTAGGCAAACTACCACACGCGCGTCGAGCCGCATCAAGTCGTGCTCGTGCAGAGATTCCGATCTCGACTCTGCTCCAAGTACGCACTTAAGTTGGTACAAATTTTGACTCTTAAACGTTGTTATGCTAACGGTTTACATGTCCCTGTAGTCTAAATTCTAAAAACAAAATATTTTATTTTGTTAAGCTGTTGTGCACTAACCAATTATTGAGTGTTGTAGATAAGGCGCCGGAATAGTCAAACAAGAAATAAATTCCAAATTCGATTTTCAAAATTGAATTTAAAACAAAAAACGTTTTGTTTTAAACTTGCATTCGATTTAATATTCTAAACAAGTCTGTTCTTGTACGGACTTAAATCAAAGAACTTGTACTCGGTTTTTGAGTTTCGATTTCCGAACCAAAAATTGAAATAATGACCGTGGTTGTTTCCGTGTAACATAAATGGCTGATAACACAAAAGAAACTACCAAGGGTCCAAACACTTCCGACGATGGAAGTATCCTAAGGATCCCGGATAATGTTGCGAATGGAGGAACCGGTGATGTGACGATCCATATCCAATTTGGGAGTGGTCTACCACCGGTTAACCTGCCAAACCCAACGACCGGGACTAATCAACTTCAAAGTGGTGTACAGTCTGGTCAAGAACTTGTCCCTCAACCGATTCCAATGACCAGCTCTTTGAGCGCAGTATTGTTGCCAGAAAAGTTCGATGGAACTAACTTCAAAACCTGACATCAAAAGATGTTATTCTTCTTGACAATGATCAAACTAGATAGGTATGTGATCGAGGATATACCCACAAATCCAGTGGTGCCTCTCCAAGCTGCTCTGAATGGTGATTACATCTGCAAAGGGTGGATTCTAAGCCGTCTGTCAAACCCATTGTACCAAGTGTACATATTTACTGGTACTTCTAGGGAACTCTGGGTTGCTCTAGACAAGAAGTACAAATCTAAGGAGGCCGGCCATAAGAAGTTCATTGTTCAATAGTTCATGGACTTCAAAATGGTAGATCACAAACCTGTCATGGAGCAAGCTGAGAAGCTACAACATCTAGTCCACGACATCATTGCTGAAGGCATGAAAATCTGTGAGCCATTCTAGGTCGCAACATTTATCGGGAAACTACCCCCGGCTTGGAAGGACTTCAAAAGTTACCTCCTTCAGAAGACAAAGGGCATGACTATGGCAGATTTCATGGTCAAGTTGTGAATTGAATCAAGCAACCGCAAAAACTATGAAGGGCAAAGTCAAAGACAACTCATCTGACCGAACCAAAGGACAAGAAACGGAAGTTTCAATCCAAGGTCCCCAACAAGAAACCGACAAAGAAAAAGTTCGCCGGCAAGGGTCACACCTATGGAAAAATGGGTCACAAGTCCGACAAATGTCAGAGTAAGGGCGACCCACGCAAAGGCAAGGGCAAAGCTCAAGCCCAAGTAGCGGAAGACGATTTGCGGTGGTTGAAATGGTTGTTTTGACGTCTGAAGTGAACATGGTCGAGAGCAACCCGATGGAGTGGTGCTATGATACTGGTGTTACCCGCCATATCTGTTCAGACAACGGGATGTTTACCACTTATCAGAAGACTATACAGGACGCGCACCTGTTTACGGGGAATTCGTCCACATCAAAGGTCGAAGGTCATGGAAAGGTCGTGCTGAGAATGATGTTGCAGAAAGATCTAACCATCAACAACGTCATGCACATATCAAATATCCGGAAGAACTTGATTTCCGGTTCTCTGCTGAGTAAGAACGGATTCGACGTGAAAGTAGGATCCGATAAGCTAACTCTCACTAAATGTGGGATTTATGTAGGCTAGGGTTATCAAAAGGATGGACTGTTCAAAATGTGTGTATTGACAATCATCCCAAAAATTGTAACCGATGATGTTTCAATGAATAAAACTATCATTGCTTATGTTGTTGAGTCTATCAATTTTTGGCATGAACGATCAAGACATGTAAATTATAAGTCTATCCAAAGACTGATGAATTTAAACCTAATTCCAAAATGAAAATTAAACAAAGACAAATGTGAAGTCTGCGTACATGCAAAACTCACAAAAACGCCATCTCCACACGTGAAGAGAACAACCGAACCTCTAGACTTAATTCACACGGATTTGTGTGATCTGAAGTTTATACAAACTATAGGAGGTCAAAAGTACTTGTCACATTTATTGACGATTGTACAAGATATTGTTATATCTACTTGCTAAGAAGCAAGGATGAGGCCTTGAAAAAATTTAAGGAATACAAGTTGGAAGTTGAAAGCCAACTTAGTAAGACAATAAAATTCATACGAAGTGATAGAGGAGGCGAGTACGATAAACCTTTCAATGCGTTCTGTAGAGAACACAGGATAATTCATCAAACAACTACTCCCTATTCACCTGAATCTAACGGAGTTGCGGAACGAAAAAACCGAACTCTAAAAGAGATGATGAATGCTTTGTTGCAAGATTCTGGGTTACCCCTGAACATGTGGGGAAAGCATTGCTTACCACCAATTATATCATCAATAAATCACCGCATAAGGTAACTAGAAAACGCCATGTGAACTTTGTAAAGGTAAAGTACCATCGTACAAATACCTCAAAGTGTTGGGAGTGCCTAGCAAAAGTGGTTGTACCACCTCCTAATAAGGTCACCATCGAACCGAAAACCGTTGATTGTATTTTCATAGGATATGCACACAACGATAGTGCTTATCAATTTTTGGTACATAAATCAGATATGCCATATATACATGTTAATACGATAATGGAATCAAGGAATGCTTCTTTCTTTAAAAGCGTGTTTCCGTGTAAGGATAAAGAAAATCTGAAATGAACTCGTGAACAAAGGGATGAAGGAACTTCTGGGAATGAAATAGTAGAGGAAGAACCTCAAAGAAGTAAAAGAACTCGAACGGAAAAATTGTTTGGGGATGACTTCATAACGGCATTTCTCATGGAAAAAGAACCGAGAAGTTATACAGAAGCCATGTCTACACCTGACGCACCTTCATGGAAGGAAGCAGTCAAAAGTAAGATTGACATCATTATGAAAAACCATACATGTGAGTTAGTTGACTTACCACAAATGTGTAAAGCACTTGGGTGCAAATGGATTTTCAAAACTAAGTTGAAAACCGATGACTCAATAGAAAAGTACAAGGCTAGACTTGTGGTACAAGGTTTCCGACAAAAAGAAGGGTTAGATTTCCTTGACACCTATTCTCCGGTTACGAGAATAACTTCTATAAGAATGATGATAGCAATAGCAGCATTAAGAAACCTAGAAATCCATCAAATGGACGTGAAAACGGCCTTTCTAAACAGAGAGTTAGAGGAGGAGATTTACATAAAACAACCTGAAGGGTATGTTGTGTCTAGACAAGAACACAAAGTGTGTAGACTTGTAAAATCTATTTGTAGACTCAAAAAAGCCCCTAAGCAGTGGCATGAAAAATTTGGCAATGTACTAATGTCAAATGGCTTCAGCATCAATAAATGCGACAAATGCATCTATATAAAGACTACTCCTACGGGATACGTCTTGTTGTGTTTGTACGTCGATGACATGCTTATCATTGGAAGCAACAAAGATATGATCAACCGAACTAAGAACTTACTTAAGGGTCAGTTGGACATGAAGGATATGGGATTAACAAATGCTATTCTAGGGATTAAAATCACTAGACACTCCGAAGGAATCATCTTGTCTCAAGCTTATTATGCTGAAAAGATACTTGAGAGGTTTAAGAACTACTCAAGTCGAACCGCAAAGAGTCTTGTGGATCCTCAACTCCACTTGACCAAAAATGTGGGGGACTCAGTGTTACAACTAGAGTATACACGTGTAATTGGGAGTCTTATGTACTTAACCAATTGTACACGCCCTGACTTGGCGCACTTAGTCAATGTGCTAAGTCGCTATACAAGTAACCCAAGACATTAACACTAGAAAGGAATAACTAGAGTATTATCTTGTAACACCCCAAATTTTGAGAACTCGGGGAGCTACTGGTTAGGACCTCACAATGGGTCCCGACCTTAGTTTGACAACAATTAAACTTGGATCTTACAACAAGGCACAAAAGTATTAAAAACATTTGAAAACTTTAAACAATATATACATGAAAAATATGTATCAGCCTTATAAATCAAAGGTACTAAAATGACGCATATGAAGTATATAAGACAACCTCGTCCCCAACTAAATGAGTATGTGGACCCGGCTGACCATTCCCTCCGGATCTCTCTACAACTGTCTTAACCTGCAAGGCATCTACAAGTGGTATAAAACCGTTAGCTAACATTCTATGCATAAGTATAAAGGTAAAAGCACAATCACACATCATACACAATCAACATGCAACACTCAATCCTTTTATTATCTTTAATTAGGTGATAGGTCATTACTAATGATACTTATTTTGTGACACGAGGGATTCCCAAACCTCGCCCCTGTCCCCGTTTACCAACGCGGAATGGTACTAATGCATCTGACCGTCTATCGGACTGGGCTGGTCGCAGGGAACCTCCTAGACTCTCGCAACCGCTAGGCAGATGATGTCACGACCCATTATCATACACTTGGGTCAATTACGTAAATAATAAAGTACTTAAATTATAATTTGAGGCTAACTAACCATATTTCCCTGTCAGAGGAGGCACGTGGGTCAACACATTTCCCTGGATACTTGTAAGTCTAAAACTCTTAAGATATATGATTCTATGTGCAGAAGTTATTACAGTGTTTATTTAAGGTAAAATGACTATTTTACCCTTAGTCCCGGAACTTCCAAAAACTCGGAATATGTACTTAAATTATAATTTGAGGCTAACTAACCATATTCTACTCCCTAGGATGATTTTAGGTAGCAACTAGAAAAAATTACCCATTTTCTATTTCCCGAAAAGTCACTAAAGTCCAACTACAGCTTCAAATATAAAATTCGAATAATTTTATAAAAATTTCGAAATAATTCCCTAGATCATCTATGATACCTATCTACTCCTAAGAGCAAGAATTTCTTAAAACTGTTCAACCATCACTTCTACAAAAATTTCCAAAGTTGGTTACAACACTTAACAAACAACACATTGCCTTAACTTTGAAAAATCATAACTCCTAAACTACACGCTGGATTTATCCCAAATTTTGATACGTTCTACTATAAAGTCTTATCTATAATATATCCAAAATTCATCCGCAAAGAAGATCAAAATCCTATTTAAAACTATCTCACAACACCGAATTTCAGCATAACAGAAAAACTGCTTACGACTCGATCTTTAAAAAATCATAAATCCCAAACCACTCGCTTGATGCCTCTAAAATTTTAATATGTTCTACAACAATATGTAAACTATATCTTAACCAAAATTCAAGACCAACGGAGATCAAGACCTTATTCAAAACCATTTCACAAAACAGCATCACTTGCTGTTTTCCCCAACACTCAGCACATATATACAAACTGCATGCGGCGTCAACTTTGGAACACAATAACTCTTAAACCATAACTTCGATTCTTCCCAAATTTTAGTATGATCTACTATGTACTACTGAATACAACATATCCAAAATTCAGCAGAAACGGAGGAGTATAACTTACTCAAATCTTGACCCAAAATTGACTGCTTTTCACTTCCGAAAACTCGGAAAACGCTTGAATCTGTACAGCTCACTTATGGTTGTTCTGAGTAGGTTTAAAATACGGAATTAGTACACGTTAGGCAAGGGAAAGGTGGACTGAAATGTAGTGTAGCAAGGGTACAAGCCTTACCCGATTCCGAAACTCGAATGCACGGGAAAGAAGGTACCAAGGTTGCTGCTGAGTATGCGTTTTGCACAGAAGGGGAGAAGCCATGGTCCCTGATTGCTCGAAGTTGTAGCAGCAAAAATAGGAGGCGGTTACTGTCCTTGGAGGCGCACCCACAGCTTGAGCCCGCTGCACCAGCAGCGCCTGAGGAGGCTGCAAACACGGCTCACAAAGCCGCCTCTTCTGTCTGGTTTCTTCCGGTCGTGCGACTGGAGCAGGGAAGACGAGTCCAACAGCCGCCTGTTGTCGCTGGAACGATGCTCTGCACTGCTGTCCATGCCGGCGAAGGCAGCCCATTACGAAGTGGTGTCGGATCTGCGTCTACTAGTGGCCGAAATGGTCGTTGTGTGCAAGGGGGTGAAGACCGAAGGGGTGTGCGAGGAGGACTTCGTCTGTTGCGTACACGAGCGGCGGTTGTGCCCTGGTGGTTCACGGTTGCGTGCAGGAGGGTAGGCGTTCGTCGGCTTGGCGTGGAGGAGGGGAGGCGGACTGTTAGGGCAATGCAAGGGAAGGGAAGGGTGAGTTAACGTGAGAGAGAGTAACGACTCAGGAGAGAAGAAAGAGTTCTCTCAATGGCCCAGCTGACAGTCCTTGACGGGCCCAGTTGGTGTGCTACCCAGCTGACAGTCCTTGACGGGCCCAGATGGTGTGCTACACAGCTGACAGTCCTTGACGGGACCAGATGGTGTGCTACACAGCTGACAGTCCTTGACGGGCCCAGATGGTGTGCTACACATGGGCTGAAACAAGGAAATAAAATGTGGGATGAGGTTGTCAAGAAGAGTGGGCCGAGGTTGTCAAAACTTGTCAAACCTTGTCAACAGCTTGTCATAGCCATGCATGGTTTTGTCACGAATTTCTCATGGCCTCGTCATGACTCGTCATGGTCTCGTCTTGACTTTGTCTTGGGCTCGTCTTCATCTCGTCACTAGGACGTCATGACTTTGTCAAAGACAAGTCATGATATACTCTAGGGTTTGTATTAGGGTTTGCTACTAATAAAATCTTATCATTTTATGTGAGGTGATATTACATAAAATGATAAAATTTTGAGATATAGTGTCCAACTACGTAGACAGCTAAGGATCAAAAGATCAAAATCCGGTTTGCTACGGAATTAAACGGAATAAAAATTCCGGATATTACATCAGTACCCCCTTAAAATAAGTTTCGTCCCGAAACTTAGAACAATGTATTTACATCAAACGACTTCCAAAATTAAACTTGTATATCCTAGTGTCACTAAATTTTACTTTCGTTTTCTAAACTCCTGTAACCCTATCAAAGCGTAACGAAAAATCCGGTCGTTACATATCTTGTCCCAAGTTGCAGTTCTGGAAGGATACAGTGACGCAAACTAGATATCCGACTCTAAAAACACAAAATCCACAAGTGGATATTGTTAGCATGAAATATGACTATATTTTAGTCACAACCGAAATCCACAAGTGGATATTGTTATTCGACTCTAAAAACGCAAACTGGATATCTGACTCTAACTAGAGTATTATCTTGTCCCACAACCGAAAACGGAATTTGGTCTAGACCAAATTCGGTTTTTGGTTGTTGAGCCTGGGAGCTTTTCTCTTGTTATATGATATCTCTTTTGAGTGATTTTCTCAGGTTCTTTTAGGTATATGCGAAGGTCTAGATCCACCAAAGACCTCCAACTTTTTGATCCGGAACCTGAGAAAACTTTGAGAAAAAAGTTGAAAGCGAAAAAGTTGGTTGAAAACAATGAGAGAAACATCCAAGTGGAGTTGGATGAAGCTCAAGCTCAACTCAAGTTGAGTGAGAAGGCTCGTATGGAAGAATTGGAGCATCATCAATTCCAAATCGATGAGCTCAAAGCTATGATGTTGGACATGAAGTTGGAGATAAATGACTCCAAGAAGAAGAAGAAAACCAAACCAACTAAGTCCACTAGAGCTGAATCGTCCGACGATGATGATGAGGATATGCCGGCACTGGAGGACATTAATCCGGTGATCCATCCCGTTCGTGACAACCCTAGACCACCGGTTGTTCCTCGCATTCCCGTTAGAGATGTGAGAGCCGCTCATGAAGGGGATGAACCATGGACTCTTGGGCAAAGGATGAATCCAATTCAGCAACCACGCCGTTTAGGTGTGAATTTCGGAGCTGAAGACATCCAGGAATTCGGGTTTAGCCCGCAAGTTATCACCATGGTTCGCCAAAGTCAATTTGGTGGAATGAGTGCTGAATGTCCACACCAACATTTGCAGAATTTCGAGATTCTTATGGACACATTGAAGCCGAAGAGGGCTACCAACAACAACTACAAGATCAAGCCGTTCTTCTTCTCTTTGAAGGACAAGGCTTTGTCTTAGTATCAAGCTCTTCCAGCTGGAAGGCTTAACACATGGGAGGATCTATCTTCAGAGTTCCTCACCAAGTTCTTTCCGCCATCCAAGACGACGGGGTTGAGAGGTAAGATTAATGCATTTTAAATGAAAGTTAACGAAACTTTGTTTCAATCATGGGAAAGGTTTCAGGATCTCTTATTGGATTGCCCACACCATGGCATTTCAAAGCTGGAATTATTGGAGATCTATTACAAGGGGTTGGATGTGCAAACACAATTCAAGCTCAAATCTCTTTCTTGTGGTACATTTATGGACATGAGAGAAGATGACGCTTGGGACTTCATTAAGAAGCAAACCCAAGTGATTGAAAAGTATTCCCATCGGAAAGCGGAACCTAATAACCGGAATCAAGGGGATCCAGGAGCTAAGCTAACACAAGCTGCACAAACTCAAATATTTTCCCTCAACACCGAAATCAAGGAGTTGAAGGAAATCATTAGAGCTGGCCTTCAAAAGCCGAAGGAGCAAGATGTTGGCTACTTAGGAAACAACAACAACAATCAAGGGAATAGGAACAGTAACCGGAACAATAATTGGAATAAGAACAACAACAACAACAACAACAACAACAACAACAACAGGAATTCCAACAACAATTGGCGGTCCAACCAACAAAATTCCGGTAATTCCTATTCAAATTCTGGAAATTCACTAACATCACCTTCTTCCTCTTCTACCCCTTTGAAAAGCCAGGGCAAACATCAAATAGCTCAAACAAGACGGAGAAGGAGAAGCCCAATCCCATGTTGGAGACAATCTTAGGAAAACTACAAGGTTTGGAGAGCTACATAACTTCGGTTGATAAAGCACACAAAGCTTTGGAAAACCAAGTGTTCAGTAAGGCGAGAGAAGTTCCTAGAGATCAAGGGAAGCTTCCCGGAAAGACGGAGGATAACCCGAAGAGAAGGGTGATGGATATCACTACTAGGAGTGGCGTAACAACCACCGATCCGCAGCCCAAGTTTGTACAAGTCCCAGCTGAGAAGGGAAAAGAAAAAGGGAATGAGAAGGAAGATGTTTATGTTCCTCCTCCAACTTACAAACCCCCTCTACCATTCCCGCAATCTAGAGCAAGAGCACGTCTAGATAAACAATTCGGTAAGTTCATTGAACTAATGAGAAAAATGCATATTAACATACCTTTTATTGATGCAATTGTGGTATGCCCGCTTACAGGAAGTTCTTAAAAGAGATCCTCTCTTACAAGAGGAAGCTGGAAGACTTCGGAGAAGTCAAAATGAGTTTGGAATCTTCGGAGCTCATCAAAACAATGACGGAAAAGATACCCCCAAAGATGAGAGATCCGGGGTCATTTTGCATTCCAATTGGAGTAGGAGAAGTCGCATATGACGCTCTTTGTGACTTAGAAGCAAGCGTAAGTATCATTCCGCTTGCTTTGTGTAGGAAGGTCGGTTTAGGTGAAACTAAACCGGTGAAGATGACGTTGTACATGGCGGATCGATCCATAACTCGTCCAGTTGGTATCATTGAAGACGTCCTAGTTAAGCTCGGTAAGTTCTATATTCCAATAGACTTTGTGTGCTTGACATTCCTGCAGATTGTCCGGTCCCGATCATACTCGGAAGACCGTTTCTTGCAATCTCCGGTTGTATGGTGGATTGCAAGAATGCTAGACTAGCCTTCGACATAGGAGAAGAGAAGGTTGAGTTTGTTCTCTCAACTTTGGTGAAAGAGCCAACACTTGGAGAGGACATGTTCAACATCTATGATGAAGAAACATCTAGCGAGGAAGTGAGCTCGATATTATTCAAGGATCCATTGCAAAAGGTCATAACCATGAGCATCATGGAAAAGGGAAAGGAAGAGGATTGCAATGTTGAGATTGAACCCTTGTAAGAGCTAAAGGAAGTACAAGAGGAAGAGTTTGAGAAATTATACGATGGCTCAGAAAATGTAAGAAATCACGGTCAGTCGTGCTATTCCACGGTCGTGGTTTCACCAAAACTGGCCGTAAACTGCTATTTTGAGAACAACAGAGAGTTCCACGCCCTAAACCACGGCCGTGGAAGTAACAGTTGTGCCGTAATTTTGGGAAATTCTGAGAACAACTTCGTTCTTTCCACAAATGCTCTTGAGTCTTCTTCAATCACTCCCACACCCTTAGATACTTCTAAGGAATCGTCGGACACACCTCAAGACTCATCAAATGCATCAATAGCTATGGAATTGAAGCCACTTCCCACACATCTTCGGTATGCATTTCTTGGAACTAATTCTTCTGTTCCCGTTATTGTTAGTTCCGATTTAAATGAAGATGAACATGAGAAACTAATGGCTGCTCTAAGGAAACATAAGAAAGCCTTAGGTTATACCATAGAGGATCTTGTAGGAATTAAACCATCTTTATTCTTGCACAAGATTCTAATGGAGGAGGATTTCAAGCCTTCACGACAACCTCAAAGACGGTTAAATCCGATCATGAAGGAGGTTGTTAAGAAGGAAATTCTTAATTTACTTGACGCAGGTATCATCTATCCTATCTTCGATAGCAGTGGGTGAGCCCCGTTCAAGTAGTCCCGAAGAAAGGAGGAATGACGGTTATCACCAACAAGAACAATGAGCTCATTCCTACAAGAACCGTGACGGGCTGGAGGATGTGCATTGACTACCGCAAGCTGAACAATGCAACTAGGAAGGATCACTTCCCGCTACCATTCATAGATCAAATGCTTGAGAGGTTAGCATAACACTCCTATTTCTGTTATCTTGACGGTTATAGTGGTTTCTTCCAGATTCCGATCCACCCGGACGATCAAGAGAAGACCACATTCACGTGTCCATGGGGTACGTTTGCTTATAGGAGGATGCCATTCGGACTTTGCAACGCTCCAGCCACCTATCAAAGGTGTATGATGGCCATCTTCTCCGAGTATATTGAGGAAATCATGGAGGTTTTTATGGATGACTTTTCAGTTTATGGTTCCTCATTTGACAATCGTATTTCTAACCTTTCTCTTGTGTTGCAAAGGTGTGAAGACACTAACCTAGTTCTTAATTGGGAGAAGTGTCAATTCATGGTTAAGGAAGGCATTGTGCTAGGACACTTGATCTCTAATAGAGGAATCGAAGTTGACAAAGCTAAGATAGAGACTATAGAGAAACTTCCTCCTCCATCTTCGGTGAAGGGGATAAGAAGTTTCCTAGGACATGCTGGATTTTATAGAAGATTCATCAAGGACTTTTCTAAGATTTTGAAACCGCTAACTAATCTATTGATGAAGGATGCAGTTTTTGATTTTTTGCAAGATTGTTTAGACGCCTTCTATAAGATCCGGGAAGCTCTCATCTCAGCCCCGATTATCCAACCTCCGAACTGGAATCTCCCGTTCGAGGTTATGTGTGACGCAAGTGACGTAACTATTGGAGCGGTGCTTGGGAAAAAGAAGGAAGGCCGCACTCATGCCATCTACTATGCTAGCAAGACGCTAGATGAAGCGCATCTCAACTACGCCACAGCGAAGAAAGAGTTTTTAGCCATTGTATATGCATTTGAAAAGTTTTGTTCTTATCTTGTAGGAGCGAAGGTGATTGTATACACGAACCATTCAGCAATCCGGTATTTACTTGCCAAGAAGGATGCGAAACCGAGGCTGATTAGATGGATTCTTCTCCTACAAGAATTCGATCTAGAGATCCGCGACAAGAAAGGCTCAGGAAATTCTGTTGCGGATCACTTGAGTCGTCTACCACACATCGAAGATGACGATCTACCCATTGATGACTCCTTCCCAGACGAACACTAACACATCATGGAAGAGTGCATCGACAAGATTTCTAAAGGTAACAAATCTTGGTTTGTTGATTTTGTAAATTACTTGGTTTGTCAGGAAATACCTCCCGGACTATCCTACGCATAAAGAAAGAAGTTCTTTATGGATGTCCGGCAATACTTTTGGAATGAACCTATACTCTTCAAGAGAGGTCCCGACGGCATTATTAGGAGATGTGTGCCGGAAGACGTAATGCAAAGCGTCATTCGTCATTGTCATTCACTTCCTTGTGGATGACACGCTAGTTCCAATAAAACTAGCGCTAAGGTGTTGCAATATATTGGGATTTGGGGGGGGTGAATCCAGTTAAGATTATCAAGCGAATGAATGTAAGAGCTTTGCAATATATTGGGAAAACAACAATCCGAAAGATCCAAGTATCCAGTTGTGGCAATCGATTCAAGATGTACTTAATGATATAAAGACAGAGTTGAGATATGCATTGGTATGCTAATGTAAGGTAATCGTACGGTGAAGTTCCAAAAACCTTATATGACTCACCTACAAGACACTCTCTATAAAGGTTGTTGAGGCTTCAATATAGAAAAGTTCTAAAGGTAAGCATTAATGTCAAATACCCGAACTTATAATCCAAAGGTCAAAACTAACTTAACCGATTAAGGTTATGACACTCATAATAGAGGTAGAGGTTGTTGAGGCTTCACTACCACCTAGAAAAGGCAAGCCTAAACTAAGTTAAAGCAAATCTTTAACTTTGGACTAAAGTAAAAGCACGCTCTTGGATTAACACAAAATTACGGGTAGTTCTTGAGTTCCACGGTCGTGGAAAGTCAAGAACAGACCGTGGTTTAGGTTTTTCGGCGATTCTCTTTGACTCTCAGGGTCTAATCTGTTTACCATCGATCTATCATCATCTAAGCCACAACTATCAACCCTTCACCTTAGAATTGTTAAGGGTTTTTAGCCAATAACAGTCATATTAATATCAAATTCAAGAATTAAAAGATTGAAAGATGAAAACTTCCGAAAACTTTCAATAAACTTCAAACCAATCTCAAAGTCACAATCAGGAACAAATATTGTCACTAGATTCAGAATAGAACAAACAAACACAATCTTAGATAAGAAGGAAGAACGGGATGTCAATCCGTCTTCTAAATCAAACCTAAACAAGAAAAGGAATCTTCTTGCGAATAATCTTCCGAATCTTCGATCTTCCGTCAATCCGGAAATCTCAATCACAATCTCCACCAAAGTGCGAGATTAGGGCAATTCCAAGCGTAAACGTTGGTCTAAAATGAGGTGTAAGCGAAGGTGACGGAATTTGTCTTCGTCCGTCCTTTTATAGTGTATGGTGTAGTAGCGGCCCGGCCCAATCTCTTAAAAGATCGTGGCTTAAAATGTGGCGAAAAAGATCGCCAAGATCACGGTCGTGGAAGGTTCCACGACCGTAATTTAGAGCGTGGAAATCATCATGGTTTGAACACTAGATTCCACGACCGTAGAAGTTACTGGAATGCATCACACTTCTCTGGCCATGGTTCCACGATCGTGGAATTGAACGTAGAAAGTGGTACGGCCGTATTTTAGAGCGTGGTTTAGGGCAAGAACGTGATTCTTCCCTAGCCTCGTGCATTCCTCAAGTTAACTCTCCTTTGACTCCTAGAAATGCCCTCAATCCATGGATATACTCAATCAACTCATCTTTGCTCAATTCCGTTCGGAAATGGCTCTCAATCACCTATAATCAACATAAAGCTTGTGTAGACATCCATATCGACAATATAGGCAAACTAGCTAACATATGAATCAATGCTCAATCAAAGACTATCAATATGAATCAAATACATATAGAAAACGTGCCTAAAATATCACAATATTTCATGCTAACAACAAACAAGTGGCCAAGTGGAAATTTCGAATAGAGAGATCAAGGGCATCCTTGAGAAGACAGTGTCAAAGATAAGGAAGGTATGGTCTTTGAAACTAAATGATGCGTTATGGGCGTATAGGACTACATACAAGACTCCCATAAGTACAACACCATACAACCTTGTGTATGGGAAGTCTTGTCATCTCCCGTTGGAGCTAGAACACAAGGCGTACTGGGTTGTGAAGTGGTTGAACTTCGACATGAAGGAAGTGGACGAGAAGCGCCTCTTAGACCTCAACAAGCTAGAAGAACTCCGCCTGAACGCCTATGCGAACACAAAGATTTACAAAGAAAGGGCGAAGTGTTGGCATGATAAGCATATCATTCCAAAGGACCTCGAAGAAGGAGATCAAGTTCTCCTCTTCAATTCGAGACTTCGGCTCTTTCCAGGTAAGCTTAAATCTCGTTGCAATGGACCTTATTTGATTAAACATGTTTTTCCCCATGGCGTAGTTGAAGTATGGGGTGAAAAGTGCTGAAGTTTCAAGGTGAATGGCCAACGACTTAAGAAGTATTCACCGGAGCTCCAAGATGAGGAAATCGCACCGATTGTCCTCGAATAAACTCAAGAACGGTCTAGCTACTGACCCAAAACAAAACCCTTCTTGGGAGGCAACCCAAGGTATTGCATTTGCGTTTCTGTTTTTCTTTCTTTGATTAGTTTAGTTTAGTTGTTTTTGTTATGTTTTCCCCTCGATACCTCCAAGTATGTTATGTTTTTGGATGTAGGTATAAGGAATGAGCAAAGGAAGGAAGAAAAAGTTGGAAAGAATTGACGAAACTTGGATTTTTGGCACACAACAGAGACTTCCACGCCCAAAACGACGGCCGTGGAAGTAATAGATGGCCGGAATTTTCCAAATTTTGACACAAATTAGAAAATTCCACGGTGTCCGTACAAAACCACGGCCGTGGAATGCCTCGAGAGACCGTGATTTTCCAAAACATTACGGGGACTATATAACCTTCTTTCCTTCTCAAAAACACATCCATCCTCTACTTCCACGCCCAAAATCGCCGGCCACTTCTCTCATCCCGTAATTCTTCGTCCGGAGTCCGATTCAATCGATTCCTCAACCAAAAGTGGAGCATTTTCAATCATCTACAAGATCCAAGTATCAAACTGAGTGAACAATCCACATTGGAGAAGGATTTTTTATTTTTCAAATCCAAACCTAGGTTTTATTCTCTATTCTCTTCTTGGTCAATTTGGTTCAATTTTCTAGCAAGATTATAGGAGAACTGGACGAAATTGGACTTAGAATTAGTCTAGGGCTGTGATTGTTGAATTTGGTGTGAATCTGCTGAATTTTGAGAGAGACGGAGCAAATCCACAGGTCCGTACATTTCCTCGGCCGTGGAATTCCAAGAACAGACCGTGGTTTTTTCTGTTGTTGAGTAAAAATATTTAGAAGGAAGTCAAGTAGAAACAAGAAGCAGAAAGGTGATAGTTCCTCTTCTTCTCAACCCCCTCCTAGTGAACCACCATCACCACCACCTCCTAGAATCCCTAGAATCCATGAGGATTATGAAGGAGCTATGGAAAAGATTTCAAAGAGACCGATAATAGGACCTAGGTACCATGTCCTAGAGGATCTTGAAGAGCTCAATGTAGTGAATGATTTGACTTGGCTTTTGGATAGAGCCGGATTGATCATCTTCTCCGCCATTAGGGAAGATGCTTATGAGGAGATAACAAGGCCTTGAAACTCCTTTCAAGGGCCTTGACTTCTTGCTCCTTTCAAGGGCCTTGATGTCAGTCTGTGTTACTAGTGAAACTTCGATTTCAAGGGCTTTGAAACTCAATTTCAAGGGCCTTGACTTCTTGCTCCTGCAAAACAAAGTTAGTCACAGTAAATTTTATATGGTGCAGAATTGAAAAGATTGACACGAGGATATGTTTACGAAGTTTGGCTCTAAATAGCCTACTCTCCGTCCCAGGGTATATCTGTAGGATCTAACTATCTATTATCAGCTTCAAAGAGTTCTAGATACAAACTAGAAGAAATCACCTTCTTCTCTCACTTGTAGCCAATGCTACGATCTAGCTCCAACTCTTGACCTAGCTATAATAGCCTAGTTACTTCACAGAGTAACACACTCTAGTATAATACTTTTTAGATCTACCAATGGAGCTCTTGTGTTTTCTCTCTCTCTAAGGGGATAAAACTTTTACGTGAATGTGAGAAAGAAAAACAACGAATGAAGATGATTAGGTTTCTTAAGGATGCAAAGATGTTTTCCGGTATAAGCTTGTGTATCTTCCTTCTTCGACCATCATCTTCATTTATATCTTCTATGGAAAGATCTTCTAACCGTTGTAGAGATGACCGTTTGAAGATCAACCTTCTTTTCCATGAAGATCGTAAGGTAGACGTTGCACGTCTTCGGTCCCTATGAACATGTTGAGTCTATTACTCCTTGATCTTCTCGTCTTCTGTTGGATAAGAGAGAGAAGATATCTTTGCCGCTTTTGTTGTTTAGAAAATCTTCTTGAAATGATTCTCTATCTTTTGGTTGAGATCTTCCTTTGGTTGACAAAGTCTTTGGTTGATGAGATCTTCTTGTTACAGAATCTTCAACGAAGATCTTCAATTTATTTGAATCCTTGTTCCGTGCACCTTAGATTCCAAGGCCCTTGATCTTCATCATTTTGAACTTGTTCTTGAATCCAACTTCAAGGCCCTTGACATGTAGATATACAACCTGCACTGAATTCAAACCAACCAAACATCTAGAAATATAATCAAGTACATTGTTAGAAATCCAATTGCTATATTTGTGTGAAGTCTTCCATCATCAACACCTGTAAACCATTTCAATCAAGGTGCAGTTTTTAATGCAAAATGCAGTATATCGTACCTGCATTTGTTAGTTTAGCAATGCATGTAACAATCTCAAAACTAAAAATGCAGAATGCAGTATATCGGAAATGTCGGATCATATTTCTCCCCCTTTGTCTTTCAACAAGGGAGAAAAAGTAGTCAAACCAGGAAGTCTTAAAAACGATTACAACCCATAACAAATGTATTTCAAAACCATAAATTTCTCAAAAACTCATGATATGCCAAGATCTTCAATCCTCCTTGTACCACTAAGAGGAACTTCCTTTTCCATAGTAGTCTCGAAGGCACATATCTCTCCATCGATCTTTTGCATCAGCAAGATCACGTTCCTTAAGAGACAAGTCCGTTCCTCATTGAGTAGAATCCTTGGCATACTTCTTTACGACCCCAAACTCTTCAATTTTCAAAATATCTGGATCCTCTGGCATTGGCTGTCGAATGGGCTTATCCTTGACAACCTTATGACACTGATCCATAACTTTCTCAGCATCCGTATGAGTTTTCTGTCCCTCCTCCTCTAATATTGGTTTGATACTACTGATAGCGGTTAAAGACAAGGCACTCACATGAAATAACTGGTTAATCTTCTGATTCAGAATTCCCAGCAAATCTTGAGCTTTATCCATCTGATCAGTCATTGACACTCTAAACTCTATAAAGTCAAAAGTTAATGATTTCAACGAGTCTTCAACAAAATCCAGTCGTTGTTGTGTAGTAAAATTTCATTCAAGCTGCTCCATTAACACCCACACATTACTAAAGCCTACTTTAGTCTTTTTGATTCCTATTGTATCAAAGAAAGTTTCATCTAATCCATCATTGTAAAGATTCAACACCTCACTAGAATAATCTATTGAAAAATGTGTGAATATTATAGGAAGCAAATTCTCATAAGGTAGGTGACTGGTGCTTGGAGAATTAATCACATTCACCATATGAGACAAAAGAATTTCAGGCAGATTCACCTTCAACCCATTCAAGGCATTGTAAGTCAACATCAGCACAGAATTGGTTAAAATCTCTTTGTTGCCAACTCTAGGGACAATGCATCTATCTATAATAGAATAGACTATCCTAGCCTCCAAGGTTAAATAGGTAATGGTTGGCGGTGATAAGGCACTGTGAAGGAAAAGTTGTTCTTTTGCTAGCCTTAAAGTTCTAGCAGGGTTTGAGTGTTCTGAAGCATCATACAAAGCAATTCCAAAAATATATGCTATGATTTCAGAAGTGGGCTGATTCTCTTACCTTTGATAACCGAGTTTAGAATCCACTCTCCTCTCTCGCGCCTTGCCGTTAGGTTGGCATAGAATAGTCTTGTCAGTCGAGGATATGAAGGTTCTCCTGGATTCAGCATAATCCATATAGAACTAGCTTGGAGCACTTCAAGCCCTGGCATAGACGAGCAAGTAAACAATTCGTTGTGTACTCCATCACACATGCACTGAAGTCGATCATCATATTCCTTGACCCACTTTTTGGCAGTTGTTGGGTTGATGAACCAACTTGATGGTAGCCCTGTTCTAGCAAAAATCTCGGCGTCATTTAAGAACCCTGACGAACTCGAGCTTGAAATTGACCCAGATTCAGAACTGGAGTCAGAGTCGGACGATACTTGTACGACCCTTAGTCTTTTTGGAACTGATGAAGATGCGTCGTTGGCTGAAGATCTTTTGGGAGCCATTGAAAAATTTTGAGAAAACGATGAAGAGAGTTTTGGAAATTTGGAAGAGTAAAGCACCGTTCTTTCAAAAGCAAAGGGAAGCGGAAGAAAGAAAGAGGTAAGAGAAGAGGTATTTAAGGAAAGAAGTTTAATCAACGTAAGATCAAAAGATTTTAAAGATCTTGAGTGATAAAAATTCCTTCCATAAATTTAGGTAACCACTTTTCAAAATCCTTTAAATATGAAAACAAAACCTTTCAAATCTCTTTTAAAGAATAAAAATTAGATAATTCAATATTTAAAAGATATGAATTTCTAATTGATCCGTTTTATTTATGTACCCTTTGAAAAATGTTTCAAGGCCCCTTGAATTTTATTTCAAGGCCCCTTGAATTTTATTTCAAGGCCCTTGAAAACATCAATTGGGCTGCATACGTAGGATGATTAAAAATCGTTTACTCCCCCTACGTTAATGCTTCCTTGTTCAACATACCAAGTTCCAATCTAATAAAATTAAATTGATCCTCAGGAAGAGGCTTGGTAAAAATATCTGCAAGCTGCAAGTTAGTTGAGATAAAAGAAATCGAAACATCACCTTTCTCAACATGATCACGTATGAAGTGATGCCTTACATCAATATGCTTAGTCCTTGAATGCTGCACAGGATTTTTGGTTATAGAAATAACACTAGTATTATCACATTTTATAGGAATACCTCTCAAGTCAAAGTCAAGATCGCAAAGTTGTTGAGCAATCCAAAGAATTTGAGCACAACAAGCTCCTGCAACTATGTATTCAGCTTCGGTTGTGGATAGGGCAACAAAATTTTGCTTCTTGGAGTGCCAACTAATTAGGGATGACCCTAAGAATTGACAACAACCAGAGGTACTTTTTCTATCAACCTTATAACCTGCAAAGTCTTCATCTGAATATCCAACAAGATGAAACGAGCTTTGACGTGGGTACCATATCCCAAGATCCTTAGTGCCATTGAGATACCAAAACATTCTTTTCACAGCTATCAAGTGTGACTCTTTAGAATCAGCTTGAAATCTTGCACAAATGCACACGCTAAACATAATGTCAGGACGACTAGCAGTTAGATACAACAATGAACCGATCATACCTCGATACTCCTTTTGTACTACACTTTTGCCATTCTTGTCATGATCTAGCGAAAGTGTTGAACTCATAGGAGTCTTTGTAACCATAGATTGATTTATTTTGTACTTTTTAAGCAAGTCTTTAGTATACTTGCTTTGATTGAGAAAATTTTCTTTCTTTGCTTGTGTAACTTGAAGTCCAAGAAAGAAATTTAACTCTCCCATTAAGCTCATCTCAAATTCCCTGCACATAATATGTGAAAATTCCTTGCAAAGGGAATCATTAGTAGCACCGAATAATATATCATCAACATAGATTTGTACTACTAAAATGTCGTTGCCTCTAGTTTTGATAAACAATGTTTTATCAATCAAACCTCTTTTAAAACTGTTTTCAAGAAGATATTTAGACAATCTTTCATACCAAGCTCGAGGAGCTTGCTTAAGACAGTAAATAGCTTTATCTAATTTAAAAACATGATCCGGAAATTCATCATTTTCAAAACCAAGAGGTTGAGCAACGTAGACTTCTTCTTCTAAGAAGCCGTTTAGAAAAGCACATTTTACATCCATTTAAAAAATATTTATGCTCATGAAGGATGCAAATTCAAGTAACATACGTATGGCTTCTAACCTGGCAACAGGTTCAAAAGTCTCCTCATAATCAATACCTTCTTCTTGGTTATGGCCTTGTGCTACAAGTCGTGCTTTGTTTCGTATGACTTTGCCACTTTCATCCAATTTGTTTGAAAGACCCACTTCGTGCCAATAACTGATTGATGCTTTGGTCTTGAAGTAAGAGTTCATACCTTGTTCCTCTCAAATTCATTTAACTCATTTTGCATGGCAATGATCCAGTCTTATTCTTAAAGAGCTTGAATGTAGTTCTTTGGCTCGACAAGTGAAACAAAAGCGGAGAAGACACAAAGATTATTCACTTTAGATCTAGTTTGAAGTCCAACATTTGGATCTGAGATCACATTTTCTTGTGGATGATATGAGGAGTGTTGAACTTTTCTTCTTTTGATAGATAATGTAGATCCAGAAGGTTGAGCTGAATATGTCTGACTTTATTCAGGTACCGTTTGTGCATTACCTGTTGTTCCAATCTCAAGGCCTTGAAGTCGGGTTTCAAGCCCTTGAAGTGGAGTTCTGTTTTCACAGTTTCTAGTTTCAAGGTCTTGAAGGTGTGTTTCAAGGTCTTGAGGATTTTATTTGGTATCTTGAATCTTTTTTTGCATATTCTTGTCTTGACCTTAAGGATCTTCCTCTTCATCTGAAATGTGATCTTCTCTTTGATTTAGATTTAAATTTGCAAAACTCTCACTCAAAGTACCGTCATTGCTTTCATCAAAAATAATATGAATGCTTTCCTCAACAACTTTGGTCCGTTTGTTATATACTCAATAAGCTTTGCTATTTGAAGCATATCCAATGAATATAGCTTCATCACTACGTGCATCAAATTTCCCGAGATTGTCTTTTCCATTGTTGTGAACAAAACAAGTAAATCCAAATGGTTTGAAGTATGAAATGTTTGGTTTTCTTTTAAAGAGTTCATAAGGAGTCTTTTTCAAAATAGGGCGAATTAAGCATCAATTTAAAATAAAATTTGCGGTGTTTACTGCTTCAGCCCAAAATCTTTTTGGCAAATGATTTTCTAGAAGCATTGTCCTAGACATATCCTCAAGAGTGCGGTTCTTGCGTTCCACAACTCCATTTTGTTGAGGAGTTCTAGGAGCTGAAAAGTTGTGAGAAATACCACATTTTGCACAAAATAAATCAAACTTTAGTTGATCGAATTCTCTACCACGATCGCTTCTTATAGAAACAATTGGTAGGTTTTTCAAACTTTGTAACTCCTTACACAATTTTGAAAACTCAAATAAGGCTTTAGATTTTTCTCTTAGAAAAGATATCCATGTAAACCGAGAGAAATCATCTACAATAACAAGGATATATTGTTTTCCTCTGGGAGATTTGACACGCATAGGTCCACAAAGATCCATATGTAAAAGTTCAACAGGTCGAGAAGAACTTACAGCTTTCTTAGGTTTGAATAAACCTCTTGTTTGTTTACCTTGTGTACAAGCTTTACATAGGTCATCATCCTTGAAGTTTAGGTTTGGCAAACCACGTACCAAATCTTTTTTAAGTAGCTTCTGCATTGTAACACCCCAAATCCACGGGACTTGGAGTGTCACATTAGGCTAGGATCTCACAATGGATCCTGACCCTAGCCTGACAACAAGTTCACTGAATCTTACAACAAGGCACACGTAGATTAAAACCAAATACATAAAAGTTGTATATGATACATCAAAAGAGTTTACAAACTCAGGGCCGAGTACAAAACATCAAACCACAACATCTGATACAAAAGATCTCATATCCCACGCATCCTAATGTACAAAAGTCCTCGGCTGGCCACAACTTTTGTCTCATCCTACAGTCTTCCTAACCTGCAGAACATCTACAACACGGTATGAAACCGTTAGCTACAACAATGAAAAGCATGAAGGTAATAGCACAACCACACATCAACATCTCATACATGCAATGCCACACACATTCATTTATTATCTTTCATTACGTTATTCCATTACTAATTCAACTTCTTTTGTAACATGAGGAACCTAAAGAACCTCGTCCCTTTCCCCGTTAATATAGGGGTTTACATTGGGGGTGATCGTCACTCGTCCCCCCGTGTTACTGGCTTCTAGGCACCTCCTTCTAACCAGCAGGCAGAGACCGGTGGTTACCGCCCGTTATATTACATTTGGGCCAAATAAATGTAAAAATGGTCATCCTAGTCCGGTTTAGGTTATAAATGCACAATCATATGAACACACACAACCATCACAATCATAAAATCCACAACTACACGCTAAGTAAGTCCTATGGACCTACCTGATATACTCGTAACATGTACCACGTCACAGCTTCCCCTTGGGGAAGTAATCAACGCCTGCAATAGCAAGGCAAACACAATAACATACTGCAAAGGTTAGGAGACTCGTCTCAGTAACCGCAACCAACCTATATCTCAAATTTAAACCTCAGATCCTCAACACATTCATAAATGCCTAAGGCATATCCTCAACATAACATCTCATCATACTCGTGCACATACTAAACCTTAAAGCCATAACCGAGATCCATAACATCATCATGATCCTCAACTCATTCTGACACCTAGTATGCATCTAATCATTATTCCTTAATCTCAAATTTAATCATAATTTAATTAATTAATCTTTAATTAATTAATTAATTAAATTTCACTAGAATAACGTTTTGCCCGCAGGCCATTTCTAAACCCACCTGTCATCAGATTTCATCAAACAAACAACCCATAAACACCATAATAATATAATGATCATAATGGAATTTCTAATTATCCATTTTGAAAAGCCTAAGGTCAATTTAGGTCAAATCGCAGTACGGAAAACGAATAAATTCATAACTTATTCGTTACTAGCCCGATTGACGATCTGAAAGAAGATTCGGAATCACAACGACGCAGGCTACGCATGTACAACATCAAATTCACCAGAATCTTAGCGACGGAACTGTCTAGGTGACATATATGCTGGACTAGGTCTTCATCTGCTCGGAAATGCAGAAACTTGGTACCGATATGAAGAGAATGAAGAGAGGAATCCAGAAACTCAAACGGAATTGAAATCGGATTAGAAACGGAGAGTAGATCTGAGATTGAAGTTTGAGAGAAATTAGAGCTTTTACGAGGAAACGTGAAAGGAAATGAATTAATAAACGATTTTCCGCTATTTATAGTGAAGTCGATAATTATCCTTTAACCGATTCAATGGCGGGTTGAACCCCCTTCTCCAAACTTCTCGAAATTGGAACAATAAATCTTGAATATTGTAGGGATAATAATTTTCACAATTGCCTCGGAAAACGTGTATTCCTAAGCCGTCTTTCTTAGCCGTTAAGAAACGAAATAGTGACCATTTTGGCCGTTTTGCCTTTCCATGTTATTTCATATCTAGGACATGTCCGATGTCCTGATCATTTCTCTCAACTGCATTTTTATTAATTGAAGCTCCCAAATGCTCCAAATAATATCGGAGGGTAAAAATAATTACCCGGGGGAAAAAGTGAAAATTTCACCATAAGCCCAAAACTACGCTAGGAACATAACGGTGGGACTTATACTCAACCAGGGGCGGAGCTAGGGGTGGGCTCGACTAGGCCGTCGCCCACCCCAGCCCAATTTTTTTTATTAGTAGTACTCTTTAAAAAAAAATTATTTATTCCTATAAATATAGAGGTTTTCGGAAGATTAAAACCTAATACGCTACTTTCCCTATACTTATCTCTCTCATACAATCTGAATAGGCGAATAGCCGTTCGGCCCTGTGCACTGCACCTCTGCAATTCTGCACATATTGGAATAGGAATATAGCCATATAGGATAGTGCATCCCTACAATTACAAAAGTAATTGCTTTCCTGCAATCCTGCAAAGTGCAAAGACTCTGCACTTTCTGCAGCCTTAGGCCCTTAGACCCTGTCCTTTCAATTCGTTCCAATTTGGTATGCTTTGTATATTTATGTTGTATTTATCCTTACTTTATTTAATTAAATGTTTATTTAGTTTATTTAATTATTGTTTAGTATAGTAATAATCTATAAATTATATATATATATATATATATTAAATATATAGTTCATGATCTTATTAGTTTATTTTATTTATTAAGTGTTTAGTATTTACTTTTTCTAAATATATAGTTTCATCCTCTTATTTTAGTGTTTTAATTAGTGTTTTATATTTTTTGTCTTTAATATATGATAAAATTTTATAGTGTCTACTAATTATTTAACAAATTGTAGTTTTATAAACTAATAATTAAAATTTTAATTATTAAATTAATGTCGATGAAATTATTATGTTAATTTATTAGAGAATGATCGCAATTGTTTTATATTTTTTACAGATTAATTATGTCTTCACAACCACCAAAGAAAAAAGTGAAATCCACATTGTATTCTTTCTTCAAACCCAAAGAATCAACTCCGGTACATGAAAATCAGCAGTCTCCTCCTGTTGATAATCAAGTAAGTCAACCCTCTACTACTCCGGATAAAATCGACCAGTCTCCTCTTTCTGATATATCTTTTGAGCTAGTTCGTGATCCGGGAATAAGAAAAAAAATATGTGATTGGCCTCTTGATAAAAGAGACGAGATTAGGAGAAAGTATTTGATGCATGGACCGTATCAACCAAAACTTGCAAAGTATGAGGTTAACGATTCTCGTCGTTTTCAATATAGTTGGTTTGAGGAATTTAATTGGTTAGAGTATTCACCTACTACACATATGTGTTATTGCTTTCCATGCTTTCTTTTTGCGGACAATACAAATTCTTCTTCTTCTTTAGTGAACGGTGGGTTTAACAAATGGAAGAGAGTTCATCAAGGAGCCGAATGTGTATTTTTGAAACATGTTGGAAAATCAACATCTCCTCATTACAAATGTGTTGTATATGCTGAATCTTTGATGAATCCAACTGGTCATATCGATACGGTAATGCAGAGGGTGAGTAGAGTAGAAGTGATAAAAAACCGATTGAGACTTAAAACTACAATCATGATTGTGCAACGATTGGCATTGCAGGGTTGTGCTTTTAGGGGTCATAATGAGTCGGAACTTTCTACAAATCGTGGAAATGTAATCGAATGGGTGGATTTTTTAGCAAAATGGGTACCAGAAGTCAATGATGTTGTACTGAATAATGCACCTGGAAATGCCACATATATTTCTCCTGAAATTCAAAAAGAGGTGTTGGCAATCATGGCAAACAAAGTGCGTTATATGATTCGTGAGGAAGTTGGAGATGCATATTTTTCTATACTCGTCGATGAAGCACAAGATGAATCGGGACGGGAGCAAATGGCTATCATCTTGAGGTTTGTAAACCTCGCTGGTATTTTAACAGAATGTTTTTTTGCTATCAGACGGGTTCTAGAGACTTCTTCAGAAACACTTTATAAAGAGATCTGTAATGTCCTCTCTACTTACAATCTTCAAGTTGACAAATTGAGAGGTAAAGGGTATGATGGTGCTAGTAACATGTCAGGACAATTTAATGGATTGAAGGCACTATTTCTCAATGATTGTGAATATGCATACTTTGTCCATTGTTTCGCTCATAGATTGCAATTGACGTTAGTGGCTGCTGCAAAGAAGTGTGATCCAATTTGGAGGTTCTTTTCTTTCTTGGATAATGTTATTAATATTGTCAAGTCATCTCCTAAACGCAACACAGAGTTACAAGCATTTCATAGAAGTGAAATTGATGATATGTTAGAAAGTGGAGATTTAGTATTTGGACAAGGAGCTAATCAAGCAACATCCTTACAACGTGCAGGTTTTACTCGTAAAAACTCTTATCTTATATATATATATAACAATATTAATATGTTTCTATCAAGATTTAGCTAAACATTTGATATTTTTATAATGTGTAGGATCTATCCGATGGGGTTCTCATTTTCGGTCTATTGCGAGTGTACTTAAAACGTTTTCTTCAACTTGTAAAGTGCTTGAGAATATAAGTGAGAATTGTCCAAATTCCAAGGCTCGAGTAGAAGCTAGTGGTGCTCTAGATCAGTTGATGACTTTTGAGTTTGCATTTAGTTTGCACTTAATGATGGAAGTTATGGAAATTACCAACTTTCTTTGTCAAGTATTTCAATAAGAATCTGTTGACATACTAAGTGCTCTTCAACATCTTTCCACTGCAAAAACACTTCTTCAAGATCTACGTGATGAAGGATGAGAGAAATTACTTCAAAAAGTGAAAGAGTTTTGCTTAAAACACGAAGTACAAGTACCTGACATGAGTAGTAAAGTTGGACGTGGTGCGAAACAAATAACTCTTGAGTATCGTTATCATGTTGAGCATTTTAATCAATCTATAGACTTTCTGTTGTCCGAGTTAAACTCGAGGTTTAATGAGACCACTATTAGACTACTTCAGTTGAGTGTAGCCCTGGATCCAAAAGATTGTTTTCATTCGTTCAAGGTAGATGATGTCTACAAACTTGCAGTAGAGTTCTATCCTAGAGATTTTGAAGAACATGAAAGAAATCTTTTGAAGAGTGAGTTGCCCTACTATCGTGCTTTTGTTGTCTCCAATTCAGAGTTTCAAGTACCCACACTTGCAAAATTAATGGAGAAGTTGGTGGAAACAAAAAAAGATGAACAGTTCAAAATGATAAGCAAACTGATTCGTCTTGTGTTAACTTTACCGGTTTCTACTACAACTACAGAGAGGGCATTTTCAGCAATGAAACATGTGAAGACTGACATCCGTAACAAAATGGCAGATGAGTTTCTTGGTGATGCTTTGACGATCTATATTGAAAGAGAATTTGTGAGTAAAGTTGACATCGATTCGGTTATCGATGATTTTGCTAAGGCAAAAAATCGTCGCGTTTGTTTTACTTTCTAGTTTAAAGTATAATAAATTAATTGTTTAGATACTTTATAATATTTATATATATATTACAATTATGAAGTTTATATATTTTACGTCTTTCGTTTTGAATTTCGCCCACCCCTAATATTTTTCTGGCTCCGCCCCTGCACTCAACACTTACGCAATCTTCGCGAGTTATATGTAAATTACTATCACTGATTAAGTTAATCAACATTAATTAGAATTCGGAAATCCTAGCTATTACATGAATGGTGTGCATGCTTACGTGACCAAGTCTTCTATTCCAACGCCTTGGATCATCAGTCAAGGCCTTTAGAAATTTTAAGCAATACTTCTCCCGTCTTTACGTCTTCAACTTCACATTTTTCTGAATCAAACATGACTTTATTGCCTTTATCACAAATTTAAGAAATACTTAGCAGATTATATTTCAAGTCATCAACTAAATAAACATCATCAATAAAGTTGGATGAATCATAGCAAGTTTTAGCAATGTCAATTATGTCATACTATCCTTTATCACCAAGAGTAATAGTTCCACATGATTGCTTCTTTAAATCTTAGAATAAAGAACTCTTTCCACTCATGTGTCTTGAGCAACCACTATCTAATATCCATTTGTGCTCCTTTACCTTGGTGATATCTTGCAAAACAACAAACATCAATCTTTCTGGGTCGACCAAATGACATATTTTGGTTCATACTCAAGTTCGATCATGTTTGGTGGTCTAGTACCTTTAGGAACCCATATTTGTTTGACATGTTTCCTTAAACATAAAGGATAGGTGTTTTTGATGACATAAGGATCATTTCTTCTATAAGGACATGAAGATTTAACATGACCCTTTTTACAACAATAGAAGCAGGTAGGCATATGAATGCTTCCTTTTTCCGTAATAAAAGTGGTGATAGGTTTTTTAGGAAAGCTTCTATGATACCCTATACCATTTTTGTTAAGTGAAGATTCTTGTTCACCCATCATTCTTTCCAGGTTAGCTTTTGAACGAGTAAACTTAATGAGTGATGCCTTCTGGTCTTGACACATTAAATTAATATCAACTTTCTCTTTCTCTAGATCAATATAGTTTCGATGTAGAGAAGAGAGGTTGTTCCTGAGAATCAGGTTTTCTGATTCCAAGGCCTTGATATTGTCATCAAGTTCTTCCTTTTCTGTGTTAAGATTTTCAATCTCCAGAGACATTTCACTCAATTGTTTATCTTGTTCATGAAGTTTTTCTTTGAAAGAATTTATCCTTATTCTATGTTCCTTATCACTTAAGATAATATCCTTAAGAAATTGTTTAAGGTCAATCTCAGGTTGAGACAAAATTGTACTTACCATATTATCGATGTAAAGATTTGAGTTATCTCCATGATCGGCCATGAGACACAAGTTTGCTTGTTCTTGTTCATCTTCTGATTCATTAGTTGATTCCGAATCACTCCATCAAGCAACCATGGCTTTCTTCTTTCGATCATTCTTCTTGAAGTTGGTCCTCTTCTTTTGTGGACAATCCTTCACCAAATAAATCTGTTTCACTACATTCCAAACAAGTCAGTACCTTCGTTTTCTTATTAGAGTTAGAAAACTTACCTCGGGGTTTTGATGCTCGTGGAAATTCTCGGTTTGTAGATTGTTTCTTTATCTTGAGAATTCTTGCTAAACCTTTAGAGATCATGGCAAGAGCATCTTCTTCATTATCATCCTCACTATTTTCTTCATCAGAAAGTAACTCATCTTTTCTTGTTTTTAATGCCAAATTCTTGGAGTTGGATAGGAGTTCTCCATCTTCTTTGCCAAGAATCATTTCATGTGTGATGAGTTTTCCAAGTAAATCATCAAGAGGAATATTAGTAAGATTTTGAGCTTCTTCCATAGTAGTCATCTTTGGTCCCCATTTGACTTTAGGTAAACTTCTTAGAACCTTTCTCACTTTTTCTTCATTTGTGAATGTCTTTCCAAGTGAGTCTAGATTGGTCACTATCCCAGTGAATCTGGTGAACATTTCTTTGACTGGTTCATTTGGATTCATCTTGAATAGCTCGTATTATTTGAGAAAGATGCTAATCTTTGTTTCCTTGACTTGATATGTTCCTTCGTAAGTGACAACAAGCTTGTCCCATATTTCTTTTGCACTTTGCATGATGAGATGCGGTTGAATTCATTAGCATCTAATCCACGGTAAAGTAGATTCATTGCTTTGTATTTCTTTGAAACACTGTCCAGATTAGCATGAGTGAAGTCTGATTCCTTCTTCGGGACTTGGACACCTTCAACCGTTGTCATTGGAACTTTTGGTCTATCTTGAATAATGCTCCAGAGCTCCATATCCTGGTCAATCAGGAACATACGCATTAGTGATCTCCAATGAGCGAAGTTGTTGCCACAGAAAAGTGGTGGTCGAGATGAGGATCTTCCTTGAGCAAATCCACCGTCACTTACAGGATTCATGATTAGTCTCACTGATGGTTAAATCCATAAACGTGAGTCTAGCTTTGATACCAATTGAAGAACCGTTAGGTGATATAAATAATATAGATAATACTCTAGAAGGGGGGGTTGAATAGAGTATGGGAACTTTTTGCAAACCAAATCTCAAGGCCTTGAAGCTCCTTTCAAGGGCCTTGATGTCAATTAGTGTTACTAGTAAAACTTTGATTTCAAGGGCTTTAAAACTCAATTTCAAGGGCCTTGACTTCTTGCTACTGCAAAACAAAGTTAGTCACAGTAAAACTTATATGGTGCGGAATTGAAAAGATTGACACGAAGATATGTTTACGAAGTTCGGCTCTAAATAGCCTACTCTCCGTCCCAGGGTATATCCATAGGATCTAACTATCTATTATCATCTTCAAAGAGTCCTAGATACAAACTAGAAGAAATCCCCTTCTCTCACTTGTAGCCGATGCTACGATCTAGCTCCAACTCTTAACCTAGCTATAATAGTCTAGTTACTTCGCAGAGTAACACACTCTAGTATAACACTTTTTAGATCTACCAATGGAGCTCTTGTGTTTTCTCTCTCTCTAAGGGGATAAACTTTTACGTAATTGCGAGAAAGAAAAACAACGAATGAAGATGATTAGGTTGCTTAGGAATGCAAAGATGTTTTCCAGTGTAGGTTTGTGTCTCTTCTTTTTCGACCATCATCTTCATTTATATCTTCTATGGAAAGATCTTCTAGTCGTTGTAGAGATGACCGTTTGAAGATCAGCCTTCTTTTTCATGAAGATCGTAAGATAGACGTTGCACGTCGTTGAGTCTTTTACTCCTTGATCTTCTCGTCTTCTGTTGGATAAGAAAGAGAAGATATTTGTTCCGTTTTTGTTGTTTAGAGAATTTTCTCGAAATATCCTTCGGTTGAGATCTTTCTTTGGTTGACAAAATCTTTGTTTGATAAGATCTTCTTGTTACCGAATCTTCAACGAAGATCTTCAATATATTTGAATCCTTTGTTCCGTGCACTTTAGATTCCAAGGCCCTTGATCTTCTTCTTTTTGAACTTGTTCTTTAATCCAACTTCAAGGCCCTTGACATGTAAATATATAATCTGCACTGAATTCAAACCAAAAATCTAGAAATATAACCAAGTACATTGTTAGTATATTCCACTGCTATATTTGTGTGAAGTCTTCCATCATCAACACCTGTAAACCATTTCAATCAAGGTGGAGTTTTTAGATTCATCTTGAAAAGGTCGTATTGTTTGAGAAAGATGCTAATCTTTGTTTCCTTGACTTGACTTGTTCCTTCGTAAGTGACAACAAGCTTGTCCTATATTTCTTTTGCACTTTTGCATGATGAGATGCGGTTGAATTCATTAGCATCTAATCCATAGTAAAGTAGATTCATTGCCTTGTAATTCTTTGACACATTGTCCAGGTCAGCCTGTGTGAAGTCTGATTCCTTCTTCAGGACTTGGATGCCTTTAACCGTTGTCATTGGAACTTTTGGTCCATCTTGAATAATGCACTAAATCTCCATATCCTGGTCAATCAGGAACATATGCATAAGTGATCTCCAATGAGCGAAGTTGTTGCCACAGAAGAGTGGTGGTCGAGATGAGGATCTTCCTTGAGAAAATCCACCATCACCTACAGGATTCATGATTAGTCTCACTGATGGTTAAATCAATAAACGTGAGTCTAGCTCTGATACCAATTGAAGAACCGATAGGTGATATAAATAATATAGAAAATACTCTAGCGGGGGGGTTGAATACAGTATGGGAACTTTTCGCAAACAAAATCTCAAGGCCTTGAAACTCCTTTCAAGGGCCTTGATGTCAATCTGTGTTACTAGTGAAACTTCGATTTCAAGGGCTTTGAAACTCAATTTCAAGGGCCTTGACTTCTTGCTCCTGCAAAACAAAGTTAGTCACAGTAAAGTTTATATGGTGCGGAATTGAAAAGATTGACACGAGGATATGTTTACGAAGTTCGGCTCTAAATAGCCTACTATCCGTCCCAAGGTATATCCGTAGGATCTAACTATCTATTATCAGCTTCAAAGAGTCCTAGATACAAACTAGAAGAAATCCCCTTCTTCTCCCACTTGTAGCCAATGCTACGATCTAGCTCCAACTCTTAACCTAGCTATAATAGCCTAGTTACTTCACAGAGTAACACACTCTAGTATAATACCTTTTAGATCTACCAATCGAGCTCTTGTGTTTTCTCTCTCTCTAAGGAGATAAAACTTTTACGTGAATGTGAGAAAGAAAAACAATGAATGAAGATAATTAGGTTGCTTAAGGATGCAAAAATGTTTTCCAGTGTAAGCTTGCGTATCTTCCTTCTTTGACCATCATCTTCATTTATATCTTCTATGGAAAGATCTTCTAGCCGTTTTAGAGATGACCGTTTGAAGATCAACCTTCTTTTCCATGAAGATCGTAAGGTAGACGTTGCACGTCTTCGGTCCCTACGAACACGTTGAGTCTTTTACTCCTTGATCTTCTGGTCTTATGTTGGATAAGAGAGAGAAGATATATCTGCCGCTTTTGTTGTTTATAAAATCTTCTAGAAATGATTCTCTATCTTTCGGTTGAGATCTTCCTTCGGTTCACAAAGTCTTTGGTTGATGAGATCTTCTTGTTACAGAATCTTCAACGAAGATCTTCAATTTATTTGAATCCATGTTCCGTGCACCTTAGATTCCAAGGCCCTTGATCTTCATCCTTTTTAACTTGTTCTTGAATCCAACTTCAAGGCCCTTGACATGTAGACATACAACCTGCACCGAATTCAAACCAACCAAACATCTAGAAATATAATCAAGTACATTGTTAGAAGTCCAACTGCTATATTTGAGTGAAGTCTTCCATCATCAACACCTGTAAACCATTTCAATCAAGGTGGAGTTTTCAGGGCCGTTAACCGAACGGTGTCTTTTAGGTTGATGGAGCAAAACTATGAGTTCTCCATAATTCAGTTTGGAACCTTCTTTGGGTTTCATGAGAGTTTTAATGGAAGGTTTCCCGGGGGAGTGTATGCTAAAGACTTTTGGAAAGATATTGCTATGATCTATGCTAGTGAGGATCGTTGGCAACCGGCCGACGCTAAGACTAAACTCATATACCACTTAGCCTTGAAGATATCCCATAGAGTCCTTTCGGAATGCCTTTTCTCTAGGACCGAAACACCACAAAAGATCAAGACCGATGAACTTTTCCTCCTCTTTTGCATGCTCACCGGTACTTCCGCAGATTGTGTCACCCTACTAGCCTCTACCATTAGTAAGTTGAAGAACAAAAGGGCCAGGAATATAGGTTATGGGGGTATGGTGACTCACATCTCCAACCAACTGGGCATTGACTACTCCGCTTGCACTAGGATAGCGGCGAGACCTTTGGGTCTCAATGGCCTTATGACTAAAGGGATCATCTTTCCCCGCCACCGTGCTTCACCTACCGTAGACATGCCTTGGGAGGAGAGAGGTGGTAGGGGCATCCCATGGCTTCCCGAGTATTCTATCATGTTAGGCCGTCACAACTGGAAGGAGACTTTCGTACCGATGCATGCCAATAGACTAGTAGCTCCTCCATATGTGCCTGATGAGGTTCCAGCTTAGGATGATGATGAGGAGATGGGAGGAGGAGATGATCAGGATGCAGGAGGCGCTGAGCATGACGTTGGCACATTCCCGGATCAGCCGGCCGACTTCCCGGAGCCTCCTAGGAGATCTCCCCGTCCATCTAGACCTTCCAGTTCTTCTTCTTCACGCAGGGCTAGTGTGAGTGAGAGGCCAACGTGGATGGAGACTCCACCTGCTTGGTATGGAGCAGAGCCATCATGGATGGGAGCTCCTCCTCCATGGTATGATCATCCACCGGTGGCACAGACTCTTCCTTAAGATGCGCCTTCATGGTATGGGCAGCCGCTAGCTTGGTATTCGCAGCTACCAGATTGGGCGGATGACCTTTCGAGGAGAGTAGGAGACTTTGGAGGTCCATCAGCAGGCTCATGACGTGGAGCGCCAGGAGAACACCCGGATCTTGTGGGACGTCTACCACCAACAGTTTGGGCGTCCTTTCAACTCCGACTTCTATCCATTCCCGCCACCTCCTTCATAGTGATGACGAGATGATCCACCGGTTAGAGCCGCTCCACCGCCATTAGTGAGTTTCCTTCTTTTCTTTATTTCTTTTTAACATTGAGGACAATGTGTCTGTCAAGTTTGGGGTGGGGTGTGACTCTTGTTTGTAATAACTCGACTCACTTTGTATGCTTATGTCTATGAACACTTGCATGTTTCTTTTCATTGTCACACATTTCATTATTGCATTGCATGAAAAAGGCTTTGAAAAACCCATAAAAATTTGAAATTTTTGTGCTTCTAAGATTAGAGATGATTTCTATGATGAATCTACTTGTGGAATGAGTTTTTGATGACATTTATATGCTTAAATTGAATTATGAATTGAGAAGAGATTGAGTATGTTGTTTATCCTTTCTTGAAAGTTTCATAATGTGAAGGCTTTTTCTAAATCATTTTGAGAAATGAAGGTTGAAATCAAAATATAAGTTCTTATACTTCTTTATGAGATGATTAAGGCACCTCGATTTTCTTGTTTCTTTCTTTGATCATTTAGCCCCTTGACTAGATGTATTTCTATGGTCATCTATACTCAATCAAAAGTAAATCCCGACTTAGCACTAACACAAGTATAGTGGTTAAGTAAGGGTCGAACCCAAGAGAGTTAAGGTGTCTTATTAGATGCAATTATTGATTATAGAAACGAGTAACAAAAGGAAGGGGTTGGTTAAATTGATGCACAAAAACTTATGAAAACGAATAACGCAACAAGTAAGACAATAATGGGTGAATCTACGCTAGGTTGATTCTAAGCATGCAATTGCTACTTTGGTGAGTTCCTTTTACAAGTTTTCAAGTAGTCTCTCGTCTTGATCATATATATGTGTTGAGACAACCGGCATCAACACAACTTAACAGGTTAGTGTTCTGTAAACCTACAAGATCAAATAACAAGTTAGCTTTCAAACAAAGACAAAGGGATATACAGAAAAGATTAAAACCGTTAAACTTATCTTTATATTTGTGTTCCTTTTCTTTAAGTAATTACAACTCGTTATTACATAAAGTTTACTACTAGATTAAAGACCCAAACCCGGAACCTATTAATCCTAGTTATTTGCATGCACTTTAGAACCTAAGGTGAACAATCTCAAGTAATAGTAAAACATGCAATTAGACAATAGAGATCAAGGAAACACAAAGCATTACTGAATGAAAACTTATATTAAAGAAAACTTACAACCAAAGTAACAACGCAGCTACGAACCAACCCAATGTAGCAAGGGAGTTAGCAACTCATTACAATGGAAGTGAAAATTGAATCTAAGTGGAAAATAATGGATAACAAGTTAGATGATTCTAGCAATCAACCAAGGCTTATTTATACTACAAAAAGTTCAAAATAGGAGTAAATGACCAGCCCAAAACAGCCACCTTTAATGCCATAAAGGTGGTGTAAACAGCCGGAGTAAAACTTCTGTCGTCGAACCGCAGGGGCGGCCTTCAACTCCGTAGGGACGGTGAAGGCAAAAACGCTTGATCTTTTTCATGACCGTAGGGGCGGCTAGGCAATTCCGCAGGGGCGGATTCTTCAATGCTCTTCAAACGTCTAACCTTACAACTTCCTGTCGTTTTTTATGCCAAGCCGCCGGGGCGTCCCGATGTCAACGCATGGGCGGTGACACATGCTTTTCCAACTCCCAGGTTGAGGCGCAGGCAGAGGCGTAGGGGAATGCGCCGGGGCGCTGGTCTTCGCTTTCTTCAGGGCAAGTCACCGCAGGGGCGCCAGGGTTTGACGCAGGGGCGGTGACTGTCTTCGTGGCGGGCGCTGTTGAAGACGCAGGGAGTGCTCCGGAGTAAGGTGTCACCCGCAGGGGTGGTGACAAGGCTCCGTTGGGGCGGTGAGGCAACATAAGCTTTGCTTCGTGAACGATCTTCACTCATAAGTGCTTATAACTCCTTCCTTAGCTTCTTTTAGTCTTCCTCCTCTGGACCAAGGAGTTAGTAGCATAAACCAACACAAATGCAATAAAAAGACTCTAAAAACTGTTCTAAATGATAGTGATTCCATCACCTATCAATAAAAACTCGAATGAAACTGTACAATCAATAATAATTCCCTCCCCCATACTTAAAGATCACTTTGCACTCAAAGTGGAGATGAGTCAAAGATAAATGTGGGAAAGGGAAGAGAAGTATACCGCTCAGTGGGGTGCTCCAGATGGACCACCCGGACCCTCCTCCAGTGGGTAAGGAAAATGGCGGAAGAAGTGCTCCTGTCGACGGTAGATCTCATATATGCGGTCCTACTGAGCTGTCATCCGACGGTCAAAAGAGGTCTCAAAGCTGGCTTGCCAAGCCAGCTGCTGAGCCTCCATCTGCTGTTGTTGGGCCGCCTGCCAAGCCTCTTCCCGCTGGTCGAAGTGGGAGGTCATGGAGGCGGCAAAGCTGGTATGCCACCTCTGCTGCTACTCCAGCATAGTCCGCTGGTAATCGGACTGCCATGTCCGGTGCTGGGTGGTCAAAGCCTCCATCCGAGCCTAAAGGCTCGCAAGGGTCGGATCCTCCTCTAGTGTCGCAGTGGGCATCTCCTCGTCGTCTGGGATGGGCAAGTGCTCCTCCTGATGAGCCCGGCTGGAGCTCACGGCATGCCTCTCCACAATGGCCACTAGCGGCCTCCTCGGCAAGAAGGGATCTGCCGGAATGTAGAGCTCGGAGAGCTCATCTCCTAATGGTAAAGGCCGAGGGAGATAGATGAGGTGGCTCCCATCTTCAAGGGAGATCCAAAATAGGTTCTTCCCGTCCCGCCGGAGGAGCTTGCACCTCCTAAGCATCCCCTCAATGTAAAGAGGAGCCTCTAGCCCGTCCTCTAGCTCGGACAGGTCCATCACTTGTGAGGCGATCAAGGAGATCACCCCACCGCCGACAATGTCCCTCGGCTCGTTCCTCCTAATCCGCTTCAAAGCGGCAAGGAAGAGGGACGGCCAATCCATCACCTTCTCGTTCATCGGAAGGCAGGAGCAGAGTAGTGGGAGGTCCTTGAGGGCGACCTTGTTTTCCTCTTTGTGTCATCAAAAGACACTCATGAGGATCTTGGAGATGAGCCTCAAGCTTGGGTGAGTGAATTTGTTGGAGTACTCACCCCCAACATGGAACTCTGACTCGGTAGCTGCTTGCCAGAACTCACACAAGTACAGGGTCGGGACTGGATCCCACCAGTTTGCGGAGGGGTTTAGAGTCACCCCGAAGGCCTCTTGTAGATCGTTGTAATCAAGTGTGTATTTCACCTTGTTGAACTTGAAGGTGAGTCCAATACACACATGATCTTCTTTCTCCATTATGAAGGTGGAGATGAACTGTCTGCTGAGCTCGGGATATGTTGGAGCACTCCTCTATAGGAAATCTCCGAGCCCGGCATTCGCCAAAAAGGATTGCATGCTCTCCAGCATGCCAAGCTTCTCCAATGTAGGAACGTGCAAGAATCGAGTTGCGTACACAACTCAATCCTGTGCAATCCTATACCTTTGTTTCTCAGCTTCGGTCATTTTGTATTTCCTTTGTGGCTCCATTTTGGTATGTAATTGAGCAAAGGAATCAGAAATTTTCAAAAACTTGAGAGAAAACGAACCCTCTGTTGTGTTATCCGCAGGGGCGGCTGTAGCAGGCGCAGGGGCGACAAGGCACAATTGCGGGAGCTTGCAGGCGCAGGGGCGAGAGAAGTGCAGAGGGAGAATTTTGTGGAGCGACGAAGGTGGTGATGTTGAGGCCGTTCCGGTGACTTCTTGCTGGTGTAAGCGTCGCCGGAGGTGGAGCAGGAGTGGATTTTGGTGGTGGTTGGTGAAGAAGTGTGTAGTAAGGTGACCGAGTTTGGAGGGAGGAAGGTGGAGCTGGTGAGGGTGGCGCAGGGGCGTCGCAAGTGTTTGGCAGTCGTCGGAGGTGGCGCAGGGGCGTCGCGGGGTGGCTTGTGAGTGGCTTTGGTGGGGCGCAGGGGCGTTGCAAGTGTTTGAGAGGGTAAAGGCGAGGGGGATGTGGTTGGTGAGGAGATAGAGAGTGGGTGGGTGGGGTAGGTATAGGGAATGCTTTTGCGATTTCTTTTTTTTTCTTTTCTATGTAAGCCCGCAGGGGCGGGAGCTTGTTGCCGCAGGGGCGGTGACAAGAGAGAGGGGCCACGCAGGCTCAGCGCCGGGGGCGGCGCCGAGGATGTGTGTCAAGGATGGCCGCCGCAGGGGCGTAGGTATGTCACCGCGGGGGCGGTGACTACCATGTTTCAGGCACTGGGCATGGGTGTCACCGCAGGGGCGGTGACACTGAGCCGCAGGGCGGTTTTCTTGACAGAGGCTCCTCTTCTTATTCCTTCGGGTTGCCTCCCAAGCAGCACCTTTGTTTTACGTCGTTGGCTTGACATAAGATCTCTACTTCTCTGACTGTGTTTCCTCCAGTACCATCTCGTCAATCAGATCATTCTTGACTCCCTCAAGGCAGGGATTTAGCCGTTGTCCATTTACCTTGAACACCTTATGCGTTTGGGGATCATAAAGATCCACAGCTCCGTGAGGGTATACTTCGGCAACCATGAACGGCCCTTTCCATCTCGAACGCAGCTTACCTGCAAAAAGTTTCAAACGTGATTGAAAGAGAAGTACCTTCTTACCTACCTTGAAGTCCTTCCGGAGAATGTTTCGGTCATGCCATGCTTTAGTCTTTTCTTTGTATGTGGTGGCATGGTCATATGCATCTAACCTCAGTTCCTCCAACTCTTGCAATTGGAGCTTCCTGAATTCTCCCACTTCCTCTATGTTCATGTTGCACTTCTTTACTGCCCACCAAGCTTTGTGTTCTAGTTCCACCGGTAGGTGGCAAGCTTTCCCAAACACGAGCCTAAAAGAAGACATCCCGATAGGAGTTTTATAGGCTGTCTGATATGCCCGTAGGGGGTCATTTAGCCTTTCACTCCAATCCTTCCGTCCGGGAGAGACCGTCTTTTCAAGGATGGTTTTTATTTCCCGGTTAGATATCTTAGCTTGGCCATTTGTTTGTGGATGATAAGTTGTTGACACTCGTTGGTGGACATGATACTTCTTAAGGAGAGACGTTATCGTCTTGTTGCAGAAATGGGTACCCCTATCACTGATTAATGCTTTTTAAATTCCAAATCTTGCAAAGATATTTTCTTTAAGAAAAGCTACAACCACTTTTGAATCATCAGTTATGGTGGCCTTTGCTTCCATCCACTTGGAAACATAGTCCACCGCAAGCAAAATATATGTGTGCCCGAATGAAGTAGGAAACGGCCCCATGAAATCAATTCCCCAAACGTCAAATATTTTCGCAAAATATAAGAGAGGATTGGGGCATTTCATGTCTCCTTGAAAGGTTTCCTACCCTTTGGCATCTATCACACACTTTGCAAAACGTAAAAGCGTCTCGAAAAATATGTGGCCAAAAGAAATCGGCATCCAAAACTTTTCTTGCAGTTTTATTTGCCCCAAAGTGCCCCCCACATACTTCAGAATGATAGAAGGTTAGGACGGATTGTACCCCATTGTCCAGAATGCAACGGCAAATCACTTGGTCACTGCAATGCTTCCAAAGGTAAGGATCGTCCCAAACGTAGTTGTTACGCTCAGGATGTGATACGCAATGGGTTTTAAATTTATATTCTCGTTATATTTATCCTAACTCCTAGCGAACCCGCAGTGTACAGGACGTTTGTAGTAGGGATAGTATTCCGAGGTCGAAGACAAAGACTAAGGTGAGATTGATTCGATTTATGATTGAGTTTAGTAAGGATCTAGGTTAAGAGAAGAGAAAGAAATAAAGAAATGAAAATCTCAATGTTTTTGGTTGGTTTTTAGGTGATCAATCAAAGATCACAAATCATGCAAAGTAAACGATCAACTAAACTATGAATCAACACAAACAAACCAACAAACTAAAACGAGATATAGATCAAAGAGAGAAAAGCGGATTCTAGGGGTTGGAAATTCCGGTTACGACATAAGACTCAAGCTATCTATTCATTCCTTGGATTAACTATGATATGTTGGGAGTAGGTGTTTCTAGATTGGGATCAATCACCGGGTAGGTCTCATGGTCCACTAATCCGTTCCTAAGGTCTTATCACCAGGTAAGTCTCTAAGAACCTAAGGGACGGAATTCTACACAAACCGGATTGTTACCTAGGGATTTAACCTATTCTTACCGGGTAAGTCTCGAAAGGGTTAGTCCTAAACAACCATCCTAGCACACTTAATCCAATGGCGGCTTATGAGGCTCACCACTACCTAGGGTTTGTTATCTTTGAAATCTAAGAGCAAGGATTACCGGGTAAGTCTCTCCTAACACTTAGTTGCTAACACTAGGTTACCCTAGGATAGATTTAACTCAACAAACTCTTAGGATTTCAACATTCTAACAATCTAAGACTAGATCATCGAATCAAGGAAAATCACGGGTTGTTCTACCTAAGCCACGGCCGTGGTTTGGCAAGAACTAACTGTGGATCCTAACAGAGGGTACGTTCAAGCACACAAGTCATCCAAAGGTAAATCTAAGTTCATCATATCATAGTCTTAGCCATAACCATCCTTTCCTTACCCTAGAACCACATCTATTTAGCCTACAACATTCAAAATAGAAATCGAAATCATCAAACATAAAATCATGGCATCCATTTGCAAGATAATGAAAAGAGATGAACAAGTAAAGTGAACAAAATCAAGCTGAAAATGGAATTAGAATGGCTCACAATCCTTCTCTAAGAAGGTTCAAATGGTTCATACAACTCTAGAAATTGATTCCGAAATTCTTCACTACCAAGCTATCAAAGTCTATCAATGGTGTGTTCTTCTTCTTCTCAAATCAAGCTCTCCTCCAATGGTAGCTTTCCTACTTGAGAGTCTTCTTGTTGAGAGAGTATTTTTTATTGGATGATAGTGGATAATGGAGAGCTGCTCCAAGATGATTCTCTCAGCCAATGCAGGACCACTTTTATACTACAACTTTGCAAGAGCTGGCCAAGAGATCGTGGCATAGCTGTCACGAAAACCTGGCAAAATCCACGGGTAGAATCACGGCCGTGGAGTGTCAGTGAACCGTGATTTTGTGCTTCAGCTTTGCCTTTGATCATTAAGCTTCAATTTGGTGCATGACTTGTGTTGGCAAGGTTCCACGAGTCCTCCCTAGCCTTTAGCTTGCATCCTAATGAGTCCGAGGGTGTGTCATCTTGATGAACGATCCTCAAACGTATCGTTTTAGCTCCTAAATCTCCCAAAATACCTACAAAGCAATGCACAAGTCCGTGTAGACGTCTATCTCGACAAAATACGTGAATTGAGTGCAAACGTCGTGAACTAGTGCTAAACCATGCATGAATGAGTGAGAAATCTATCTAAATGATTACCTTAAACTAAGTCATAAATCGTGTTATCAAAATACCCCATACTTAACGTTTGCTCGTCCCCGAGCAAATGCTCAACTATAGACTAAAGGATGACATGATTTATGTATGAAGAGAAATGACAAAATCTTTTTGGAGTTGTGCTTCTAATATTGGATCACCTTCATAGTCATGATTTATGGCAACGGACAAGCAATTATGTACCAAATAAATGAAGGCATGGAAAGAAAATGGTACTTAACTCAAAAGCATGCATGAAATGTAAAGATGACGAAGTCAAGATGATCAAGAGCATATCCAATCTAGATTACTAAGTCTTACAAACATGCAAATAGGTCATAAGGTCTTATGAACTAAAAGGCCAAGAAGCGTTGTGATTAGGTGGGGATTTTTCTAGGCTATGTGATGCTAATCCGGGAATGGAACTAACTCCACAATCTTGTCCTCGATCAACTTCCCTCAAGTGTATATTTTTCTCTATCTTTTCTTTCTTTTCTTTTTCTTTGACTTATTTTTGAGACAATGGCATTGGTGTACAAAAGCCGAAACCTTGGTGATTAGCCATCCTCGGGCTTTTTCTATTTTTCGAGGTGCATCCAAACCGAGCACACATACCAAAGCTCGTTAGGACTATTGGTTTATTTGAATTTGGCAAGGCACCAACACCCGATTATGTGAAGTGTACCGAGTTACTTGTCATTTAAACCAACGCCCCAAACCTATATTTTTGGCTACACTTTCACAACAAATTCAGCATTTTATTCATGACATTCTTTCATCAACATCTTCACCCCACACTTGCTTTTCACCACATATCAACACACTAACATGCTCCTATTCCCGGATGGGTCAAAAGGGGTCAATTTATATCCATTGAGGTGCTCAAACAATCATGATCAAGATAAGAAGTAGAGAAAGATGAATTGCCTCATTCATTCCTATATGGTATGCAAGAACTATCATGTAGTTTCAACTTTCAATACTCAATCCATTCTAGGCAAACATCATGATCACAAATCATTCATGGGATTCAAGAGAAGTACTTCAAGTCTACATATGCATTCATCAATTTAACACATAAGGCCATTCATAGCCAATCCACAAGACAAGATTCATCATTAGGGTCATATCCAAGCCTAGAAAGCACAAAATTTTTTAAATTTTCTGAATTTTTATGGGATTTTCGAAATGAATATATACAATGCAAGACATGTGAAAATTTTAAACTATCCTAGATGCTCATCATGCAAAAGATCATGCAAACCCCACCCCATACTTAGAAACACATTGTCCCCAATGTGTAAATGAAGTAAAGAAGAGTGAAAGAAGGTTCTCACAATGTAAAAATGGTTTGCTATGGTATTTGGGATTCTCAAGTGGAATTGATGTTGGATGATCCTATCAACCATGGTAGAGAGCTTTAAGTGTTCATCAAAGCGTCGGGACCCGCGCTAGGCATCGCTAACCGTCCAAGTTCCGCGTCCGCTCCACCCATAGTTGATGAGGGGTTCATCATCATCATCATTCACTTGCCATGCAAGGCTTCCAATGCTACTAAGGCTCTAGCACACACACTAAGCACACAAAGCACACACAAAAATAGAAAAATCTAAAACAAAAACAAAACGAGAAAGGGAAAAATGTTACCAAGGGGTTGCCTCCCACCAAGCGCTCTTTTAAGGTCATTAGCTTGACCAAACTCGAGGGCGTCTACTCAAGGTAAAGTGGGGCAATCATATCCACCGGAGCTCCCGGGATATACCTCTTCAAATGGTGCCCATTCACCTTAAAGTTTCCACAATGCTCCCCTCCTATCTCAATAGCTCCATGGGAAAAGATCTTCTTCACCACATATGGCCCGGTCCATCTTGATTTTAGCTTTCCGGGGAAGAGCCGCAGCCTTGAGTTGAAGAGAAGGACAAGGTCGCCTTCACTCAACTCCTTCGGGATGAGGCGCTTATCATGCCACCGTTTGGTCCTCTCCTTGTAGATCCGGGCATTCTCATAAGCTTCCAACCGGATCTCCTCAAGGGTGTTTATATCAAGCAAACTCTTCTCTCCCGCCTCCTTGAGGTCAAAATTTATCCACTTAATGGCCCAATAAGCTCTATGCTCCATTTCCACCGGAAGATGGCAAGACTTGCCATAGACTAATTTGTAAGGAGTGGTGCCAATTGGTGTCTTGAAAGCGGTTCTATATGCCCATAATGCGTCATTGAGCTTCATAGCCCAATCCCTTCTTGTTCTAGAGACCGTCTTCTCAAGAATTCCCTTTATCTCCCGGTTGGAGATCTCCACTTGGCCACTAGTTTGGGGATGGTAAGGTGTTGCCACCTTATGAGTCACCCCATACTTAGCCAAAAGTGCCCCAAAGTTTCTATTGGTGAAGTGCTTTCCTCCATCACTTATGATCACCCTTGGTGTTCCAAACCTAGGAAAGATCACTCGGTTGAAGAACCGCACCACAACCTTGGCGTCATTTGTAGGAGAGGCGATTGTCTCCACCCATCTCGAAACATAGTCAACCGCCAATAGGATGTAGAGGTTGCCACATGAAGAAGGGAATGGTCCCATGAAGTCCACACCCCATACATCAAATATCTCCACTTCTTGGATGTTGTTCAAGGGCATCTCATTCCTCCTTGAGATGTTGCCCGTCCTTTGGCAAGCATCACAAGCCACCACAAAGCTTTGCACATCCTTGAACAAACTTGGCCAAAAGAAGCCCGATTGCAACACTTTAGCACATGTCTTGTGTGAGCTAGCATGCCCTCCATATGGCAAGGAATGACAATGGCGGATCACACTCTCCACCTCATCCTCCGGTATGCATCTTCTAAACATTCCATCCGGCCCTCTCTTGAACAAAAGTGGTTTACTCCAATAGTAGTGCCTCACATCCTTGAAGAACTTCTTCCTTTGGGCATATGTCAAACCGGGAGGCACTTCCTCACACACTAAGTAATTCACAATGTCGGCAAACCATGGCTCGCTTCCTCTAGACACTTGGAACAAGCATTCCTCCACCATTTGCAATTGCTCATCCCGGAATGAGTCATCAATCGGGATGTCATCTCTTTCAAGCTCCAATGGTGGGAGTCTACTAAGGTGATCCGCCATGGAGTTTTTGGATCCCTTCTTGTCCCGGATTTCCAAATCAAACTCTTGAAGAAGAAGGATCCACCGAATCAACCTTGGTTTGGCATCCTTCTTTGTAAGTAGATAACGGATCGCAGCATGATCCGTATAAACTATGACCTTCGATCCGACAAGATATGAGCGGAACTTCTCAAATGCATACACAACCGCTAGCAACTCCTTCTCGGTGGTAGCATAATTGAGTTGGGCATCATCTAGCGTCTTGCTAGCATTATAAATGGCATGAGTACGCCCATCTTTCCTTTGACCCAAAACAGCCCCAACGGCTACATCGCTTGCATCAAACATGATCTCAAACGGTAAACTCCAATCCGGAGGTTGCATGATAGGTGCGGAGATCAAGGCGTTCTTCAACCTACAAAAAGCCTCAAGGCAATCTTTGGAGAAAACAAATTCAACATCTTTCATTAGTAGGTTAGTAAGAGGCTTAGAAATTTTAGAGAAGTCTTGAATAAACCTCCGGTAAAAACCGGCATGCCCTAAGAAACTCCTTACCCCTTTCACCGAGGTAGGTGGTGGCAACTTCTCTATCGTTTCAATTTTGGCCCTATCAACCTCAATGCCACGGTTAGACACCAAGTGTCCTAACACAATACCTTCATTTACCATGAAGTGGCATTTTTCCAAATTTAAGACAAGATTTGTCTCCTCACATCTTTGCAATACTAATGACAAGTTAGCCAAGCAATTATCAAAGGAAGAACCATATACAGAGAAATCATCCATGAACACTTCCATGATATTTTCTATGTATTCCGAAAAGATAGCCATCATACACCTTTGGAAGGAGGCGGGTGCATTACACAACCCAAATGGCATTCTCCTTTAGGCAAAGGTTCCCCATGGACATGTAAATGTTGTTTTCTCTTGGTCATCGGGGTGGATAGGGATTTGGAAGAATCCACTATAGCCATCTAGGTAGCAAAAATGAGAATGTTGAGCTAACCTCTCTAGCATTTGGTCAATGAAGGGGAGAGGGAAGTGATCTTTCCTAGAGGCCATGTTCAACTTCCTATAATTAATGCACATCCTCCACCCCGTAACCGTCCTAGTTGGGATTAATTCGTTGTTCTCATTGGTCACTACGGTCATCCCACCCTTCTTAGGAACTACATGAACGGGACTAACCCAATTACTATCCGAGATAGGGTAGATAATCCCCGCATCTAGCAACTTAATGATCTCCTTTTTGACTACCTCTTTCATTATAGGATTCAATCTTCTTTGATGTTCAATAGAGGGTTTATGATTATCTTCCATCATTATCTTATGCATGCACAAAGAAGGTTTTATGCCAACCAAATCATCAATAGTATAGCCAATGGCTTTCCTATGCAATCTTAGTTCATGCAACAACTTAGCAAGTTCATCATCACTCAAGCATGCATTAACAATCACCGGATATGTTGAATTCTCACCAAGAAAAGCATACTTCAAATGAGAGGGGAGTGGTTTAAGCTCAAGTTTAGGAGGACCTTTATCGAGTGTAGACGATCCAAATAAGGTTGGATGAGACGAATCCAAAGCAAATGAAAGCTCTCCATGGCTCCTAGAAGCTTGATCACCATCAAGAGCTGATCCAGGGGAAACCACGGCCAACTCCACGGTTTGCTCCAAGTCCACGGCCGTGGAAGCTGCCAAGCCTGCTTCCCGGAGTTGTCCAGAGAGTTCTACGGCCGTGGAACACAAATCTCGACCGTGGAACTCACAGGTGTTTAGCACTTCTTTGTGGTCTTCGAATCCAACTCTTGTCTCCTTTTCTAGTGCTTCCAAGGCCTTGATTTCTTCATTGCAAGCCTCCTCAACACCTTCCTCCATCATACTTAAGGTAAGAACCTTCTCCAAGGGATCCTTGATCAAGATCGAGCTCACAACTTCTCTAGATTCCTCTTGCTCGACTATGTTGAAGACATCCTCATTAAGGGTTGGCCCTTTCATCATTGTGGACAACTTGAACTTGATGTTCTCGTCCCCAATGTTGAAGGAGAGAGTCCCATTCTTGCAATCCACTAGGCATCCATAGGTGGCTAGGAAAGGTCTTCCTAAGATTATAGGAACCGGATAGTCCGCCGGAATATCCAAGACAACAAAATCAATTGGCACATAGAATCCTCCTAGTTGCACCGGGATGTCTTCTAAGATCCCAACCGGATGAGTGATAGAACGGTCCGCCATATAAAGGGTCATCTTGACCGGTTTTGGCTCTCCTAGCCCAACCTTGTTGCAAAGTGCGAGCGGTATGATGCTTACACTTGCTCCAAGATCACAAAGGGCCTCATACTTCACATCTCCCACTCCAATTGGGAAACAAACGGAACCCGGATCTCTTAGCTTGGGAGGCATCTCCTCCTTCATTGTTTGGATCAATTCCGAAGATCTTTTGGTCATTCTTATCTCCCCATACTCCTCCAACTTCCTTTTGTTGGAGAGTATCTCTTTCAAGAACTTGCCGTATGCCGGCATTCCTAAAATGGCATCCATGAACGGAATGATAATATGCAATTTAGACATTAGTTCAAGGAACTTACCAAAGTGATTGTCCAAGCGAGCTCTTGCTCTTGATTGTAGGAACGGTAGTGGTGCCTTGTATGGAGGCGGTGCCACATATGTTGGCTCAACATCCTTGCTCTTGCCTCCATCTCCTAGCAAAGTCTCTTCCTCTATCACTACTCGTTTCCCTTTAGCATTCTCCTTGGGCAAAGGGTCTTTCATACTCAACCCACTCCTCGTTGTGATGGCCAACACTTGGCCTCTTGGGTTGTCTTCGGTTCTTCCGGGAAGCTTTCCCGGATCTCTATGGGCTTCTCCCGCTTTTTGGAACACTTGTGCTTCCAAAACCTTTTTAGCCTTGGAAATAGAAGTCACGGTGCTCTCAAGACCACTCAACCTTCCAAGCAATTGCTCAAACATCATTTCGGTTCTATCCTTTGGAGGTTGAGTAAATCCGGGTGGAGGTTCTTGTGAAGCTTTTGGTGGTGGAGTTGTGCTTGTAGAAGCGGTAGGGTTCAAGGCTCCATCCGGGTTAGAGTAGGAAAACCCGGGATGGTTGTGGTTAGGCCGGTAATTGTTGAATTGCCGGTTGTTGTTGAAATTCCTTGGGCCTTGGTAGTTGTTGTAGTTGCCCCTTCCCATGTAATTCACATCCTCCTCCTTAGAAGGCAAGTTAGCTTGTGGAAGCACTTGAGGAGTTGCTTGATTCTTCAATGTTGTAGCACACAACTCCCTCAAAGACTTCAATTCATTGTTGATGGCATCAAGCTTGAAGTTGCTCATGGTGACTTCACTCACCTCATATGCTCCCGTCTTTCTCCCTTCACTCTTCCTATGGGAGTACTTCTCAATTACTAGAGCTTGCTTCTCCACAAACTCTCAAGCTTCATCTACATGCTTCTCCATGAAAGTCCCACCGGAAAGAGATTGGATCTTGAATTGGCTATCTTCATCAAGTCCCTTGAAGTAGATCTCCAATAGCTCAATTTTCGGTATGCCATGGTGTGGACAATCTAGGAGAAGATCCTTGAACCTTTCCCAAGACTTGAATAAACTCTCTCTATCCTTCATCACAAAGGCATTGATCTTCCCTCTTAACTCGGTAGTCTTGGAAGGTGGGAAGAACTTAGTTAAAAACTCGGTTGTCATCTCCTCCCAAGTACCGACTCGCCCTTGTGGAATAGATTGATACCAAGCTAAGGCTTTGTCCTTAAGAGAGAAGGAAAAATCCCTAAGCTTGTGGTTGTTGCTCTCCAATCTAGGCGGTCTAAGAGTCTCCATCAAGATCTCATAATTCATCAAGTGTTGATGAGGAGACTCTCCTTCCATCCCTCCAAATTGATTATGCCGGATCATTTGTAGAACTTGAGGGCGGAGTTCGTAATCATGGGTTGCGGGATCTCCTTAGTTCACAACCGGACGGTGTGCTCTTTGTGCCGGATCCATACGTTGCCCTAACGTTTGTGGCTCTTCCATAGCAATGGGCACAACCCTAATATTCACCGCCGCCGGCTGCGGTTGTGGGTGAGGTGGAGGAGGATGTTGACGGTTAAGCTCTCTTTGCACAAGAGCTTGCCTAATCTCCTCAATCTCCCTCCTAGTTGCCTCTTGCCTCTCATTGGCAAGTCTCCTTTCATTCTCCAAAGCTTCATCTCTTATCCTAATTTGCTCTAAGGCTTCATCCAACTCAGCTTGGAGATCTCTTCCAGACATTTCTTTTCCCTTTTTGATGCTCTTGGATCTAGATCTAAGGGTTTTCTCCGGTTCGGGATCGAATGGAGCTAAATCCTTGCCACGAGATCTTCGCATACACCTAAAGAGCGAGAGATGTCCTGAAAAGCAAAGACACAAACCAAAAAGAGATCAAAAGCAACAAGAAAGATCTACACTATAAACAATCACAAAATAGACTCAATCTAGACCTAGTCCCCGGCAACGGCGCCAAAAACTTGTTACGCTCAGGATGTGATACGCAATGGGTTTTAAATTTATATTCTCATTATATTTATCCTAACTCCTAGCGAACCCGCAGTGTACGGGACGTTTGTAGTAGGGATAGTATTCCGAGGTCGAACACAAAGACTAAGGTGAGATTGATTCGATTTATGATTGAGTTTAGTAAGGATCTAGGTTAAGAGAAGAGAAAGAAATAAAGAAATGAAAATCTCAATGTTTTTGGTTGGTTTTTAGGTGATCAATCAAAGATCACAAATCATGCAAAGTAAAAGATCAACTAAACTGTGAATCAACACAAACAAACCAACAAACCAAAACGAGATATAGATCAAAGAGAGAAAAGCGGATTCTTGGGGTTGGAAATTCCGGCTACGGCATAAGACTTAAGCTATCTATTCATTCCTTGGATTAACTATGATATGTTGGGAGTAGGTGTTTCTAGATTAGGATCAATCACCGGGTAGGTCTCATGGTCCACTAATCCGTTCCTAAGGTCTTATCACCGGGTAAGTCTCTAAGAACCTAAGGGACGGAATTCTACACAAACCGGATTGTTACCTAGGGATTTAACCTATTCTTACCGGGTAAGTCTCGAAAGGGTTAGTCCTAAACAACCATCCTAGCACACTTAATCCAATGGCGGCTTATGAGGCTCGCCACTACCTAGGGTTTGTTATCTTTGAAATCTAAGAGCAAGGATTACCGGGTAAGTCTCTCCTAACACTTAGTTGCTAACACTAGGTTACCCTAGGATAGATTTAACTCAACAAACACTTAGGATTTCAACATTCTAACAATCTAAGACTAGATCATCAAATCAAGGAAAATCACGGGTTGTTCTACCTAAGCCAAGGCCGTGGTTTGGCAAGAACTAACCGTGGATCCTAACAGAGGGTACGTTCAAGCACACAAGTCATCCAAAGGTAAATCTAAGTTCATCCTATCATAGTCTTAGCCATAACCATCCTTTCCTTACTATAGAACCACATCTATTTAGCCTACAACATTCATAATAGAAATCGAAATCATCAAACATAAAATCATGGCATCCATTTGCAAGATAATGAAAAGAGATGAACAAGTAAAGTGAACAAACTCAAGCTGAAAATGGAATTAGAATGGCTCACAATCCTTCTCTAAGAAGGTTCAAATGGTTCATACAACTCTAGAAATTGATTCCGAAATTCTTCACTACCAAGCTATCAAAGTCTATCAATGGTGTGTTCTTCTTCTTCTCAAATCAAGCTCTCCTCCAATGGTAGCTTTCCTACTTGAGAGTCTTCTTGTTGAGAGAGTATTTTTAGTTGGATGATAGTGGATAATGGAGAGCTGCTCCAAGATGATTCTCTCAGCCAATGCAGGACCACTTTTATACTACAACTTTGCAAGAGCTAGCCAAGAGATCGTGGCACAGCTGTCACGAAAACCTGGCAAAATCCACGGGTAGAATCACGGCCGTGGAGTGTCAGTGAACCGTTATTCTGTGCTTCAGCTTTGCCTTTGATCATTAAGCTTCGATTTGGTGCATGGCTTGTGTTGGCAAGGTTCCACGAGTCCTCCCTAGCCTTTAGCTTGCATCCTAATGAGTCCGAGGGTGTGTCATCTTGATGAACGATCCTCAAACGTATCGTTTTAGCTCCTAAATCTCCCAAAATACCTACAAAGCAATGCACAAGTCCGTGTAGACGTCTATCTCAACAAAATACGTGAATTGAGTGCAAACGTCGTGAACTAGTGCTAAACCATGCATGAATGAGTGAGAAATCTATCTAAATGATTACCTTAAACTAAGTCATAAATCGTGTTATCAAAATACCCCATACTTAACGTTTGCTCGTCCCCGAGCAAATGCTCAACTATAGACTAAAGGATGACATGATTTATGTATGAAGAGAAATGACAAAATCTTTTTGGAGTTGTGCTTCTAATATTGGATCACCTTCATAGTCATGATTTATGGCAACGGACAAGCAATTATGTACCAAATAAATGAAGGCATGGAAAGAAAATGGTACTTAACTCAAAAGCATGCATGAAATGTAAAGATGACGAAGTCAAGATGATCAAGAGCATATCCAATCTAGATTACTAAGTCTTACAAACATGCAAATAGGTCATAAGGTCTTATGAACTAAAAGGCCAAGAAGCGTTGTGATTAGGTGGGGATTTTTCTAGGCTATGTGATGCTAATCCGGGAATGGAACTAACTCCACAATCTTGTCCTCGATCAACTTCCCTCAAGTGTATATTTTTCTCTATCTTTTCTTTCTTTTCTTTTTCTTTGACTTATTTTTGAGACAATGGCATTGGTGTACAAAAGCCGAAACCTTGGTGATTAGCCATCCTCGGGCTTTTTCTATTTTTCGAGGTGCATCCAAACCGAGCACACATACCAAAGCTCGTTAGGACTATTGGTTTATTTGACTTTGGCAAGGCACCAACACCCGATTATGTGAAGTGTACCGAGTTACTTGTCATTTAAACCAACGCCCCAAACCTATATTTTTGGCTACACTTTCACAACAAATTCAGCATTTTATTCATGACATTCTAAGAGCAAGGATTACCGGGTAAGTCTCTCCTAACACTTAGTTGCTAACACTAGGTTACCCTAGGATAGATTTAACTCAACAAACACTTAGGATTTCAACATTCTAACAATCTAAGACTAGATCATCGAATCAGGGAAAATCACGGGTTGTTCTACCCAAGCCAAGGCCGTGGTTTGGCAAGAACTAACCGTGGATCCTAACAGAGGGTACGTTCAAGCACACAAGTCATCCAAAGGTAAATCTAAGTTCATCCTATCATAGTATTAGCCATAACCATCCTTTCCTTACTATAGAACCACATCTATTTAGCCTACAACATTCATAATAGAAATCGAAATCATCAAACATAAAATCATGGCATCCATTTGCAAGATAATGAAAAGAGATGAACAAGTAAAGTGAACAAAATCAAGCTGAAAATGGAATTAGAATGGCTCACAATCCTTCTCTAAGAAGGTTCAAATGGTTCATACAACTCTAGAAATTGATTCCGAAATTCTTCACTACCAAGCTATCAAAGTCTATCAATGGTGTGTTCTTCTTCTTCTCAAATCAAGCTCTCCTCCAATGGTAGCTTTCCTACTTGAGAGTCTTCTTGTTGAGAGAGTATTTTTTATTGGATGATAGTGGATAATGGAGAGCTGCTCCAAGATGATTCTCTCAGCCAATGCAGGACCACTTTTATACTACAACTTTGCAAGAGCTGGCCAAGAGATCGTGGCACAGCTGTCACGAAAACCTGGCAAAATCCACGGGTAGAATCACGGCCGTGGAGTGTCAGTGAACCGTGATTTTGTTCTTCAGCTTTGCCTTTGATCATTAAGCTTCAATTTGGTGCATGACTTGTGTTGGCAAGGTTCCACGAGTCCTCCCTAGCCTTTAGCTTGCATCCTAATGAGTCCGAGGGTGTGTCATCTTGATGAACGATCCTCAAACGTATCGTTTTAGCTCCTAAATCTCCCAAAATACCTACAAAGCAATGCACAAGTCCGTGTAGACGTCTATCTCGACAAAATACGTGAATTGAGTGCAAACGTCGTGAACTAGTGCTAAACCATGCATGAATGAGTGAGAAATCTATCTAAATGATTACCTAAAACTAAGTCATAAATCGTGTTATCAGTAGTGTCAAGCTTCAGCTTTTACCTTCTCTCGTTTTGCCTTAGTGAAATCTGGAGGGTATTCCTTCCTGACAATGAAGTTCACGATGTCAGCAAACCAAGGTTTAAAAGACTGGAGCTTAAGACAAACATCTGTCGACAATTCCGCAGGGGCGCCTAGATTGAGCCGCAGAGGGCGGCTGGCCACAGGGGCAGTTGGTGTGAGGCGCGGGGGCGGTTACACAACAGAAAGTTGTGTAAAATGTATCGTCTCGAAAGCTTCCAGCTATCTCTCTTCTTTTTCCTGGATCCTCCTCTTCTTTTACTAGCCTGCTCAAATGATCGGCCACCAGGTTCTCGGCCCCCTTTTTGTCCCGTATCTCTAGGTTAAACTCACTTAGGAGGAGCACCCATCGAATCAATCGTGGTTTTGCTTCCTTTTTTGCCATGAGGTACATGAGAGCTGCATGGTCAATGAAAATAATTACCTTTACCCCAAGTAGGTACTGCCTGAATTTCTCAAGGGCAAAAACCACCGCTAACATCTCTTTCTTGGTGGTAGAGTAATTCCTTTGTGCTCCATTGAGTGTCATAGAAGCATAATGGATCACATGTTAAGCCCGTCCGTCTTTTTGTCCTAAGACTGCTCCAACGGCGTAATCACTGGCGTCACACATGATTTCGAAAGGTTTTTCCCAATCCGGAGAACGGATGATTGGTGCGGTGGTAAGACATGCCTTCAAAGTGTCGAAAGATTTCTTGCAATTTTCATCTACTATGAAGGTGAAGTCTTTCTTGAGCAATTCACGGGGTGCCGAGATCTTTAAAAAGTCTTTGATGAAACGTCGGTAGAAACCTGCATCACCAAGAAAAGATCGGATTTCCCAAACATTAGTAGAATAAGGTAAATTTTGAATTACATCAACCTTTGCCCTATCTACCTCTATCCCTTTTGAGGATATTACATGTCCTAGCACAATTCCTTGTTCGACCATGAAATGACATTTTTCCAAATTAAGAACCAAATTGGTTTCAACACATTTTTCAAGAACAAGTTTCAAATGTCCCAAACATGCGTCAAAGTTGTCTCCATGTACGGTAAAATCATCCATGAGTACTTCAATGAAATTTTCTATGTATTCGGAGAAAATACTTATCATGCACCGCTGGAAGGTGTCGGGTACGTTGGCATTCTACGGTACGTAAAGGTGCCAAATGGGCAAGTGAACGTCGTCTTTGCTTGATCTTCTTGTGCGATGGCTATTTGGAAATAGCCCGAATATCCATCAAGGAAACAGTAGTACTGATGACCTGCAAGATGTTCTAACATTTGATCAATAAAAGGTAATGGGAAATGGTCTTTTCGCATTACCTTGTTGAGCTTGCGGTAGTCAATGCAAACTCTCCATCCGGTTTGTGTTTTGCTCGGGACCATCTCTCCATGTTGATTTTCCACCATGGTGATGCCTCCTTTCTTTGGACCACTTGGGTTGGACTAACCCAAGTGCTATCCGAGATAGGGAAAATCATATCTGCTTGGAGGAGCTTCAACACTTCCTTCTTGACCACATCCATCATTGGCGGATTTAACCTCCGTTGAGGTTGCCTAGAGGGTTTGGCTTCATCCTCAAGTAAGATCCTATGCATGCAAGTTGAAGGGCTTATCCCTTTGATGTCCGCAATGGTCCATCCAAGGGCCGTCTTGTGCTCTCTTAGCACTTTTACCAACTCGTCCTCTTGACCGGTAGTCAACTTGTTTGAGATGATCACCGGCAAGGTATTGTGTTTTCCAAGGAAAACGTACTTGAGGTGTGACGGAAGGTCCTTCAATTCTATTTCTGGTGCTTGCACTATAGACGGAACAAGCTTCTCGCTTGGAATTAGTAAAGTGGGCCCAATGGCCAAATTGGAGATAGGTAGCCTTTTATGCCCCTCTAATTGGGCTAGGACCTCTTTCATGCTGGATGTTAATACATAATTTGCTTTAAACCCATCAATGTCATGCTCAATTACATTTTTCAATTCATCAACATTAGAGTTATCAAAAACATCTTGCACCAAAGGTTCAACAATGTCAATAGCACATAGAGAATGATCATCACTAGGAAATCTCATTACATCATAGATGTCAAATTCCACTACTTCTCCATCAAACTCCATGGTCAATTTGCCACTAACATAATCAATTTTTGTCCTAGCAGTTTTCAGAAATGGCCTACCTAACAGAATGGGCGCAGCATGTGAATCATTTTCCATATCCATTACAAAGAAATCAGCAGGAAATATTAGGTTGTCTACCATTACTAACACGTCTTCAATTATCCCTTTCGGGTACACATTAGATCTATCAACAAGTTGTACTACAATCCTAGTTTCCATTAATGGCCCAAGGCCAAGTGATTTGTAAATCGAATATAGTAAAACATTATTAGAAGCACCAAGATCAAGCATTGCTTTGTCAAAGAGGGTCTCCCCTATAACACAAGGAATGCTTACCATGCCCGGATCGCTGCACTTCTTGGGAATTCTCCGTTGGAAAATAGCCGACACATGCTCACTTACTTTCACTTTTTGTTTCCCCTTCAGCTTCTGATTCCTCTTGATAGTGCAAAGTTCCTTCAAGAAATGAGCATACTTAGGAATACTTTTCACCAACTTAAGGAGGGGAATGTTTACCTCGCATTTGGAGAAAGTCTCAAAGAGGTCTTTGTCCTCAATGATTCTTCTCTCCTTCAGAGCCTCAGGAAAAGGAGATGGTGGTTTCTCAGAGTACAATGGCTGAAAGATAGGCCAGATGTAAGAATCCTTCTCAGCAGAACCTTCTGTTGTGTTTTCCGCAGGGGCATCAGCTTGTATGCGCAGGGGCGGCTCAGGGGTTGTCACCGAAGGGGCGGGGACATCCAGCCGCAAGGGCGATGTCTGCTCTGTGTTGGGCGCAGTTGCAGCCGCAGGGGCGGTTGTGGGTGCGGTAAAATCGACAGAAGGTTTGCTTTGTGATTCTTTTGCTGGTTTTTGTTGGATTTGCTTCCCACTCCTTAATATTAGGGCATTAACATTCTCCTTAGGGCTTATAAATGTCTAGGAAGGCAATCATCCGGAAAGTCTAGATTCGGTCCTTGAAATGGCTTCCGCCATTTGCCCAACCTGTTTTTCAAGGTTCTTGATGTTGGATTCTGTTGTTTGGACATGAGTAGCAAAGTGTTTAGTCAAAACATGCAACATATCTTCAGCTGTTTGATACTTACCTTGACGGGGCTGTTGTTGTTGGTTTTGTTGATCCCTCCAACGAAAGTTCTGTTGGTCACGCCAGTTTGGCATGAAGTTCTGTGTATAGGGATCGTTCCTAGGCCTTTGTTGTTGTGGTTGTCCATAACCCATTGCGTTCACCTCAGCATCGTCATCCTGGACTTGTGGACACATGTCCGTTGGATGGTATGGGTCAGCACATACTCCACAAGCTTTGAGCTGCTGTGGGGTTCCCATAAGTGTTAGTCACTTCACCATTTCCTTCAGCTCTGCAAGCTCAGTGGAGATCTCACTCTTCCCGGTATTCACACCATGAACTCCTTTCTTGGACGGGGTTCTTCCAAAGTTCCGAGTTCCTTCCGCTAGTTCCTGTATCTTTTCCAAAGCAATGTCACAAGTAGAGTTAAGAATATTACCTCCGCAAGCCGCATCGACAATCCTCCTTTCATTATCTAGCAAGTCATTGTACAAATACAAGACTAGATCTTGAGTTGAATATCCGTGGAAAGGACACTTGGATCGGAGGCATGCAAACCTTTCAAAGTACTCGTAGAGAGTTTCGTTCGCCTCTTGCTCGATTTTGCTTATAGCTTTATTCAAGCTATTGGCCATCTTGGTTGGGAAGTATTTCTCCAAAAACGCCTTGTGAAGGTTCTCCCAAGTTTCGATGCTCTCGGATGGAAGGTGGTAATACCAATCATCCGCGGAATCTTTGAGTGTGAAGCCGAATGCCCTCATCTTGATTTGTTTTTCGGTAATGTTGGCCGGCTTCATGCTCATACACACGATATGGAATTTCCCAAGGTGTTTGATGGGGTCTTCACCACTTAGCCCATGGAAGGATGGAAGCAAGTGAATGAGACCCGGATTAAGCTCAAAATTGACTCCTTCCCCTAATGCCGGTATAGTGACCGCAAGGGGGTTTTGAGCCAAGGTGGGCTGCATGAGTTGACGAAGTGTACGGTCAGCCATCTCTTATTGAAGTTGTTGTTGTCTTTGTTGCCGGATGTGCGTCCTCTCAATTTCTGGATCAAAGGTAGTAAGATCGGGGTTAGTAGCACGGGTTTGAATCATAAAAATGGTTCAAACCAATAATCAATAATAGCAATAAAACATTAAAATCCCCGGCAACGGCGCCAAAATTTGACTAGATGTATTTCTATGGTCGTCTATACCCAATCAAAAGTAAAACCCGACTTAGCACTAAAACAAGTATAGTGGTTAATTAAGGGTCGAACCCAAGAGAGTTAAGGTGTCTTATTAGATGCAATTATTGATTATAGAAACGAGTAACAAAAGGGGGGGTTTTGGTTAAATTGATGCACAAAAACTTAAGAAAACGAATAACGCAACAAGTAAGACGATAATGGGTGAATCTACGCTAGGTTGATTCTAAGCATGCAATTGCTACTTTGGTGAGTTCCTTTTTACAAGTTTTCAAGTAGTCTCCCGTCTCGATCATATATATGTGTTGAGCTAACCGGCATCAACACAATTTAACAGGTTAGTGTTCTGTAAACCTACAAGAACAAATAACAAGTTAGGTTTCAAACAAAGACAAAGGGATATAAAGAAAAGATTAAAACTGTTAAACTTATCTTTATATTTTTGTTCCTTTTCTTTAAGTAATTACAACCCGTTATTACTTAAAGTTTACTACTAGATTAAACACCCGAACCCGGAACCTATTAATCCTAGTTATTTGCATGCACTTTAGAACCTAAGGTGAACAATATCAAGTAATAGTAAAACATGCAATTAGACAATAGAGATCAAGGAAACACAAAGCATTACTGAATGAAAACTTATATTAAAGAAAACTTACAACCAAAGTAACAACGCAGCTTCGAACCAACCCAATGTAGCAAGGGAGTTAGCAACTCATTACAATGGAAGTGAAAATTGAATCTAAGTGGAAAATAATGGATAACAAGTTGGATGATTCTATAAATCAACCAAGGCCTATTTATACTACAAAAGACACTAAATAGGAGTAAATGATCGGCCCAAAACAACCACCTTTAATGCCATAAAGATGGTGTAAACAGCCGGAGTAAAGCTTTTGTCATTGAACCGCATGAGTGGCCTTCAGCTCCGTAGGGGTGGTGAAGGCAAAAACGCTTGATCTTCTTCATGACCGCAGGGGCGGGTAGGCAATTCCGCAGGGGCGGATTCTTCAATGCTCTTCAAACGTCTGACCTTACAACTTCCTGCCGTTTCTGATGCCAAGCCGCCGGGGCGTCCCGATGTCAACACAGGGGCGGTGACACAGGCTCTTCACCTTCCAGCTCCTAGATTGAGGTGCAGGCAGAGGCGTAGGGGAACGCGCCGGGGCGCTGGTCTTCGCATTCTTCAGGGCAAGTCACCGCAGGGGCGCCAAGGGTTGACGCAGGGGCGGTGACCGTCTTCGTGACTGGCGCTGGCAAAGACGCAGGGAGCGCTCCGGAGTAAGGTGTCACCCGCTGGGGCGGTGACAAGGCTCCGCTGGGGCGGTGAGGCAACAGAAGCTTTGCTTCGTGAACGATCTTCACTCCTATAACTCCTTCCTTAGCTTCTTTTAGTCTTTCTCTTCTGGACCAAGGAGTTAGTAGCATAAACCGACATAAATGTAATAAAAAGACTCTAAAAACTATCCTAAATGATAGTGATTCCATCACCTATCACCCCTCAATGAAAATATTCGCCTCCTTTACCTATCCGGGATTTAGGAAGAGTTGATTTTGGCATGTTTGATGTGGGAGGGCCATGAAAGTAATTTTTAGCATTCAAAGTATAGAAAATATAGGTTTGGGGAAGTCAATCATGATGATGAGTAACTCGGCACCATTCACATAGCCGGGTGTTTGTGTCTTGCCAAAGTCGGATTGAGCGATATTCCTAACGAATTATGGTATGTGCATCAAGGATTTGAGACATCTCGAAATTGAGAAACGCCAATCTCCTAGGCTTCGGTTTTTGTGCACCGTTGTCCACAACTCCAAAAGTAAAGTCGAAAAAGAAAATTTATGTGAAAAAAGTATAGAGCAAAGCTCTAAGTTGGTGGTTAGTGTAAATGGTAAAAAGAAAAGAGTTGTGTTGTTCCTTCTTCCCGGATTCATACACCACATTCCTTTACAAATTTTCCACCCTCTTCCATATTCTTGACCTTACTTGAAAGTCCTTGAGATTATAAGAGTGTTATTTGACTTGGTGATCTAAATTGAAGTTTTACATGCTTGATTTTTACAATGCTTGAAGGTTATGATGTTTGTCTTGAAGTTTAGGCAATTTATGATGTTCCTTTGCTTTGCATATTTTGGTTTATGTGTATGAACGTTTTCAAGGAAGAATGAAGCAAGATTTGAGGATGATCTATTGATTAGAAGCACATTACCAAAAAGATTATTTTGTTTTGTTTTGCATTCATATTTCATTCTACCTTATGTTCTAAGCTTTTGAAAATCTTGCTTGGGGACAAGCAAGTGACAAGTATGGGGTATTTTGTTAGCATGAAATATGACTATATTTTAGGCAATTGTTTTAGTTGTTTTTCCCTCTTTTATGTGTACATGAATATGAGTTTGAAGCATTTATGAGCACATTCACCTATTTTGTCGATATAGAGATCTACACTAGTTTTGTTTTGTTTATAGGTGAAAAAAGGCTTGAATTGGAGCAAAATGTGGAAGGAAAGGAGTATTTGATCATGTTAGATGTCAAGGAGATGCTTTGGAGTAGTTAAGGAAGGAGCATGAGTGAAGAACATCACGAAATAAAGGCTTTCACAAAGGATTTGGACTTCCACACCCTAAATTACGGCCGTGGACTTGGCCTTGGATCGTGGAGAGTGAATTTGGAGCACAACAGAAAGTTCCACGCCCTAAACCACGGCCGTGGAAACTTGTACTAGACCGTGATTTCCATGACGAAGTGACGTGTCATATTTTCCACGTCAGCGATGGTTATTGGGTTTTTCACATAACCCTATTTCGCTCTATAAGAAGGCTTGAGAAGGGAGTTTCGAGGACGGTTGCTTAGGGTTTATTTTGATCTTCGCTTGCAATTCGGTTGAGAGTTGAGACGAAAGATCGGAGATTTCGGAGTGTGGCTTGTGAAGAACGCGATATTGAAGATTGCGTACTTTGGAGATTTTCTTAGAGTTTTGTTTCGGAGACGGATTAACACTCCGCTCTTCATTATTTCCTAAGATTGCTGTGAGAATTCTTGTTCCATATTCTGAATTCATTAAACATACTACTTTATTGTTCGGATTTGAGATTGACTTTGATTGGTTATTGAGTTTTCGAGGGTTTTTATCTTTCTTTCTTCTTAAATTGATATTTGATTCAATGACTATGATTGTTGGCTAAAACCCTTTAGCAATTGATAACACGATTTATGACTTAGTTTTAGGTAATCATTTAGATAGATTTCACACTCATCCATGCATGGTTTAGCACTAGTTCACGACGTTTGCACTCAATTCACGTATTTTGTCGAGATAGACGTCTACACGGACTTGTGCATTGCTTTGTAGGTATTTTGGGAGATTTAGGAGGTAAAACGATACGTTTGAGGATCGTTCGTCAAGATGAAACATCCTCGGACTCATTAAGATGCAAGCTAGAGGCTAAGGAGGACTCATGGAACCTTGCCAACACAAGCCATGCACCAAATCGAAGCTTAATGATCAAAGGCAAAGCTGAAGCACAAAATCACGGTTCACTGACACTCCACGGCCGTGATTCTACCCGTGGTTTTTGCCAGGTTTTCGTGACAGCTGTGCCACGATCTCTTGGCCAGCTCTTGCAAAGTTGTAGTATAAAAGTGGTCCTGCATTGGCTGTGAGAAGCATCTTGGGGCAGCTCTCCATTATCCACTATCATCCAATCAAAATATTCTCTCAACAAGAAGATTCTTGGAAGAAGGAGGTAGAAGGAAGCTACCATTGGAGGAAGAGCTTCATCGGAGAAGAAAAAGAACACACCATTGATAGATTTGATAGCTTAGTAGTGAAGAATTTCGGAATCGATTTCTAGAGTTGTATGAACCATTTGAACCTTCTTTAAGAAGGGTAGTGAGTCATTCTAATTCTATTTTTCAGCTTAGTTTGTTTACTTCACTTGTTCATCTCTTTCTCTTCATTATCTTGCAAATGGATGCCATGATTTCATGTTTGATGATTTCGAATTCTATTATGAATGTTGTAGACTAAATAGATGTGGTTCTAGGGTAAGGAAAGGATGGTTATGGCTAGGGTTATGATAGGATGGACTTAGATTTACCTTTGGATGACTTGTGTGCATGAACGTAGCCTCTGTTAGGAATCACGGTCAGTTCTTGCCAAACCACGGCCGTGGAAAGGTAGAACAAACCGTGATCTTCCCTGGTTCGATGGATCTAGCCTTGAATTGTTAGAATGTTGAAATCCTAAGTGTTTGTTGAGTTAAATCTATCCTAGGGTGACCTAGTGTTAGCAACTGAGTGTTAGGAGAGACTTACCCGGTAATCCTTACTCTTAGATTCCAAAGATAACAAACCCTAGGTAGTGGTGAGCCTCATAAGCCGCCATTGGACTAAGTGTGCTAGATGGTTGCTTAGGACTAACCCTTCCGAGACTTACCCGGTAAGGATAGGTTAGATCTCTAGGTAACAATCCGGTTTGTGTAGAATTCCGTCCCTTAGGTTCTTAGAGACTTACCCGGTGATGAGATCTTAGGGATGGACTAGTGGACCATGAGACCTACCCGGTGATTGATCCCAATCTAGAAACACTTAACCCCAACATATCATAGTTAATCCAAGGAATGAATAGATAGCTTGAGTCCTATGCCATAACCGGAACTTCCAACCCCTAGAATCCGTCTTTTCTTTCTTTGATCTATATCTCGTATTTAGCTTGTTTGTTTGCGTTGATTTGTTAGCTTAGTTGATTATTATATTTCGCATGATTTGTGATCTTTGATTGAACACCGAAAAACCAACCAAAAACAATTGAGATTTCATTTCTTTATTTCTTTCTCTTTTCTTAACCTAGATCTTCACTAGACTTAATCATAATTTGAATCAATCTCACCTTAGTCTTTGTGTTTGACCTCGGAATACTATCCCTACTACAAACTTCCCGTACACTGCGGGTTCGCTAGGAGTTAGGATAAATATAACGAGAATATAAATTTAAAACCCATTGCGTATCACATCCTGAGCGTAACAAGTTTTTGGCGCCGTTGCCGGGGACAAGGTCTAGATTGAGTCTATTTTGTGATTGTTTATAGTGTAGATCTTTCTTGTTGCTTTTGATCTCTTTTTGGTTTGTGTCTTTGCTTTTCAGGACATCTCTCACTCTTTAGGTGCATGCGAAGATCTCGTGGTAAGGATTTAGCTCCATTCGATCCCGAACCGGAGAAAACCCTTAGATCTAGATCCAAGAGCATTAAAAAGGGAAAAGAGATGGCCGGAAGAGATCTCCAAGCTGAATTGGATGAGGCTTTAGAGCAAATTAGGATAAGGGATGAAGCTTTGGATAATGAAAGGAGACTTGCCAATGAGAGGCAAGAGGCAACTAGGAGGGAGATTGAGGAGATTAGGCAAGCTCTTGTGCAAAGAGAGCTTAACCTTCAACAACCTCCTCCACCTCCACCACAACCGCAGCCGGCGGCGGTGAATATCAGGGTTGTGCCCATTGCTATGGAAGAGCCACAAACGTTGGGGCAACGTATGGATCCGGCACAAAGAGCACACCGTCCGGGTGTGAACTTAGGAGATCCCGCAGCCCATGATTACGAACTCCGCCCTCAAGTTTTACAAATGATCCGGCATAATCAATTTGGAGGGATGGAAGGAGAGTCTCCTCATCAACACTTGATGAATTATGAGATCTTGATGGAGACTCTTAGACCGCCTAGATTGGAGAGCAACAACCATAAGCTTAGGGCTTTTTTCTTCTCTCTTAAGGACAAAGCCTTAGCTTGGTATCAATCTATTCCACAAGGGCGAGTTGGTACTTGGGAGGAGATGACAACCGAATTTTTGACTAAGTTCTTCCCACCTTCCAAGACTACCGAGTTAAGAGGGAAGATCAATGTCTTCGTAATGAAGGATAGAGAGAGTTTATTCAAGTCTTGGGAGAGGTTCAAAGACCTTCTCCTAGATTGTCCACACCATGGCATACCGAAAATTGAGCTATTGGAGATCTACTTCAAGGGACTTGATGAAGATAGCCAATTCAAGCTCCAATCTCTTTCCGGTGGGACTTTCATGGAGAAGCATGTAGATGAAGCTTGGGAGTTTGTGGAGAAGCAAGCCCTAGTAATTGAGAAGTACTCCCATAGGAAGAGTGAAGGGAGAAAGGCGGGAGCATATGAGGTGAGTGAAGTCACCATGAGCAACTTCAAGCTTGATGCCATCAACAATGAATTGAAGTCTTTGAGGGAGTTGTGTGCTACAACTTTGAAGAATCAAGCAACTCCTCAAGTGCTTCCACAAGCTAACTTGCCTTCTAAGGAGGAGGATGTGAATTACATGGGAAGGGGCAATTACAACAACTACCAAGGCCCAAGGAATTTCAACAACAACCGGCAATTCAACAATTACCGGCCTAACCACAACCATCCCGGGTTTTCCTACTCTAACCCGGATGGAGCCTTAAACCCTACCGCTTCCACAAGCACAACTCCACCAAAAGCTTCACAAGAACCTCCACCCGGATTTACTCAACCTCCAAAAGATAGAACCGAAATGATGTTTGAGCAATTGCTTGGGAGGTTGAGTGGTTTTGAGAGCACCGTGACTTCAATTTCTAAAGCTCAAAAGGTTTTGGAAGCACAAGTGTTCCAAAAAGCGGGAGAAGCCCATAGAGATCCGGGAAAGCTTCTCGGAAGAACCGAAGACAACCCAAGAGGCCAAGTGTTGGCCATTACTACAAGGAGCGGGTTGAGTATGAAAGATCCCTTGCCCAAGGAGAATGCTAAAGGAAAACAAGTGGTGATAGAGGAAGAGACTTTGCAAGGAGATGGAGGCAAGAGCAAAGATGTTGAGCCAACATATGTGGCACCGCCTCCATACAAGCCACCACTACCGTTTCCACAATCAAGAGCAAGAGCTCGCTTGGACAATCACTTTGGTAAGTTCCTTGAACTAATGTCTAAATTGCATATTAACATTCCGTTCATGGATGCTATTTTAGGAATGCCGGCATATGGCAAGTTCTTAAAAGGGATACTCTCGAACAAAAGGAAGTTGGAGGAGTATGGGGAGATAAGAATGACCAAAAGATCTTCGGAATTGATCCAAACAATGAAGGAGGAGATGCCTCCCAAGCTAAGAGATCCGGGCTCCTTTTGTGTCCCAATTGGAGTGGGAGATGTGAAGTATGAGGCCCTTTGTGATCTTGGAGCAAGTGTAAGCATCATACCGCTTGCACTTTGCAACAAGGTTGGGCTAGGAGAGCCAAAACCGGTCAAGATGACCCTCTATATGGCGGACCGTTCTATCACTCATCCGGTTGGGATTTTAGAAGACATCTGGTGCAACTAGGAGGATTCTATGTGCCAATTGATTTTGTTGTCTTGGATATTCCGGCGGACTATCCGGTTCCCATCATCTTAGGAAGGCCTTTACTAGCCACCTCCGGATGCCTAGTGGATTGCAAGAATGGGACTCTCTCCTTCAACATTGGAGAAGAGAGCATCAAGTTCAAGTTGTCCACAATGATGAAAGGGTCAATTACCCTTGATGAGGATGTCTTCAACATAGTCGAGCAAGAGGAATCTAGAGAAGTTGTGAGCTCGATCTTGATCAAGGATCCCTTGGAGAAGGTTCTTACCTTAAGTATGATGGAGGAAGGTGTTGAGGAGGCTTGCAATGAAGAGATCAAGTCCTTAGAAGCATTAGAAGAGGAGACAAGGGCTCAAATTGAAGAGAACGAAGAGGTGCTGAATAACTGCAAGAACCACGGTCGTGGAAGTGGTTCCACGGCCGTCAAACTCTCTGTAAAGCCTCATGAAACAAGCCAGGCAACTTCCACGGTCGTGGACTTAGAGAAAACCGTGGAGTTGGCCGTGGTTTTCCCTGGATCAGCCCTTGATGGTGACCAAGCTTCTAGGAGCCATGGAGAGCCTTCATTTGCTTTGGATTCATCTCATCCAACCTTATTTGGATCGTCTACACTCGATAAAGGTCCTCCTAAACTTGAACTTAAACCACTCCCCTCTCATTTGAAGTATGCTTTTCTTGGTGAGAATTCAACATATCCGGTGATTGTTAATGCATGCTTGAGTGATGATGAACTTGCTAAGTTGTTGCATGAACTAAGATTGCATAGGAAAGCCATTGGCTATACTATTGATGATTTGGTTGGCATAAAACCTTCTTTGTGCATGCATAAGATAATGATGGAAGATAATCATAAACCCTCTATTGAACATCAAAGAAGATTGAATCCTATAATGAAAGAGGTAGTCAAAAAGGAGATCATTAAGTTGCTAGATGCAGGGATTATCTACCCTATCTCGGATAGTAAGTGGGTTAGTCCCGTTCATGTAGTTCCTAAGAAGGGTGGGATAACCGTAGTGACCAATGAGAACAATGAACTAATCCCAACTAGGACGGTTACGGGGTGGAGGATGTGCATTGATTATAGGAAGTTGAACATGGCCTCTAGGAAAGATCACTTCCCTCTCCCCTTCATTGACCAAATGCTAGAGAGGTTAGCTCAACATTCTCATTTTTGCTACCTAGATGGCTATAGTGGATTCTTCCAAATCCCTATCCACCCCGATGACCAAGAGAAAACAACATTTACATGTCCATGGGGAACCTTTGCTTATAGGAGAATGCCATTTGGGTTGTGTAATGCACCCGCCACCTTCCAAAGGTGTATGATGGCTATCTTTTCGGAATACATAGAAGATATCATGGAAGTGTTCATGGATGATTTCTCTGTTTATGGTTCTTCCTTTGATAATTGCTTGGTTAACTTGTCATTAGTATTGCAAAGATGTGAGGAGACAAATCTTGTCTTGAATTGGGAAAAATGCCACTTCATGGTAAGTGAAGGCATTGTGTTAGGACACTTGTTGTCTAACCGTGGCATTGAGGTTGATAGGGCCAAGATTGAAACGATAGAGAAGTTGCCACCACCTACCTCGGTGAAAGGGGTAAGGAGTTTCTTAGGGCATGCCGGTTTCTACCGGATGTTTATTCAAGACTTCTCTAAAATTTCTAAACCCCTTACTAACCTACTAATGAAGGATGTTGATTTTGTCTTTTCCAAAGATTGCCTTGAGGCTTTTTGTAGGTTGAAGAACGCCTTGATCTCCGCACCTATCATGCAACCTCCGGATTGGAGCCTACCATTTGAGATCATGTGTGATGCAAGCGATGTAGCCGTTGGGGCTGTTTTGGGGCAAAGGAAAGATGGGTGAACTCATGCCATTTATTATGCTAGCAAGATGCTAGATGACGCCCAACTCAACTATGCCACCACCGAGAAAGAGTTGCTAGCGGTGGTGTATGCTTTTGAGAAGTTCCGCTCATATCTTGTTGGAGCGAAGGTCATAGTTTATACGGATCATGTTGCGATCCGTTATCTACTCACCAAGAAGGATGCCAAGCCTAGGTTGATTCGATGGATCCTTCTTCTCCAAGAGTTTGATTTGGAAATCCGAGATAAGAAGGGATCCGAGAACTCCGTGGCGGATCACCTTAGTAGACTCCCACCATTGGAGCTTGAAAGAGATGACATCCCGATTGATGACTCATTCCGGGATGAGCAGTTGCAAATGGTGGAGGAATGCTTGTTCCAAGTGTCTAGAGGAAGCGAGCCATGGTTTGCCGACATTGTGAACTACTTAGTGTGTGAGGAGGTGCCTCCCGGTTTGACATATGCCCAAAGGAAGAAGTTCTTCAAGGATGTGAGGCACTACTATTGGAGTGAACCGCTTTTGTTCAAGAAAGGTCCGGATGGAATGTTTAGAAGATGCATACCGGAAGATGAGGTGGAGAGTGTAATCCGCCATTGTCATTCCTTGCCATGTGGAGGGCATGCTAGCTCACACAAGACATGTGCTAAAATGTTGCAATCGGGCTTCTTTTGGCCAAGTTTGTTCAAGGATGTGCAAGGCTTTGTGGCGGCTTGTGATGCTTGCCAAAAAACGGGCAACATCTCAAGGAGGAACGAGATGCCCTTGAACAACATACAAGAAGTGGAAATTTTTTATGTATGGGGTGTGGACTTCATGGGACCATTCCCTTCTTCATGTGGAAACCTTTACATCCTGTTGGCGGTTGACTATGTTTCAAGATGGGTGGAGGCAATCGCCTCTCCTACGAATGACGCCAAGGTGGTGGTGCGGTTTTTCAACCGAGTGATCTTCCCTAGGTTTGGAACACCAAGGGTGATCATAAGTGATGGAGGAAAGCACTTCACCAATAGGAATTTTGGGGCGCTTTTAGCTAAGTATGGGGTGACTCACAAGGTGGCAACACCTTACCACCCTCAAACTAGTGGCCAAGTGGAGATCTCCAACCGGGAGATAAAGGGAATTCTTGAGAAGACGGTCTCTAGAACAAGAAAGGATTGGGCTATGAAGCTCAATGACGCATTGTGGGCATATAGGACCGCTTTCAAAACACCAATTGGCACCACTCCTTACAAATTAGTCTATGGCAAGTCTTGCCATCTTCCGGTGGAAATGGAGCATAGAGCTTATTGGGCCATTAAGTGGCTAAATTTCGACCTCAAGGAAGCGGGAGAGAAGAGGTTGCTTGATATAAACGCCCTTGAGGAGATCCGGTTGGAAGCTTATGAGAATGCCCGGATCTACAACGAGAGGACCAAACGGTGGCATGACAAGCGCCTTATCCCGAAGGAGTTGAGTGAAGGCGACCTTGTCCTTCTCTTCAACTCAAGGCTGCGGCTCTTCCCCGGAAAGCTCAAATCAAGATGGACCGGGCCATATGTGGTGAAGAAGATTTTTTCCCATGGAGCTATTGAGATAGGAGGGGGGCATTGTGGAAACTTTAAGGTGAATGGGCACCGTTTGAAGAGGTATATCCCGGGAGCTCCGGTGGATATGATTGCCCCACTTTACCTTGAGTAGACACCCCCGAGTTTGGTCAAGATAATGACCTTAAAAAAGCGCTTGGTGGGAGGCAACCCATTGGTAACGTTTTTCCCTTTTCTCGTTTTGTTTTTGTTTTAGATTTTTCTATTTTTGTGTGTGTTTTGTCTACTTTGTGTGTGTGCTAGAGCCTTAGTAGCATTGGAAGCCTTGCTTGGCATGTGAATGATGATGATGAACCCCTCATCAATTATGGGTGGAGCGGACGCAAAACTTGGACGGCTAGCGGTGCCTAGCGCGGGTCTCGACGCCTTGATGAATACTTAGAGCTCTCTACCATTGTTGATAGGATCATCCAACATCAATTCTACTTGAGAATCCCAAATACCATAGCAAACCATTTTTACATTGTGAGAACCTTCTTTCACTCTTCTTTACTTCATTTACACATTGGGGACAATGTGTTTCTAAGTATGGGGTGGGGTTTGCATGATCTTTTGCATGATGAGCATCTAGGATAGTTTAAAATTTTCACATGTCTTGCATTGTATATATTCATTTCGAAAATCCCATAAAAATTCAGAAAATTAAAAAACATTTGTGCTTTCTAGGCTTGGATATGACCCTAATGATGAATCTTGTCTTATGGATTGGCTATGGATGGCCTTATGTGTTAAATTGATGAATGCATATATGGACTTGAACTACTTCTCTTGAATTCTATGGATGATTTGTGATCATGATGTTTGCCTAGAATGATTGAGTATTGAAGGTCGAAATTACATGATAGTTCTTGCATACCATCTAGGAATGAATGAGGCAATTCATCTTACTCTACTTCTCATCTTGATCATGATTGTTTGAGCACCTCAATGGATTATAAATTGACCTCTTTTGACCCATCCGGGAATAGGAGCATGATAATGTGTTGATGTGGTGAAAAGCAAGTGTGGGGTGAAGATATTGATGAAAGAATGTCATGAATAAAATGCTGAAATTATTGTGAAAGTGTAGACAAAAACATAGGTTTGGGGACGTTGGCTTAAATGACAAGTAACTCGGTACACTTCACATAATCGGGTGTTGGTACCTTGCCAAAATCAAATAAACCAATAGTCCTAACGAGTTTTGGTATGTGTGCCCGGTGTGGATGCAGCTCGAAAAATAGAAAAAGCCCGAGGATGGCTAATCACCAAGGTTTCGGCTTTTGTACACCAATGCCATTGTCTCAAAAATAAGTCAAAGAAAAAGAAAAGAAAGAAAAAGATAGAGAAAAATATACACTTGAGGGAAGTTGATCGAGGACAAGAATGTGGAGTTAGTTCCATTCCCGGATTAGCATCACATAACCTAGAAAAATCTCCACCTAATCACAACGCTTCTTGGCCTTTTAGTTCATAAGACCTTATGACCTATTTGCATGTTTGTAAGACTTAGTAATCTAGATTGGATATACTCTTGATCTTCTTGACCTCTTCATCTTTACATTTCATGCATTGCTTTTGAGTTAAGTACAATTGTCTTTCCATGCCTTCATTTATTTGATACATAATTGCTTGTCCGTTGCCATAAAACATAACTATGAAGGTGATCCAATAGTAGAAGCACAAACCCAAAAGGATTTTGCCATTTTTCTGCATACATAAATCATGTTATCTCGTATTCTATAGTTGAGAATTTGCTCGGGGACGAGCAAACCTTAAGTATGGGGTATTTTGATAACACGATTTATGACTTAGTTTTAGGTAATCATTTAGATAGATTTCGCACTCATCCATGCATGGTTTAGCACTAGTTCACGACGTTTGTACTCAATTCACGTATTTTGTCGAGATAGACCTCTACACGGACTTCTGCATTGCTTTGTAGGTATTTTGGGAGATTTAGGAGCTAAAACGATACGTTTGAGGATCGTTCGTCAAGATGACACATCCTCGGACTCATTAAGATGCAAGCTAGAGGCTAAGGAGGACTCATGGAACCTTGCCAACAAAAGCCATGCACCAAATCGAAGCTTAATGATCAAAGGCAAAGCTGAAGCACAAAATCACGGTTCACTGACACTCCACGGCCGTGATTCTACCCATGGTTTTTGCCAGGTTTTCGTGACAGCTGTGCCACGATCTCTTGGCCAGCTCTTGCAAAGTTGTAGTATAAAAGTGGTCCTGCATTGGCTGTGAGAAGCATCTTGGGGCAGCTCTCCATTATCCACTATCATCCAATCAAAATATTCTCTCAACAAGAAGATTCTTGGAAGAAGGAGGTAGAAGGAAGCTACCATTAGAGGAAGAGCTTCATCGGAGAAGAAAAAGAACACACCATTGATAGATTTGATAGCTTAGTAGTGAAGAATTTCGGAATCGATTTCTAGAGTTGTATGAACCATTTGAACCTTCTTTAAGAAGGGTATTGAGTCATTCTAATTCTATTTTTCAGCTTAGTTTGTTTACTTCACTTGTTCATCTCTTTCTCTTCATTATCTTGCAAATGGATGCCATGATTTCATGTTTGATGATTTCGAATTCTATTATGAATGTTGTAGACTAAATAGATGTGGTTCTAGGGTAAGGAAAGGATGGTTATGGCTAGGGTTATGATAGGATGGACTTAGATTTACCTTTGGATGACTTGTGTGCATGAACGTAGCCTCTGTTAGGAATCACGGTCAGTTCTTGCCAAACCACGGCCGTGGAAAGGTAGAACAAACCGTGATCTTCCCTGGTTCGATGGATCTAGCCTTGAATTGTTAGAATGTTGAAATCCTAAGTGTTTGTTGAGTTAAATCTATCCTAGGGTGACCTAGTGTTAGCAACTGAGTGTTAGGAGAGACTTACCCGGTAATCCTTACTCTTAGATTCCAAAGATAACAAACCCTAGGTAGTGGTGAGCCTCATAAGCCGCCATTGGACTAAGTGTGCTAGATGGTTGCTTAGGACTAACCCTTCCGAGACTTACCCGGTAAGGATAGGTTAGATCTCTAGGTAACAATCCGGTTTGTGTAGAATTCCGTCCCTTAGGTTCTTAGAGACTTACCCGGTGATGAGATCTTAGGGATGGACTAGTGGACCATGAGACCTACCCGGTGATTGATCCCAATCTAGAAACACTTAACCCCAACATATCATAGTTAATCCAAGGAATGAATAGATAGCTTGAGTCCTACGCCATAACCGGAACTTCCAACCCCTAGAATCCGTCTTTTCTTTCTTTGATCTATATCTCGTATTTAGCTTGTTTGGTTGCGTTGATTTGTTAGCTTAGTTGATTATTATATTTCGCATGTTTTGTGATCTTTGATTGAACACCGAAAAACCAACCAAAAACAATTGAGATTTCATTTCTTTATTTCTTTCTCTTTTCTTAACCTAGATCTTCACTAGACTTAATCATAAATTGAATCAATCTCACCTTAGTCTTTGTGTTCAACCTCGGAATACTATCCCTACTACAAACGTCCCGTACACTGCGGGTTCGCTAGGAGTTAGGATAAATATAACGAGAATATAAATTTAAAACCCATTGCGTATCACATCCTGAGCGTAACAGCAATTTTAAGGTGAAGGGTTGATAGTTGTGGCCTAGATGATGATAGATCGATCATAAACAGATTGGACCCTAAGAGTGTGAGAAAAGTCGTCGACACCCTAAATTACGGGCTGTTCTTGAGTTCCACGGCCGTGGAATCTCAAGATCCAGCCGTGATTTTCTTTGTTTTACGACCTTTTCTTTTGCTTTAATCCAAAGTTAGAGATTTGCTTTAACCTAGTCTTGGCTTGCCTTTCCTAGGTAGTAGTGAGACTCAGCATCCTTTATTTCGGTTTCGAGTGTCACAACCTTCACCGTTTTAGTTTATCTTTGATTCCTTGCATTTGTGCATGGGTATTTGAGAGTAATTCTTGTCATTAGATCCTTTCTATATTGCAGCCTCAACAACCTTTATAAAGAGAGCCTCGATTTGGGTTAGACACATAGGGTTTCGGAACTTCACCGTACATAACCTTACATTAGTTATACCTTTGCAATTCTCAACTCTGTCCTTATATCTATAGAATATCTTGAATCGGTTGCCACAATTGGATACCTCGATCTTTAGGATTGCTGTTTTCCCAATTATCTACAAAGCTTCTATACTTTTGATTGCTCGATTATTCGAAACTGAATTTGTTCCCACCAAATCCCTGAGTTTGATACTGTGGAATTCTTGTTTTACTACGCCGATCCGTACATTGCGGGGTCGCTTGCTTTGATTTCAGTTTTATAAATTTAAAGCTTATTTTCACGCACACTTTGAGGCGAACAAATATGTGTTTACACTTGGTGGCGTAACAATGTCTTGGAAATCTTCCAAACACACGTTATTGGACAAATCCACAACGGAGTCAAAGTTTATTGTGTTAGACAAAAAAGTAGATGAACTTGAGTGGCTTTGGAGAGCCATCGGGTTTACCTCCACAAAGGAGTGTAGACTTTGGCATTGAGATAGAGCCCGGCACGAGACCGATCTCTAAGACTCCTTACCGTATGGCGCCTATTGAGATGTTTGAGTTGAAGAAGCGGCTCGAGGAGTTATCAGAGAAGGGCTTCATCCGCCCTAGTGTATCTCCTTGGGGCACATCGGTACTCTTTGTCAGGAAGAAGGACGGGTCAATGAGGATATGTATCGACTACCGAGAGCTTAACAAGGTGACGATCAAGAATAAGTACCCATTGCCCCGGATCGACGATCTTTTGGATCAGTTGCATGGAGCGTCAGTGCTTTCCAAGATCGATCTGAGATCTAGATATCACTAGGTGAGGGTGAGAGAGCAGGACATAGCCAAGACGGCATTTCGGACCAGATATGGACACTACGAGTTTGTAGTGATGCCATTCGGACTCGCGAATGCGCACACAATCTTCATGGAGTTGATGAACAGCATCTTCATCGACTTCCTAGACCAGTTTGTAGTTGTCTTCATAGATGACATTCTAGTCTACTCTCGCAGCAGAGAGGAGCATGCAAGACACTTGAGAATCGTCCTTCAGGTCTTACAGGATAGGGAGCTTTATGCCATGCTCTCTAAGTGTGAGTTTTGGATGCCCGAGATAGCATTCCTTGGTCACATCGTTTCAACGGAAGGGATCAAGGTAGATCCGGCGAAGATTGAGTTAGTAGCTTCTTGGCCGCCTCCTAAGAACGTCAAGGAGGTACGCAACTTCTTAGGATTGGCGGGCTACTACTGGCGTTTTGTTGAGGGCTTTTCTATTATTGTCCGACCGCTCACTTCCTTGCTGAGGAAGTCTACGAGGTTCGTATGGTCCGAGCCGTGCCTACAAAGCTTTGAGGAGCTGAAGAAGAGGCTGACCTCTGCTTTTATCCTAGCTTAGCCAGAGGGCATTGAGGATTTTGTGGTCTAAAGCGATGCATCCAAGCTAGGCTTGGGATGTGTTCTGATGCAAAGGGGTAAGGTGATTGCTTACGCGTCTAGACAACTGAAGACGTACGAGCAGAATTACCCTACCCACGATCTTGAGTTGACTGTTGTTGTTCATGCTTTGAAGATTTAAAGGCATTATTTGTACGGAGCTACGTATCAGATTTTCACCGATCATAAGAGTTTGAAGTACATATTTACTCAACGGGAGTTGAATAACCGCCAGCGCAGATGGTTGGAGTTGATCAAGCAATTGACCTTGAGATATTATACCACCCAGGGAAGGAGAATGTGGTAGCAGATGCCCTCAATAGGAAGACTCCCCGGGAGATGGCGATCGCTAGGCTGACGGCTCAGCCACAGTTACAATGAGATCTTGCATGGCTGGAGATGGATATCTACTTCCCAGATTCCGACAGCCAGTTGTCCACTTTGGATATAGTACCTGATCTGTTGGCCGAAATCCAACATAGGCAAGAGAATTGCCCAACTTTGACACAGATCCGAGACAGGATGTCTCGAGGGGAGGCACCATAGTTTGCAGTAGGTACTGATGGGATCTTGAGACACCGGGAGCGTGTATGTGTGCCTTCGGTTCGAGAGTTGAGACAGAGGATCCTTCAAGAGGCTCACTCTTCACCTTACTCAGTGCACCTTGGTGCGAGTAAGATGTATCAAGATATCAAACGCTCATTTGGGGGGAGGTCTGAAGCCAGATGTCACAAGATAAGTAGCTCAGTGTGCGACCTGCCAACAGGTCAAGATCAAGCATCATCAACCAGGAGGCGAGCTACACCTACTCCCCGTCCCTCAGTGAAAGTGGGAGGACATCTCTATGGATTTCGTTACCGGTTTGAGACCGAACTAAGGCTTTAATGCTATCTAGGTGATAGTAGTTCGACTGACAAAGTCTGCACGTTTCATCCAGATCAAGGAGAAGTGGCCGCTGAGTTGATTGGCAGAGGAGTTCACTAGGCAGATAGTGATACTTCATGGAGTACCTAGGACTATAGTCTCTGACAGAGACGGACGGTTCACCTTGAGGTTTTGACAGCAAGTTCATGCCGCCCTAGGTACAAGTTTATTGTTCATGGTGGTCAATCATCCTGAGACCGATGGTTAGTTTGAGCGGACCATCCAGACTCTAGAGGACATGTTGAGAGCTTGCGTGTTGGACTGGGGACAGGTGTGACCAGATTACCTTCCCTTAGTGGAGTTTTCATATAACAATAGTTGGCACGCATCGATTAGGATGGATTCTTATGAGGCTTTATATGGACAGAGATGATGTACACCGTTGTGTTGGGGTGAGCCGAGTAGTGCCAGCGGAGTAGCACCTGAGCAGATACAAGATGACATGGCTCGAGTAGCAATGATCCGAGAGCGGATGTTAACAGCAAAGAGTCGGCAAAAGTCTTATGCGGATAAGAGGTGTAGACCTCTAGAGTTCAGAGTTGGGGCTCAGGTTTGGTTGAGAGTATCCCCGACACGAGGCGTAAGACGTTTCGGTGTCAAGGGGAAGTTGAGTCCTAGATATGTTGGGCCGTTTGAGATTCTTGAGCGAGTTGGAGAGGCAAGATACAAACTTGCTTTGCCACCGAGATTCGAGGGTGTTCACCCCGTCTTCCAATTGTGTCAGTTACGGGAGTACATACCGGACCCGAGGCACATCGCTAGTTGTTCGCCCAAAAGCATGCGTGCAAATAAGTTTTAAATTTATAAAACAAGAATAAGAGCAAGCGAACCCGCAGTGTACGGATCGGCGTAGATTAGCAAGTATTCCAGAGTATCGAACTCAGGGAATTGGTGAAACAAAACCAGTTTCAAGAAATCGAGCAAGTAAAATGTAGAAGCTTTGCAAATATTGGGAAAACAACAACCCTAAAGATCCAGATATCAAATTGTGGCAATCGATTCAAGATATTCTATATATATAAGGACAGAGTTGAGAATTGCAAAGGTATACTAAAGTAAGGTAATGTACGGTGAAGTTCCAAAATCCTATATGTCTAACAAAAGACTCTCTCTATAAAGGTTGTTGAGGCTGTAGTATAGAAAGGATCTAAAGGTAAGAATTAGTCTCAAATACCCATGCCCAAACTCAAGGAATCAAAGAAAAGCCAAAACGGTTAAGGTTGTGACACTCGAAACCGAAATAGAGGATGTTGAGTCTCACTACTACCTAGGAAAGGCAAGCCAAGGCTAGGTTAAAGCTAATCTTTAACTTTGGATCAAAGCAAAAGCAAAGTTACTAAACCAGGGGAAATCACGGCTAGATCTTGAGAACCACGGCCGTGGAACTCAAGAACGGACCGTGATTTAGGGTGTCGACGAGGTTTCTCACACTCTCAGGGTCCAATCAATTTACGATCGATTTATCATCATCTAAGCCACAACTATCAATATTTCACCTTAGAATTGCTAAAGGGTTTTAGCGAACAATCATTGTCATGATATCAATATTCAAATTAATAAGAATAAAAGATGAAAACCCTCGAAAACTCGAATAAAACTCAAAGTCAATCTCGAAATCCAAACACAAAGGTAATATGTTTATGAACCTAGAAGAAGAGGAACATAAACCTCACAAAGATCTAGAGAAGTCACAAAGAACGGGGTGTCAATCCGTTCTCGAATGAAAAACCTAGAATATCCCAAGTACACAATCTTCCGAAATTACGTCCTTCACAAATCTTCAATCCTCAAGCAAAATCTCCGAATGACGGATAAATGTCTTTATGCGAAAGTAAGCGCAGTAAGCGAATGTCCAAGTCTTGGGGCTGTCACCGTCCGCCTTTCAATGTTGAAGACTATTGGATATTTGTAGGGATAAAATCTAGGGTTTAAAGACAAAACCCTAAATATTTGGGCTGAAAAGAAGTCGAGTCCACTGATATCAGAAAATACTTTGGGCCGTGTCATACGGTATCAGAGAATACTTTGGCACGTGAGACGGTATCCGAAAATACTTTTGCGCGTCAGACGGTATCAGAAGATACTTTGGCGCGTCCTAACTTCCTTTTATGCTCCTTTTTGTCCCGCTTTAAGGTTTGATCCATAAAATATGCCATTTCGCTCCATAATTCGTCAAATTACCTACAAATGCAATAAAATCTGTGTAGACCTCTATTCTCGCAAAGTAGGTGAATATAACCATAAATGCCATGAATGTATGTCTATGCATGAAAAATAAAGGGAAAATCAATATAAATAAATGCCTAAAAATAGGTCATAATTCATGTCATCAAAATACCTCATACTTGCCTCTTGCTTGTCTCCAAGCAAGGTTTAAACTTAAGATACAAGATGATATGGATTATGAATATGAAAAAACAAAGAAAAACCACAATATTTTGGTTGTGCTTCTATTCATAAATCACGCTCAAAGAATTGCTTCATAGATAATAACAATAATCATATGGCCAAAAGGAATTATATTATGGAAAGGATAATAACACTTTGCAAGAAAATCATAACATGCATCATAACTTGCAATATATCAAAATCAATCATGAGGAATCCAATTTAGACCACAAAGCCAAACAACATACTCAAAGATCTTAAGGTCTTTCAAGTAAAGATCAAGAAACGTGAATGGGTGGGACTTTCATAAGGTAATGTGGTGCAAAAATCCGGAAAAAAGGAACAACACAACATAACTTTTTCTTTAACAACTTGAATCAACCATCATTGAGAGCTTTGCTCTCCCTTTTCAGCACAAAATTTCTTTTTTGACTTCACTTTTGGAAATATGGACAGCGGTGCACAAAAACCGAAGCCTAGGATATTGGCATTTCACAATTTCGAAATGCCTCAAACCCTTGATGCACATACCATAATTCGTTAGGAATATCGCTCAATCCGACTTTGGCAAGACACAAACACCCGGCTATGTGAATGGTGCCGAGTTACCCATCATCAAGATTGACTTCCCCAAACCTATTTTATGTACTTTGAATGCACAATTTTTTTTTCTTTCATGGCCCTCCCACATCAAACATGCCAAAATTACACTCTTCCTAATTCCCGGATAGGTAAGGAGACAAAAATTTCATTGAGGGGCTAAATGAATAAAGAAGAAGCAAGAAAAATCGAGGTGTCTTAATTATTTCAATAAGAAGTGTAAGAACTTATCATGCGGTTTCAACATTCAATACTCAACATGATTTAGAATGAAAGAAAATTATCATTCATGCATGAAATTCTAACAAAGTATTCAAATACCACATATGTCATAAATCAATTCAAACATACAAAATCATCATAGCTATTCCACAAAACAATATTCATCATAGAGATCATATCCATCCTAGAAGCACAAAAAATTTTAAAAAAATTTCAAAATCAAAAATTACAAGGCATAAAACATGCAAATGGTATTGCAAATACCTTCACCCCATACTTAAAACTCACATTGTCCCCAATGTGAAGAAAAGAAAAGATGGAAAAGAATACTCACAATGTAAGATGGTGAATCCTTCATCGGATGATGGTGGTGGGAATCTATAGAAGCTCAATAGAAAACTCGGAATACTCTAATCGGTGTCGAAGAACGAAGAAGAAGAACGTCTTTCCGCCAAAAAATTTTCCGAAATTTTTTTTTTCCACGGCCTTGGTTTTGGGCGTGGAACTTTCTGTTGCTCTCGACATAGCATTCCACGGTCCAAAATACAATTCCTCGGCCGTGGAACTATATGGACACTCGTGGAATCCTCTGATGTTCGCCAAAAATCCAAGTTTCGTTGCTCCTTTGGCTTCCTTCACTTCTTTTGGTCCTTTCTCAACTCTGACATCCAAATGCACAAACATACCGGAAGGTATCGACGAAAAACAAACAAAAACAACTACTCTAATCTAAACTAAGAAAAAGAAAAGGGAAAAAGGATGCATTACCTTGGGTTGCCTCCCAAGAAGCACTTTGTTTTAGGTTCTTAGCTAGACCAATCTCCATAGATGACTCAATGCACCTTTAACATCTTGGATTGCTCTTTAAATCCACAATTAAACTCTTCCAAGATATTTCCGGTTCCTAATTTTACCGGAAAATGGTAAGATCTCCCACGTACAAGCTTGTACGGTTTGATTCTCACCGGAATCCTCCTAGCTTTCCTATGCTTTAATGGGACATAATTCAGCCTTGCGTCCCATCCTTTCCTAGATAAAGAAATTAGTTTCTCGAGGATCCACTTAGCTTCCCCAACTCTAGCTTGGGGATGATGTATGGTCTTCGTCATGTGAATGACCCCATACTTAAACAAAAGACACTTCATCGCCTTAACGGTGAAGTGTTTGCTAACTCCACTCCTTGTAGTCCAAGGAGCATCTTCTTTCAGCAATTTTAATGGAGGTTTAATCTTCACCTTAGGAGGTTCTATTGGAAGAGACCTCCAACTCTCCGGTGCATTCCTGAAAAATCAGAAATTATAATAGGAACTTCAAAGGAAGTAAGACAATGTACCTTGTAAAGTTCTTCAAGGTTTGGGACAAGTTTCATGTTGGGATGATGATCCACACATGAAATATCTCTCAACTCAGTTGGATCCTCTTCAACCTTGGCCACAATTTCAGTAATTTGGCCAAGGTTCTCCACTTCTTCCTCTTCTTCAGTGAGGACTTCAAGAGGAGCTTCATATTCGAGCGGAGTAACGCTCGAAACTTGTAATTCTTCCTTGCTAGATGAATGATTTTCCAAGTCTTTTTCAACCTTATAAATAACCTTTTTTGTGTCTTCTATCACTTTTAAATGATATTCATCACGGGCTCTGAAACTGTCTTCGAGCTTCTCAATTTTCTTCATCAATTCATCCAAGATCAATTCCTCCGCAATTTTGGGAGGTTTCTTTTTAACCTTCTTAGGGTAGTGCAGCTTATCCCATCTTGCAAATTCATCTTCAATGGCTTGTTCACGTTCTGTTTTGGCGGCAAACCAATGGAAGGCGTACTCCTCCTCCAAGTATTCGTAATAATCTGCTCTACCTGTATGCTTTGCTACCCATATTGGATCGTATGGAGGCTTACAACTTTCAGCATCCATTGTTCCCTTCAAGGTCGAAAACTCATAGAAACAAAATAGATTTACAAAATCACTAAGGTGGATAGATCAAATAACAAGAGCAAAAGCTCCCAAGCCTGACAACCGAAAACCAAATTTGGCCTAAACCAAATCCCCGGCAACGGCGCCAAAAACTTGCTCGCCCAAAAGCGTACGTGCAAATAAGTTTTAAATTTACAAAACTAGAATAAGAGCAAGAGAACCCACGGTGTACGGATCGGCGTAGATTAGCAAGTATTCCAGAGTATCAAATTTAGGGAATCGGTGAAACAAAACCAATTTCAAGTAATCGAGCAAGTAAAATGTAGAAGCTTTGCAAATATTGGGAAAACAACAACCCTAAAGATCTAGTTATCAAATTGTGGCGATCGATTCAAGATATTCTATATATATAAGGATAGAGTTGAGAATTGCAAAGGTATACTAAAGTAAGGTAATGTACGGTGAAGTTCCAAAACCCTATATGTCTAACCAAAAGACTCTCTCTATAAAGGTTGTTGAGGCTGCAGTATTGAAAGGATCTAAAGGTGAGAATTAATCTCAAATACCCATGCCCAAACCCAAGGAATCAAAGAAAAGTCAAAACGGTTAAGGTTGTGACACTCGAAACCGAAACTTCACAAAGATCTAGAGAAGTCAATCTCGAAATCCAAACATAAAGGTAATATGTTTATGAATCTAGAAGAATAGGAACAAAAACCTCACAAAGATCTAGAGAAGTCAAAAAGAACGGGGTGTCAATCCGTTCTCAAATGAAAACCCTTGAATATCCCAAGTACACAATCTTCCGAAATTACGTCCTTCACAAATCTTCAATCCTCAAGCAAAATTTCCGAATGGCGGCTAAATGTTCGTATGCGAAAGTAAGCGACGGTAAGCGAACGTCCAAGTCTTGGGGTTGTCACCGTCCGCCTTTCAATGTTGAAGGCTATCGGATATTTGTAAGGATAAAATCTAGAGTTTAAAGACAAAACCTTAAATATTGGGCTGAAAAGAAGTCGAGTCCGCTAGTATCAGAAAATACTTTGGGCCGTATCAGACGGTATCAGAGAATACTTTGGCACGTGAGACGGTATCAGAAAATACTTTGGCACGCCAAACGGTATCAGAAGATATTTTGGCGCGTCCTAACTTCCTTTTATGCTCCTTTTTGTCCCGCTTTAAGGTTTGATCCATAAAATATGTCATTTCGCTCCATAATTCGCCAAATTACCTACAAATGCAATAAAATCTGTGTAGACATCTATTCTCGCAAAGTAGGTGAATATAACTATAAATGCCATGAATGTATGTCTATGCATGCAAAATAAAAGGAAAATCTGTATAAATAAATGCCTAAAAATAGGCATAATTCATGTCATCACCAGTCACGAGGCTCTAGTGATCGAGCTAGACCATACGTTTGTTGAGCACCCGGTGGCTGTCCTAGAGCGTAGTACGAGACGCTTGCGTTCGAAGGACGTACCGATGATGAAGATTCAGTGTCCAATGCGAGGAGCTGATGAGGCGACTTGGGAGACAGAGGATAGTATCCAGAAGAACTATCCGGAATTTTACGCAGAGCTGGATGCACCTGTAGCGTAGTCGTTTCAGTTTTTCCTTTGTTGCGTTGCGTATGCTTTTGTGACGTTTTGAGTTACGTGCCCCGAGTGGGAATATATGAGTTCATTTCATTTTTTTGTGTTGTTGTTACGTGATCGTTCGGGTTGTTGCAAATTTCGGGACGAAACTTCTTTTTAGGGGGAATGGATGTAAGATCCCAGTTTTGACCCGCCCCCGCGGTGAAGAAGGCCGCCCTAGTGGTCTTGATGTCTGTTACCTCCCCCGCAATGAGAAGGGGCCTCCCCTGTGGCCAGCCGCCCCTGCAGCTGAGGCAATCAGCCCTTGCGGATTTGCTGCAGATTGCGACCGATCTGTTTTTGTTCGTTTTATCTTCCTTCCATAGATAGAATATCCGATCTTCTATCTATTGGCCGGCTTTCTTATCTTTTTCCTAACCCTAGACTTCCTTCCTTTTATCTTTTCTTCCTCTCCTATATATTCTCGTCTTTTCTCCTTTTTCCCGTTTCTTGCATTCGTTCTTCAACCCTGAGAGCTGCAACTGTTTCCCTTGCTTCCCCTGTGATCTTGCTGAACGTGTAAGTTCCTTCTAATCTGTTTCTTCCTCACGCTCATGTGATGTTGCAGTATGCTTTCCTTCTGCTTCGTTCTCTCTTCGTTTGCTCTTTTCTTCTTCTTCAAGAATCAAGTTTGATCCTTGGTTCTTGTGGAGCGTTCCGTTGATGATCCTTTGATGTTCACAGGCTCCCTTGGTTGAGTAGTGAAAGAGCAAGTTTTGGCCTTGTCGTCGTTCCGTTGTCATCGAGAAACCGACAGTAGCTTCGGTTAAAGATCCGCCCCCGCGCCTGCACAGAGCCGCCCCTGCGCCTCTGTCACGTGCCGCCCATGCGCCTCTGTCCAGCCGCCCCCGCGGTTTCTTCTGTAGTAACTCCCGTTCTTGTGAGTTGCTTCCTTCCTTGCTTCCCTCGTGCATTTCCTTGTTCCTTTTGGATGTTGTTGACCCTTGAGTGTTTTGTAAGACTAAGGTTGATACCTTAGCTTGTGTAGATCTCTTAGAGATCATGGAGACTAGAAGTTATAGACTTCTAGCATTTGTTTCGGTTCTTGATTCGTGATGCTTGTGTGAATAGGCTTTCTTCTATCCCTTTCTTGAGGCTTTCCTGAGTGTTTGTTGAGTGTTGATATTACCTTTGAGTGAGGTAAGTCCCTTGGACTTACTTAGCTTCATTACGTATATCCGTTTGATTGCATTGGCTTGTTTGTGTTGTTTATTATGTTATAACTGATAACCGGAATAGGATTCATCTTTGTTATACCTTAATTAGTCCAAGTGTATTATAACCGGGTGGTTACCGCTTGTCCAGTTCAGAATGGGGAAACTGGAAGGTGCTCTCACGAACAGTCCAGCAAGTGACAGAAGGATGCATACGTTCTATTCCTATTGGTGAAAGGGGACGGGTGCAAGATCATAGCGATACTCGTGTAACAACCATAAGTTGAATTAGGAATTGGATAACCTGATGAAAGATAATAACCGGCTGTTATGTGAGCATGCAATGTGTTTTCTTTACCTTATGTGTGTTTGTGCCTTTATTGTCTTTCTGATACGTAGAATATTAGCTAACGGTTTATACCAATGTTTTAGGTGTTCCACAGGTTCAAGATGTTGCTGAGTGATCCGGATGGTGTGGACAGCCGGGGTTCCCTACATTATAGGACGGGATCGGATTTATGTTATGTTGTTGTTTTCCCTTTTTGTTTTGAACTCAGTTGCGAGTCTTTTATGCTTCATTTTGTTTAAACCTTTGGTTTTATATTGATATGGTTTTCATTCGTCTGTGCCTTGTTGTAAGATCCGCTATGACGTGCTACTCTAAGGGTCGGGACCCATTGTGAGGTCCTAGCCCGTCACGGTTCGAGTTTCCAGAACTTGGGGTGTTACAAAATCTTATCTCAATAGGTATAGTCTTGATATACTATATCAAATCAGCTGACAACCTGTCAGATCCATTTAGTAAGGATTTGTCAAGAGATCAAGTTTTACGAATATCAAGAGGAACAGGTTTAGAGCCTATTACGAAAGAGGATGCTTGAAGGACAACCCCACCTATGTGACTAGAGAACCCATGATGTAGGTTCAAGGGAAAAACCTAACCAAGCTGAATCGAGTTGAGCACTATCTCTACCCAATTCCGAAGGATGATAAACAGTGCACATTGTATGAGTTAAGTTTAAGCTTGGCTTTTAATGATTTCATCGCCTTGAAACAAAGAGGGAGTATGAAAGATACTTTTATGGTCAATCAACTTATGAGTGTGACATGAGGCCGTGTCTAGGAGAATAAGGTGAGGCTGAATTCTCTAAATTCACTCATGAATAAACCACGGATGTTCAAGGCCAAAATGAACACAACTAGAGAACCAAACGTTCTGCGATAAATTGAAATTGTATGATAGTTGTTGTCTCGCTTTGCATAAAATCCCGAGTGGTTCAAGGCATCATGGTCACTTCCGGGTCGAGTAAATCCGATAGCTATTCACTATGGACGGTTCAAGCCTGAAACATGCATTATTCCATATGTAGTGAATTTTCATCTGTACTCTCGAGGATTCTGCCTGTTTTTACAAAACAGGAGAAGCATATGTTTAGAATCATTTCTATTTATGTAAAGGATTGTTGGAAATAAATTAAATAAAAACTATGAATAAAACATATATTCTAACAGATGGGTGGGCCGGACACTTTTCCGGGCACATTTTCTGCTTGATGCATGATAAATAAATAAATATGGCATTCCATGCAAATCTTACACACATAACATAAGAAAGCGACTACTATATCAGGTAGGAAAATTTTATATGTTTTTTTATTGGAGCAATGCACTTCACAAGACAAAATAAGAGGCTAAATCTCGACACTTTGACTGCATTATGGATTTATGGTCTATTATAATGCACAATTAGACTACACTCTGATAAGTACCTTTCTTGAATGCAAACACGTTTCCTCCTGAAAAGACCATCACTTTATCGTCTATTATTTCTCCTAGACTGGTTAGTTGTTATCACGTTCTTACATATTATAGTGAATTTTAGAACTTTTGGTTCAATTATCTATGTTTGTATTGCAATTACAAGGATAGCGGTTCTTAGGTTGCCAACACATGCCATTTATTGTATTCTTGTAAATTTGCCATTTAATGACCTGTCATGCTTGATTTGTTACTCACTTTGTTAATTTGGTTATCTAAAAATGTGAGTGCAATTAAATTGTGGATTACATTTACAAGCTCTCTAATAACAGGATCTTGAGATATTAAAAGTTCGCACAATTATCCATGGATGCTTTACCTCATTAGTTAATTTTTGAGATGTTAGGTTGAGTTAAGTAACATGCAGATATAATTCACTTTCCTTGACTTGTAAGGGCATGTATGAGCTTGACAATGAAGATTTTTGTTGGATGTCTAAACAGTTGGATGGTCAAGGTCTTTTTGTTCTTGCCAATAATTACATCTTCCTCACAGATAATTTATGTTATTGCACCTTCATCTATAATTTGGGTCTCCCAAGCTATCATTCTTCAACTTGGATAACCAATCATATATCATACACAAATGAAATTTAAGAATGAAGAGTATTCTTACTCACAAGAAGGGTACTATTAATTGATCAACCACAAAGAAGACCCACATGACGTGCATGAAGGGTTTAAGAGTGATTTCGATTACCGTAGTAAAAAATCGAAATTAATAAGAGATAATAAATTGTAAAACAAAAATAAGGATATGAATAAAACTCGATCGCTATAAAGAATACACAACGAATGAGTTGAGTTGAGATTAGTGTTTATCGATGAAGAATATATAGGTCAATCGAAGTTTAGGATTTAGTACAAGAGAAGTTTCGGAATTTTTTTATTTGGATGAGATCAAATAACAAAAATCAACTAACAAAATACATTTTTTGGATGAAGATCATTTCGGGGAAAAAAAAAACAATAAGAAGATTATTCGATAAGATTTGCACATCAAAAGTAGATAAGATCTAATTTTAAAATTACTTTACATAAAAGATAAAGGTAAAAACATATTAGACTAAAATTGTGGAAATCTCAACAAAACCGTACACTTGACCTAAAATGTAGATTTTTGCAAATATGACGAAATATTTACAGAATTAAAAATCTAATTATTAAGATAAATTTTTTGAAACAATTTGGTTTATTAGGTTTTTTTTAGAGTGTATAGAGTTTGAGATTAAATACAAAAGGTTGGGGTATATTTACTTAATTGAAACATTAAAAAGCCTAATTACTGCTATAGTTTTTCAAAAAGGCCTAGTTACCAAAATTGCCCATAAATTTTCTCGATATTTTAACAAAAAAAGACGCGTGCCAATTCTTTTTTTGTTTTTGATGAAAGTTTAGATAGCATATGATTTTTTTTAAGATATTAATTAGTTACTTAAAATAATCGGTATCTTTTTTTAGATTACAAAATCTTTCGATAACAGCTTTTTTTTATAAATTTTTTGACAAAATTGAAAATTTTGGAATTAACATAAATGGCATTTTAGTAATTTTTAAAAAAAAAATTGAGGTGACAATTACTCGTTGCTTGACATGGGGCATGAGCGTCATTTATTTTAATAAGTTACATAGATATATAGATTCTTTTGAAAGAGAATAAGATTGGTGGGTTGCCTCCCGATCTCAATTATATATTGCGATTCATGGAAGCTAGATTTTGCTACTTGTAGATAGACCTATTCATATCCGGTTCAGGCCGGGCATTACAAAATATTAATCCCGTTTATCCCGACCCGGGTCGGGCTCGGCTCGGCTACCGGGCCTGAAAAGGTTGTCGTACCCGGCCCGGATGGACAGGCGGGCGGGCCTACGCGTACCCGTTTTTTTTATTTTTTTAAAAAAAAATATTTTAAAAAAATGTTTTTAATATGATTTTAAAAATATATATATATTATATTATATTTAAGATATTTATGTAAAATATATTAAATTTGTTATAATTATACTAAATATTTTATATTTATATTTAATATTTTTGATAAATACAATATAATATATTTTTATAGTCGGGCCGGGCTTTTCGGTCGGACCGAGCCTAGGACAATGTCCGGATCCGGCCCGACGGGCTTGGTGGGCCGAGCTTTTTGGTCCGGTCAGACCTCTTCGTTTGTTCATATCCGCCCGTTTTTCCAGACAAGCGGGCAGGCTGCCTAAATTTGAACATGTCTACTTGTAGCTTATTGGGTTACCTTTTGACGGGATGCGGTATACACGCACAACATTCAATTTTTTTCCTTAAACTACATACGTCGGATGCAAAAACCAAATGTCCGGGGTATATAGTGTTAATGCAAATACATCACTAACATTTATGCCAGATGTGATTTGGGGTATATATTTTGAAATATCCTATTTATTTGAATTTTTTGTCGTAGTATCCAAATTTTATTTAAGAGCGATTGGATTACGGATGTGCAAATGATAAGTGGACAATAGGTTTACTATGCTCTTTGTGATTCATCTGGATCGCAAGTTCTCTTTTCTAGACATTTTTGAAAAAACGTCTTCAACATGAAACTCAAGAGAACAATAGGTTTACTAGGCTCTTCTTTTCAAAGGGATTGCTAGTGATGCGACACAAGTTCTTGATGATGCTATAGATTGACAGTTGGAGAGTATGAAGTATCAAAAAGGGCGATTGTCATCTCAGGCTGCTCTAGGTCGAGTTTCTCATTGGGTTACACCTTTAATGGGATTTGTCAAACTAAATACTGATGCATCAATGCTGGACTCTAGGTGTGGTGTTGGATTTGTCCTTCCTGGTGAAATTAGGAGGGTGTTGTTTTGCTGGTAAGAAGTAGATTCAACAGGGGGCATTGCCTGAAGTAGCAAAAATGGAGGTGTTGTTATGGGGATTACTTGTCTTAACCCACAACTGTATCCTATGGTAATTATTGAGTCTGATTGTTTATCTCTGGTGAAGATGTTAGTCTTTGTTGCACCTACCTTGAAAGTTTTAGGTAGGGATGTCAATGGACCGGGTGACGGATGATCCATCTTGACCGTCATCTGATTCATCATCCAAAATGGTCCACCCCACCCCACCTACCACCCAATAAGGTTCTCATCCGCATACAATCCACCCACATCCACTAGATGAAGGGGTGGTTCGCTTAAGATTTCAAGTGTTCTCCACTTTATTTATAAATTTATAAAAAAATTATTTTTTATAGAAAAATTAAGAACATACTTAATTCGAACTAAAAACATCAGATTGTACATAATATCAAGTACAGCGCTATATCAAAGCAAATTCTAAAATAAACAAATTATACCAAATCAATAATAAAGACCATAATATATTAGGAATAAAAAGAAATGATAGGGTTTACTTCAATATAAATTATATAGTATGGAGATAAATGTAAATTTGTTACAATATAAAACCTATATATTAAAAATATATATAATTTTATGTGGGTGAATATGAGTTAGATGAATGGGTGGATGATGGGTCGGGTGATAGGTGGATGCAACGTTTACTCGGATCCTACCCGATCCACCACATGCTTCATCCACCACCTGCTTTCACCCGTTTGTTAATGGGTTTTTTTACCCTTAAGTGTTGGATCAAGTGGTCGGATATCCGTCGGGTACAGGTGAATTGTCATCCCTAGTTTCGGATGCTATTTTGAAGAAGCTACGGGTGGCAAAGGCGGGCTTTCAATTTCTTAATTGGTGTTGGGTTAAGCGTGATTGTAATAGGTGTGTCCATTTCTCAAGTAGGTGTGAGGGGTTGTGATGTTTGTAGTTCCTCTCTTATGCACTTCTCTACTGGTTTTTACAATGTTGTTAATTTGGATTTGTTTACGTAACGGTAATAATAATACAAGTTTGGGGTTTGTTATAAAAATTATGGTGAATAATGAAATACATACCATAAAGGAGAAAAAAACTTTATTTTCTATTATTTTATAGGAATTGTTAGTAAGAAGTGTTTTTGTGGTAAGACATTATGGAGTAATTTGGATTAATGATTTACTTGATCAAAAGGTTTACAAATTACAATCATCCACATCATTTAATGATTTATGAGAGATGCGGTGGTAATTTTGCAATTTTTAGAAGGTACGTGGACAATTTTGTCCATTTGAACAATTTGTTTTTTTTTTTTGATACATTAGTAAACTAACATAGGAGGATCAGCTTCTAGAAACTGATCGACCTAAAGCATCCTTTCGGATGAGGTCTTGAACGTCTTCTGGGATTGCATCAACATCCAGTTCTTCATTATGTCCGTGCAACGCAATCTTGTCCGCAACCGTATTAATCTCCCTAAAGATGTGCTGAGCGGTAAAGACTTGGAAACTAGCAATAATAATTGAGATGTCATTAATGATCATATCGAGTTCCCATGGAGGCTTCCAAATTCGGTTAATCGAATTGATCAATGTAAGGTTATCCCCTTCAATCTCGATGGCTGTAATTCCAATCTCCTTAGCCTTTTGAAGGTCATACCGCAAAGCAATAGCTTCAGCTTCCAACACTGAATCGGCATTGCAACTGCCGCTTCCTAAAGCAATAGGAATCGCATGGTGGTTTCGAATGATAAATCCATACGAACATTTATTTGTTAAACTTTGTGAGGCATCAAAGTTGAGTTTGTAGAAACCTTCCCTGGGTCGTTTCCACTTTCGGTTTTTCTTTCTTCTCCTTGGTGCTTTTGGTATTAATCTATTGGTGCTTTCTTTTGAATTTGCTAGATCCCAACTAGCAATTTGGTTAATTGCCGTTATTCTAATGTTTTGTGGGAATTTTGTTTTATTAAAAACGAACTGATTTCTCGCCGTCCACATATTCCACCATATAACCACTATAAGTTTCATATCCTTAATCGAGACTGAATCTTTGAGTTCACAAAGGGCCTCATCAATACCTTGATTCTCAATATCGATATTTTTTAAGATCGTTACAACACTTTGGTTTTCGATAATTAAGTGCATAATTGGACATTGAAAAAACAAGTGTTTTGCACTTTCGGTATGGTGATTACAATATTCGCAATTCATAACTACCGGAATCTTTTGTCTATCAAGATTTTGTTTTGTAGGGATACCATCCATAGCAATCTTCCATATGAAATTCCTGATTTTTGGCATGATGTCTAATTTCCAAATCCAGGTTTTGTCACTCGTGACTCCAACTCTCCTTTTTTGAATCATCTCCAACGATGATTTAGTCGAGTACCACCCTTCATTATTTCCTACCCATTACAATCGATCACGAATGTCACTATTCGGTAGGTTATAATTTATAATTTTCTCCACTAGGATACTTGGCAAGTAATTATTAAGTTGGTCTAATTTCTGGTGATTCCATGCATTATTACTGATAAACGAGGATGTAAGTTCTGTCAGATTGACTTGAGTTGGGTCAAGCAAGACATCTTGTAGTGGTTTGTCCAAAACCCACTTATCTTTCCAAAATCTTATTGTGTTTCCGTCTCCTACCCTCCAAGCGAGGCCTTTGTCGAAATCTTTATATAATTTGATCAAATTCTTCCACTGCCAAGACACATTCTTTCCGCAATCGTAATTCCATAGGCATGCTCCTTTTAGGTATTTTTCTTCAACAATTTTAACCTATATGTTATCCGGTTCAACCATAATTTTCCATAGTAATTTCATTTGTAGAGCTTTATTCATGTCTTCCGCTTTCCTAATCCCTGTACCACCAAGGGATCTGAGTTTACAAATCTTGTCCCAGCTAATAAGAGGGTGGTGATTAGGCCCCTTATTCCAAAAAAAAATTCTATTGATTTTGTCTAGTTCACTGTATACATTTCCCGGCAGCATAAAGGCCTGCATTAAGTAACTTGGTTTTGCATTCAGATTTGCTTTTATTAAAGTTATTCTTCCTTCTTGAGACAAGGAGGACGCTTTCCATTTAGTAAGTTGTTGTTTGGCTTTAGTGATAATGGAATTGAAGATTTCTTTATTGACTCGACCGTTAATGATTGGGCATTCTAAGTATTGTTCGATATTCGTGGAGAAATTAATTCACAAATGACCCTGAATTCTTCTCTTATTACTTTGATCAATGTTACATGTAGTCTGAAACACGGATTTATGATAGTTAATTATCTGTCCGGAAATATCACAGTAGTCTTTTAAGACCGAAAGTACCATATCACTAGCCCGAGTTGACGTTTTAGTGAATATTATTATATCGTCTGCAAATGCTAAGAAAGGGATAATAGTCCTATTTTTCGAAATAGAGAAACCAATAAACTTTGGGTTCTCATTCGATATTTTTTGTAAGTTTCTTGCTAACACTTCCGCACATAGATTGAAAAGAAGGGGGGATAGAGGGTCCCCTTGTCTTAGACCACGCTGTGGGCAAAATAAGTTAGTAGGTGAGTCATTAATTAAGATCGAATATGAAACTGTTGATATACATTCTTGAATCCAACTTCGGAATTTATCCCCAAATCTGAATTTGATCAAAACCGTTTTAAGGAATTCCCATTCAACTTTGTCATATGCTTTTTCCATATCTAATTTTATGGCCATATAACCTTCTTTTCCTTTTTTTGCTTTGAAACCATGAAAAATTTCGTGCGCGATGAGCACATTATCATGAATTGCTCTATCTTTGACGAAAGCACTTTGTAATGGGTGAATCAATAATGGAAGGACTACACTTAACCGTTTTGCTAATATCTTCGATATAATTTTGTAGACCGTGGATACTAAACTAATAGGTCTGTAATGTGATGTTGTTGTTGGGTTATCAATCTTTGGTAGGAGTGCTATGAACGTATGATTTAATTGCCGAAGTAATTTACCAGTTCTATAGAAACTTTTAACCGCTCTAGTAACTGTTGGACCGACAATATGCCAATACTTCTGATAGAAACCCGCTGGCATTCCATTGGGGCCTGGCGATTTATCTGAGCCTGTATTAAATAGTGCGTCTTTTATTTCTTTTGTGGAAAAAGACTTTTCCAAATTAATGTTATCAGTACTGGATACTTCTTGTTGAATAATCTGTAGTTGATTTTGTACTTTGTTCATGTCAATTGATGAAGTTTTGAATCTATTCTTGTACTCATTTACAAATTCGTCATTGATTTCTGTATCATTCACCAACACCTCACCAATACTTTTAGTAATTGTCGAAATTACTTTTTTGTTCCTTCGTCCCGTTGAACAATTTGTTTTTAAAAAGGGGATGCGGTGACATTTTTATAATTTTCAAGAGAAAATTGTATCAGTTATTATAACAATTCATAGTTTTAGTCCAATTCGTTCAAAGCTATACACTATCAGTTTTGATATTTTATGTAATTTTTTTTTCTTAATCCTAACAAAAACTAACGAGTCACACACTAAGCATAGCAATTGGGTCAAAAGGGGGTCAATCTCTTTTTTATTCAACCTTATAGAATTGGTGATTTTTCTTTTTTGTTCCGTCCTTTGGAAAGACAAGTTAGTTCACGTAATATTTTGTTAATTTAGTAGTTAAGTTTTTATGCTCTCTTTTGTTTGAACTAATAAAACACAATGTTTGAACCACAATACACAATGATTGAACTAATGATACCCATATTTTGAACTTATATTTTAAAAGTTCATATACTTATAGTTATGGTTATTAGATACGACTGTTCAATTAGTTCAAACATTTTATATTATTAGTTATGCATTATTTTGAATTTGTAAACAAAAATATAAAAATGTATGAATTATTAGTACAATATAATCCGAATGAACATAATAAATAATTTAAACGAATTCTACAAAAAAAATTGAACGGAGTGTCCGCTAGAAAAAGAAGAAGAAAGGGGGAAAATTGGAATAAAAAAGTTCAAATTTTTTATACTATTAATCAGTGGCGGCAACAGGATTTTAAAAGGGGGGGCAAAAATTAATTTTCGATAAAAATATCTATGAAAATAAAATAGCGATAAAAACAAAGTCAATATGTCATCTACTTACAATAAACAAAAATACAAAAAAAAAATTACACTTAAAGGCGCGGTCGTGGACTGCGCCTATATATATATATTTTTTTTAAAAATAGCTGCCCTATAGGCGCGGTCTATAATCGCGCCTCTTTAGTTTTTTTTCTTTCAAAAACGTTACACTATAGCCGGGTCTAGGAATGCAGCTCTATTTGTTTTTTTTATTATCTTTATTTTGGATATTAAAGTGTTGTCCTCGACAACGCGTTTTACAAATAAGAGTGCGGTCTAGGACCGCACTTCTAATCCAAACAACAAATCTCGTGCATTTTGGTGAATTATTTCACTCCGAGCCTAAAACGGGAAATTCTTTTGAAGTTTCGTTCACTTCGGCGAAAGATCCAAAAAAACATTTAAATATAACACAAGAATAGAGATATTTAAAAAAATAATAAATCGTATAAAACAATTTTATAAACGAGAGAAGCCACAACCCATTTTTGAACGATTTTTTTTTGGGAGGGGGGACAGCTGCCCCCTTGCCCCCCAAGGGCCGCCCCTGCTATTAATTCAAAAATGTTTGAACAAAAATATATTAAAATTTTAAACAAAAAGATGTTAAATAAATAAGAACTATTAGTACAAATAGTTTGAACTAATTGAACAAAAATATAAATCATTAGAACAAACAGTTTGAACTAGAAGAAAGCAAGAAAAAACTGGAATAAAATAGTTCAAAAAATTTTGTACTATTTAATAAAATAGGTTTGAACGAAAAATGTATAAAAAATTTGAACGAAAAAATTGTTAATCACTAAGAACTATTAGAAAACTATCCGAACAAAACACATTCTCACTCCACCTTTTAAAAATCATAAAATTGCCAGCACGTCAAAAGACTCAGAACCTCATAAAACAGATTTTCAAAAAAATAAAATTGCCGCTTGAAATTCATCTTACTATCTTATATTTGCAGCTTTTGAGAGAACATTAATTGATTAATATTAAGAACTCCTATTTTTAATTTTTGAGAAACAAATGACTTTTCACCTTTCAAATATTGAATGATCTTATTATGTCATTTATTTATGTTTTTTGGCACATTACTTGTCTTATATAAAACTAATCAACTATCACCTCGTATCTTACTACCCATATTTTGGCTATGTTTGGCACGGTGAGCACAAACACAAGTGGTTGTGTTCACTTGTGTTTTTTGGGATGGTTTTCTAAAAGCACTAAGGTTTAGTGTTTTAAAATGCTAACGGGTTTTTGGCAATTTCATTACACAATCATTAGTGTTTCGGCATCCTCATGTGCATATCACTTGTTTTTTTCCATTCCAAAATTCTATAGATAAATGAAACTCAAAACTTGATTGATATATTTCTTGAAAGACTTCATACAACATTAATTGAAAACACATCGAACGGGTAAAAGGAATTGTTTGCTTCATTTCACGACATTATTTGAATTGAAAACACAATGTTTTCATGCTAAGAGAAGTGTATTACAGGAATGAAATGCTTACAGTGAAATTCTAACGTATTCCTTGACACTGTAAATTCATTCATGCGAAATTTGAAATTGTATACTAAACAATCTATACTTGAACAAAATTCGGAGATCTTGTGAGATCAATGACATTGCTACGAGTAGAATCAACCTTTTTTTTTTTTTTGCTATAGTTAGGTGAAGGAGTAAACAAATCAATAACTTCAATTTGCCCGATAGTCGATGACTGCATTTTATCTGTGGTTCGTCTAGCTAGAGGAGATCTTTCTGCAGATAGATGAAGACAATCACTATCCTCAATCACCACAAACTTTTCCACACAAGCACGCATGGGTGTAATGTGCTCATTATCAAAGCGGTTGTTTCTTGTAACTTTTACTTGATTCCAGTTCAACTCCTTCAAAAGTATATGGTTATGGAGTCCGAAAAACTCAAATCTAGAGAAATACTAGCATCAATTCGAAAATGGAAAAAGAAAGCATCAAACCGAGCTTCGAATGAAACAAATTTGCATAAGTCTTAATTATACCGAATTGAATTATAAGAAGTAAAAGTTATGAGATGAGCAATTAATGATTACCAGAAGAAACGTTGAAGGATTTAGAATTGGATTTGCAGGTATGAGCCCTAGTTGAGGCTGATGATATCTTCCTGTTCACCCCGACCGCCATGGAAGAAATCCGAAAAGGCTCGCTTTTCAAATCGTTGATATTTTTGGCGATTTTGTATATGGTGAAAGAATGATAGATTGCTAAAGAGGGAGAGAGGATGACAAGAAAGAAGACATGTCGACAACTTGGAATCACCGTAACGAATAAGGAAATCAAAAACCCTAATCCTCAAATCGATTCAACACAACAGAAGAAAACAAATTACAATAAAAAGAAAGCAATTTTATGTCGAAATTGGCAAACAGAGACGGAGATGGAGAGGCTGGAGAGGAGGTTGGTGAGGTTAAAGAAACCATGTTTAATGTTCAGACTCAGAGCAAGCAGTACTTACGCGAAGAGGTGAGAAAGAGGAGAGATAGGTGAGAAAATGTTCTTTAAATATCTGGTTTTAATGTATTTGCGGATAAAAAAAATAAGAACAACAAAGTCATTTTTTATATATGAAACACTAGTGTTTCTCCAGAAAAAACACTTCCGAAAACACTAGTCATTAGTGCTTTTTGGTGTGCCAAACCCCCGTTAAAAATTTAAACACTCATTTACACTAGTGTAAATGTCCTGCCAAACACAACCTTTCAACTTTTGATAGAACATTAATTGATTAATATTAAAATCTCATATTTTTAACATTGATATTATTTTCTTTGTAGATGAGGGGAAAAATGTATTGTTCATTACACATCTTATCTTATTTCACTATCCTAGATTTTCAGCTTTTAAGATAACATTAATTGATTAATATTAAATACTTTATATTTTTAATTTTTGAGAAACAAATAACTTTTCACCTTTAAAACATTAATTGATTAATATTAAAATCTCATATTTTAACATTGGTATTATTATTTAATTTGAAACAATTTGGTTTACTAGACTTTTTTCTAGTTTTGTGTTTAGTAAATGTACACCTTGAGAGAAGAGTGTGTAGAGTTTGAAAATAAATACAAAAGGTTAGGGTACATTTACTTAATTGAAACATTAAAAAACCTAGTTACTACTTTAGTTTTTAAAAAAGGCTACCAAAATTGTGCTTATTATTTTTAGATTAGGGACAAAATGAATTGTTTATTACACAATAATAATAGAACTTTAGATTAAATGTAACATAGTTAAAAGTCCGTGAAAATATGACTCGATTTTGAGCAAATAGTTATATCTTTATCTATAATTTTTTTAGAAAAAGCCCGTGCATAGAAATCATTAAATAACGTGGACTAATTTGAACCGTTGATCAAGTATATCAACGGTTAAAAATATTCCGTAATACCGTACTTATATTTTTACTCCGGTACTTATATTTTTGCTTCTTACCTAAACCAATTTATTATTTTATTACAATTTGAAGATGAATATCTTCTTTTATCGTTGGGTATTTGTGTGGCCTTCACACTTTAGTTTTCTCTTTCATAATCCTCTCTCTAGATTATCTCTTCATACTTCTTGGTTCAATCCTACAGCCCTTTGCCCCTCTGGGACCCTTCACCAACTTCCCACCTTTCAATTTTTTTTGCAAAAACACAAAAGCCTAATCACACGAACTCTCATCCATTCATCCTTCGATTTCCTCTTTCGATGCTCTCTGCGATTCCCGATGCTTCCAAGTAGTAGAAAATGGCGACTGCTCCTTCCCTGTCTGGTACTTTCTCCTTTTTGCCTCACTCTTTTGGATTCTGCTTGATTCCTATCGGTCTTTGTCGTAATTCTGATTTCGAATTGTTATTTAATTCCGGCTGTATAGTATCGCTCGAATGTGTGAACGCCTGTCATTTATCGAGAGTTGAGGGAGCCGCTGGTTGGTACGATTGCAGTGTTCTTTCTTGTGCTTGGAAGGCTCCCAGGGCGCTTACCGGCTCTCTTGCCAGCACTACAAATCCGTCTTACTGTTCTCCATTGTCTTCTCGCAGAAATAGGAGGTGTAACCTGTTCAGATATGTGAGTTATATCTCCTTCCTTTGCTGTTTTGTAGTTATAAATGGACTCTGGATGTGAATTCGGAAATAATTATGGGAATTGGAGTCTATGCACCTAGCCTTGGGGATTTTGAGCAAAATAATTTGGGGAAAGCATAAGAGTATAAGTTTAGTTGATAATTTCTAATCTGTTGGAACCTGTGGTGAACGTTCACGTACTCTCGTTGCTATGCTGCAGTATATCTTGAGAATAGTTTGCTTTATGTGAGCTTTAGGGACGTTTGTTCTACTTGAAAACTTTGTAAAGAGTTATTGTTTTAGGTTATGACAAGAATGGATTAGGTTTGTGGTGCTTGACTGCATGGTCCATCACCTGCACTAGTCACCTCATACTTCCCATCCAACCCAGTTCTTTTTCTGCTGTGGAAGTCTTAGGACGTACCTGATTTTCCAATTAGGTGTGATTGAGTTAGAGAGCAAAAATTTGGATCTCCACAAGAACACACAGAGCTGAAAACAACTCGGGGGAACCTCCGACTCTTCAACACTAAGCCACCAGATGTGCAAAACACCCAAAACGGCCACAAAGGCAACTTCATCTCCAAATCTGTTTTCTGGATAATCTAATTAGGTTACAACAACCCTTATTTATTTTAATTTTCCTATTACTCAACTTGCTAATTGTTATCCCCAAATTCTGTCAGTCTGTCACTGGACGGATATTAGACAAAGCTCAAATTCTGTCACTGCCAACAACGCTATCCCCAAATTCCGTGGCTAATTATGAGATTCTGGCGTTCAGATTCTCTTTTTATATGGTTCATATTGGCTCCGCACTTATGTGATCTGCTTGTCATGCTTTTTGATCAATTGATTCAAAAGAAATGGTTGTAGTTACTATCAATAAAAGAAGTATTTATAAGATCTGTTAAGAGCACCCATTTTGCAGACTCTCCAACTCCAATCTATGTGAAGGAGTGATATCTTAAGTAATTATCTCCATGTGCAGTGAACTTCTTCTAGGAGAATTTCATAATCATTTTGTTTTTTAAGGTTCTCAGTTGTCATGAACTTTACCTTCCGTTAGGTTTTCATAGGAGCATGGAACATAAAAGGTTCAGTGACTTCTTTGAAACATGTAACATTTATGTATGATTTCTTACCCACATGACAAAATGGATATCCTTAGCACCTTATTGCCCGGTCGAGCTAACCACCTTTATATGATGTGAATGATGCACATTTTACGTACTTATATTTGTCAGACTTGTTATTGCAGTTCTGCTGTAATATTGACATTCCTATTCTCATGCTTTATTCAGATACACGAGGGTTCTGAGGTTTCACATAGTGCTGGCTTCACGGATTGCTATTTCCTAGACAATTTGAGGCCTTCACATTCTATCCTTTTTTCTGTACCTTTTAAGCGATGGAGTATGGGTTGTTCTTCACCTGTTGCTGCTAGGACAACGAATGAAGTTTCTCCTGAAAGTTTGTGGCAGGTATTACTGTTATGATGTCATCTACTAGTGAATTTTAAATTCTCGACACCATTCCTCATTGTTTTTGTGCCTTTATGGGGGCACAGTTATAATTGTTTGCAAAATCTCAACAAATTTTTGATTTGGAAAGTGGATCGAGTGCTGAGATTGGCTTCTTAAGGTCCTTGTATCAGGGTATAGTTTTAGTTTAATTTATTTCTATTTAAGTGGACGAAGCTGCTCTAGCAGATGAATTGTCCATTTTTAGGTACCATTGAGCTTTTCTGTTCTTTTACCTCCATGAACATCCCTAGAAACCAGAGTTATTTTTCTCAAGAAACTTGTTCGGCTTTGGCAAATTTGCATCTTTCTTGTGGAAACCATTACTTGCAGCAAATTATTGAGATCTATTTTTGTATTACTAGCCATTATGTTGATGTGAGCTTGGGCTAGCCCCCTTTTTAATAGTCTGCTGTTAATGTCTTCCACAAGAGACACTGGTTTAACATACTGAAAATTCTTCAAACAAGACTGTTTTAAAATGGATTTGAATAATGGGGATATAGTTTTTGAATGTAAGATACATGGAGACGGCACAATTCCTTACATAACCATTTATGTTCTCTCTAGTTCTGGTGTCTTTTTATTTGTAACTCATAAAAATCTTCATCAATGTAATATGTTTAGGCTTTTAAGTAAATCTATTTGGGCATTTTCTTTTGTCAATTTGCAAATAAAGAATGTTGGAATGGGGTCGAATCATGTCATTTGCTTGTTTCTCAATGTTTGGTTTAGGATCTTAAACCTACAATCTTATATCTACCACCGAATGAACTGGAATTGGTTTACAAAGCTCTCAAGGTACGTGCTGCTTGCTGATAATATTACTTTGTGTTACTCTAAAACAAAAGATGTTGCCATATTAGTCATTAGTTTAAATAGTTTCTTGGTTTGCATAGCTTGCTTTTGAAGCACATGATGGTCAAAGGCGGCGTAGTGGTGAGCCTTTCATTATTCATCCTGTTGAAGTTGCCCGCATTTTAGGAGAACATGTGAGTGTTGAAACACTCTGATGTATTTAGTACTGTTAGCTACTTGGCAATAATTTAAAAGAAACTTGATCATTTTCAGGAATTGGATTGGGAGTCTATTGCAGCTGGGTTACTGCATGATACAGTTGAGGATACGGATCTCGTCACATTTGAGAGGATTGAAAGGGACTTTGGTTCTGCTGTTAGACACATTGTAGAGGGAGAGACAAAGGTGGTTGCAGCCTTTGTATGTGTTTTTTAACTGCTATCTTCATAGGATAACAACTAATCCTTTGTCAACTAGGTGTCAAAGCTCGGAAAGCTCAAGTATAAAAATGAAACAGATGCTGTGCAGGATGTAAAAGCAGAAGACTTGCGACAAATGTTTTTAGCAATGACGGAGGAGGTGAACTAAGCTTTGCAACTTTGGCTGTCAGCTTTTTAGTTTTCTTTCATATATCGTCTTTGATAAGGTATCTGTTTCAGGTTCGTGTCATCATTGTAAAACTAGCTGACAGATTACATAACATGCGCACACTTTGCCATATGCCTCCACATAAGCGGGTACTAATTTTTTTAATCTTGTGTACTCTGCCCCTTCAATGGTCTTTTTTTAAACTATTGTATTACTTTTATACATTCAGGCCAGCATTGCACTGGAAACATTACAAGTCTTTGCTCCTCTGGCAAAGCTGCTGGGTATGTACCAAATCAAGGTATTGGTATTCCATCTTCCTTCATATGCCATTACGCATGCCCAGTCTGCTCTGGCAATTGATGACTTCATTCTCTGTTTCAATACTACACTTTACTTCTGCTCCTTTTTATATGTTGTTTTTTCAAGATTATGTTTGCTGTTATTACCAGTAGATCTAAAACTCGCTTAGTGTCCCGTGACTTGCACGAAATTTGTGTAAGAATAATATGGCACCGATTTGATCAATATAGTATAACACAAATTTTCTTCGTTGTTCTTTTTTACATTCAATTAAAAGTATAACATTAAGGTATATAATGATGATAATTTATCAATATGCATTAGTTTTAAAAGAGAACTACTAAATTAATGAAATCATAAATAATCATAGCTAGAACCAATATACATATATATATGAAATTTCCTATCTATGATATACGTAAGATTATTTTTTTTATAAAACAAACAATATCCATTAAATATTATGTAGCTACAAATTTCCTTTCTAATGATATGCATAAGTTCCTTATTTTAAGAAACAAACGAACAAATATCAATTATATATTTTTTAATTGATAGAAATCTACTTTCTTATCTTTAAAAGCAATTAAAATTTAGAACCAATATACATATGTTATAATATTTTTCTTTTTTTTTAATGATACTTGTAAGTTTTAATATTTAGAGACAAACAAGCATCAATTCTATTTTGTTTTAGCTTGACCTTTGAGAAGTCGTTCCCGTAGCGCCTTATAGCTGACCTTGGAATGTCACTTTGCCTCACATGAGTATGCATTTTTTTTATTGATATGCATAAGTTTATTGTTTTCAAAACAAACAAATATCTATTTTTTTAAATGGTATAGGTGGTTGGAAGTTTAACAGGATCAACATGTAGAATTACTATGTTCTGCTTTAGTATATAATATAGATATGGATGTTTAACTAATCAAGATAATTTTTAAATCAAAAGATTTGAAGCCTCAAGGTCACTATTGAGCCAATTTTAATGTTGTGTCAGTTTGTGATATTGTTGCATATTTCTATTAAAAATTAAGCACAAAGTTATTATATTTGGAAGTTTTATCTTATCCATTTATAATTTCTTTTATTAGGATATAATATTATTGAATATAAACTTTTTCATGTTTATAGCTCTTGCATTTTCTTTATTGAAACAAATTTGTTCACTTTTTCAATCAGTTACAATATAACTAATTGCAAGTTTTGGACAAAGTTTATTAAATTAGCCCTAGTTTGTAGTGCATTTGATGTCCATTTTTCACAAAACTCTTTTTTTATTATTAAATGTCTTACTAATCAAAATATATCTCATCATGAAGATTAATGTTGTTTATTTATGAAAATTCCGTAGATCGCAGTTCAATTAATGCCCAATTTGCTCACAAAATTCAATCTTTAACATTTATATATATTTACAAAAGATTTTCTAACTCTATCATCTTTGAACAACTGAGTAGTCATTGAAGCCACACACTGGGCCGTTTGTGTGGTCAAGGTTCATCTCATCGCTAAGGCTAGCTACCAGATAGTTCTTGCCGCATGCAATCAGGCGGTGAGGCTACGTGCGGCCTGTCAACGAGGCCGTGTTTACGCAATTGTCAATGATGCCATGTGTAGGCAATCGCTGAGGCTACATGAGCAATGCGGACAGTTGTTGCAGCCATAATTAATGTAATCACTGAGAGTCGTTAAGGTCCCACCTCGGGCTACCACTTAAGTCACACTTAGGAAATCATGTGTCACGCAGTCACTGAAAACTACATGGAAAAAATCATTTTGGACATATGTCTACCAATCATAAATTTCTCATTTATGCTCATCAATCATATAAAAAGATAAATGTTTATAATAATTAATGTATAAAAATTAATTGCTTATAGTATCTAATTATCATATAATGTAATAATCGTAAATTTGTTACTTGTTTTCACCTAGGAAAATATTTATTATATATATAATTCCTTTTTTTTTTACAAGAATTTTTCAAGTATTATGCTCAAAACAAATTTAATATGTAGACATGTAGATGTGTCAACTTCCTAAATAAATATATAATATAGTATGTCTTAGAAAACATGTTGAATCGTACATGAAGTCATGTCAGTCCATGTATTGAGAATTGTGGACTTGTTTTGAGGTCATGCGTGGGACACCAAGGGCACTTCTCGGGGGAGCACCGTGTCAAGTAGTCGTTAGGAATACTTGTCAACCGACATCAACGTGATCACACCTTGATCAATTTGCTATCCACGTTTCCCTATTTGGCTAAAGTTAATTTTTTTACATTTTATGTATCAATGTTTAAAATATTAGTTATAGTTGTTACCTATTTTCTTCTATAATTATTAATTATAGAAAATCTGTTCTAATTCTACTTTTTTAATTCCGGCACAAGGATCCAGACATACAACTAATTCCATCACGATGAAGGTGCATTCAAGTTTGAGTTTCATTTTCTGCAGCGGAAACGTTTTTATAAAATATGGATGCTTAATGGTCATTTTGGTGTTTTTTAAAAAGTCTTTTAGCAAGTTTAAACCTTGACATATTTTATCCAGGCTACAGGATAATATATTTGTTTGGTTCACATTTCTTTAGAAAAAGTTAGAAGTTAACTTCCTAGGCATTTAAGTTCCACCATTCACCAAAACGCAGGAATTGCAATAACCTTGAGCGGCGTAGGTAGGATTTTCTTCCCCTTTTTGCCTTCCAAATCTTTCATATAACCTACCATATTCTCACAACCAATGTGTTTAATTCCCAGGAAATTAAATTTAAACCAAGTATATTTTTCAATTTTTCACAAGCTTATATTTCTCGGTAGTATATTTCACAGGAATTATAATCACCTTGAGTGGGTTAGCCGGTTAGATAAGATTCTCCCC
>BSUD01000002.1:57414366-57447472 GCA_033239045.1 Fagopyrum esculentum
CCCCTTTTGCCCACTGAATCTCCAATTAATCTACCATATTCTCATGATGCAGATGTTTAATTCCTAGGAAATATTTTAAACCAAACATATTTTCCAATGTCCAATGAACTGAAATTCCTTTGCCGTATACTTCATGGGAATTTACTCTGCAGCAGAATTACGAATCCCATGCTGAACCAAACGATCCCCACTCAAAATTGGCAACAAAATGACTTCTGTATGGGTTTATGATTATTCTTTTTTAAATCTTCAATCAGTAGCAATAGTGACAATATCCCTGACTATGGGGACATGAGAAATATATAGAATATTGGATTTAGCAAATCCCAGCTTTTAGGGAAGACTTATTGAGAGAACATAATAACCGAACATAAATTTGGAAATGTGAGTTTTGTTTTAACATATAGCTCTGAACAGAAGTTTTTATCTTCCAAAACGGCAAAACCTTATGATCCATGACAGGCAATCCTTTGCAAAGAGTTTTTTTTTACCATATACACAGCTTCACCTTTGTTTCAATCTCTTCAATTTATCGCATAATCTGTTTAGCCCTTCTTTTCAACTAATTTATTTTATTTGTGCTGCAGTCTGAACTGGAGAATTTGTCTTTCATGTATACGAACTCCCAAGAGCATGACAAGGTCACAAAAAAACTTTCGGAGCTCTATAAAGAACATGAGAAAGAAATATATGAGGTAAGCTCATATAAGAGAGTCCTCAAATTTGGTACAATGCTTAGCATGAAAATTAAATCCCAACAGTCTTGCTAAAGAGCAGTGATTAATAGGACTCGGTAAATTATTTTGTATGTTGTTGTTTTGCATATTTAAGAGTTGTTCTAGAGTTCACAAATTTTACCTGTATCGCTGTTGCTCATTTCTCCATATATTCTCCTGATCAGGCCAACAAAATATTGATGAATAAGATCGAGGACGATGAATTCCTGAGGCTTGTGACTCTGAAAACTGAAGTCTTTGCTGTGTGTAGGGAGCCTTACAGGTCTCTAGTTCATCTCTCTTGCTTTATGAACTTTGCAATGCTACTAATTATTTCTTTTTTTTTAGTCTTTCACGGACTAGAAAATATTCAGTGTCAAGTCAATTTGTCCATCAGACTCTGGAATTCAAAAAACTTTAGTAGGAGTTGATTTATATTAGAGCAGTAGGGCATAAGAGATATGAAACAGTGACTATATCACAATTAATAGGCACTTCGGTATTCTGGAACATTGTTATCTTCCAACTTTGGAAGATGATGCAATTACAAAATTGTGCATTCTATCTGTCTTTGAGAGCCTGCTTGATTTTGTCTTACTTAGGAGGTTAGTGTACACGCAGTTCACTGTATTTATGTGTATCCTTGAGTGGAAAAAGATGTATATGTAACAAGTGCTATTTTTTATTGAACTAATGCAAACATCTATCATTTTTTTTTCACGCGTCTGTTCCTGGCTTTATTATAGTCACTCCTCCAGTCTGTTTATCCCAACTCTTTAATTTGCAGTATTTATAAAGCTGTAGTAAAATCAAAAAGTTCAATCAACGAGATCAATCAGATTGCACAGGTTTGTTCCATCACTTGAACTAGTTGGAATTATATCGCAGTATTTTTCAATACATTTTCAAATTAACATAATTGGTTTCTCTGAACAGCTTCGTATTGTTGTAAGACCAAAACCATGCAACGGCATTGGCCCCTTATGCAGTGCGGAGCAGGTGAAATATTTGATTCTAAACTGTCTTCTTCCATTTCCTTAATACACTTCTTTACTGTGTTTGTTTTTGTTACGCAGATCTGCTACCATGTCCTCGGCCTTGTGCATGGCATATGGACCCCTGTGCCTAGATCTGTGAGTTTCTTTGCCTTCTATTATTCACTATTTTACTGCAAAATGTTTTACAGGTTAAGTATATTTTTCTAAGTTTGATTTTGGGGAATCAGATGAAAGATTACATTGCAACCCCAAAACCCAATGGATATCAGAGCTTGCATACCACTGTCATTCCATTTCTGTATGAAAGCATGTTCCGGCTGGAAGTTCAGGTTGAGTAGTGGGTTTTCTGTTTACTTCAGCATTCAATGATTATATCTGAAACCTTTTTTTTTAGAGTTCTCCTCCTTATCCTTGCCTGACAGCTTATATTAAATGTTCATGTATTTTAGTTTGAAATTTCTGCTTCATTGATTTTTTATTTTATTTTTTGTGATTAACAGATAAGGACTGAAGAAATGGATCTGATAGCTCAGAGAGGTATTGCTACTCACTACAGTGGGAAGCAACTTGTTAATGGCTTAGTCAGATATGCAATGCCTAATAGTAGGAGCTCAACCGGAAAAATTGTCGGTGCCAAGGGAAACTTTGGTCTTAGGGTATTCAATTTTGGCCTTTTGCTGTGATCCTTGTTTCTCCTTTTCCAATTTCCACAATTTATTATTTCCATTAAAATTTATCAATGGAATTCTTTTCTTCCTCTAGATTGGCTGGCTCAATGCAATTAGGGAATGGCAAGAGGAATTTGTTGGAAGCATGAGTTCCAGGGAATTTGTGGATACTATAACTAGAGATCTATTAGGAAGCCGAGTATTTGTGTTTACACCACGAGGGGAGGTAAATGATGGATAATGGATCGAGAAACATTTTTGAACACTCACATGCAGATTTTTTCTTCTATGTTGGCTCATAGTTGTAGTAATTTGCACAGATAAAAAATTTGCCCAAGGGAGCAACTGTAGTTGACTATGCATACATGATACACACTGAAGTTGGCAACAAAATGGTGGCTGCAAAGGTATTCATTTATACTTACTTAACATTTTAAGTTACTGTGTGGATTTACCAGTGTACGGTGTTTACAGGTTAATGGCAATCTTGTTTCCCCAATTCATGTGCTTGCAAATGCTGAAGTTGTGGAGATAATAACATATGATGTAAGTGCATGTCTCTGGCTATTCTTCCTTTTCATGTACATTCTTGGTGCTGTTGTGCTTTCATGTAACATGTGAGTAATTGTTGTCTTTATGTTATCTCCATTCTGAAAACATATAGAAATGAATGCAAAATGTTTAAAGGAATGAGAACACAGCAAGGATTATATGGTTCATGGTTGTTTATTATTTTCCCTTGAAAGAATTTGGTGAAGTAGCCTTTTTTTTATGGGCTTTTGTTTTGTATACCCCTCTAATTTTTACCACTCTAATTGACTTACACTATTACTCTATTAGGGGTATATTTACTAAATGAGATTATGCTATGGGCCTACTTAATTAAACAATATTGCTAAAAGGCCTAGTTAGTGATATTGGCCTTTTCCCTTTGGGGGTCTTGCATATATGATTTTTCTCTATAAACTATTGTTAAAACTTGAGTTAGTAGTAAAGGTTGATTGGTGTGACCAAAAATGGTGGTTTTGACCCATTTCTCCTATGCCTCTGATACATGCATCTTTGCCAGCTTCCTTCTACTTTCTTGCATTGCATATAATAGAACTTACCACCAAAACCAATATTGTTTGTATAATTTGGTATGTGTATTAGGCACTTTCAAACAAATCAGCATTTGAGAAGCACAAGCAGTGGTTGCACCATGCAAAGACACGTAGTGCTCGGTATAAAATTATGAGGGTAATTCTCATTCATTCCCCCTTTTTTCATAATCCCAATAATAATGTGATTTTGCTTAGTATCAGTTTGCTAACCAACTTTTCCTTCTCTTAGTTTCTGCGGGAGCAAGCAGCATTATCAGCTGCAGAAATTACTGCAGATACAGTACTTGCCTTCACCGCTGATTCAGATAAAAAGGATTGCATGGGGGAATTTTCTAGGGGGAGCAAACCAATGCTGGAGTATAAAAACGGAGCATTGTCATCCACCCCCCAAACTGTCAATGGTCTCTGCAATCAGAATGGTGGCATTCGGGCTCCAAAGGTTAATGGGAAACACAATAAACATGTCAAAAGTATGAATTTGGATGACACAGCAGACGGTAATGGAATTGCTGAAGTGCTTCGTTCTAACATCCCAATGTTCAAGGAAGTAATTCCTGGCCTTGAAAGCTGGCAAAGTAGCAAAATTGCTGCATGGCACAGTGTTGAGGGACATTCTGTCCAATGGCTTTGTATAATATCTATTGATCGAAGAGGTAATTTTGTACTTCCGTCATTGAATGATTGTCTACCCTTTTGCATGTAGAGACTGGCTCTGCTGGTAATAGTTCTCTTTCTTAATCACGTGGTCCTAAGGAGACGTTATAGGACATATATGCTGCTCACTTGTGTATATCCGGGACTGAATTAGTGTTGGAAAACATTGTTAGCAAAACGCCAAAACGACATTGAGATTTTTTAAGCGCATTTGTCAAGCATGGCCCTATAGGCTGCTCATTTATGTAGATCACCTAAATCTGTTATTTAGGTGTTATATTGGGGTTGTATCTGTTCTCATTCCACTATATAACCTTGTATGAAATGATTTTCCAGGCGTGATGGCTGAAGTCACAAAAGTGTTGGCCTCCCTAGAATTTTCTGTATGTTCCTGTGCGGTGAGTTGGAAGTACGTTTGAAATGAGTAAATGTGTTTTGATGTGAATGGTCTTTCTGAATGGTGATTCTAATGTATGAGCAGGCTGAAATTGATAGAAATTGGGGAATGGCTGTGATGTTGTTTCTGATCGAAGGCAACCCAGATAACTTGGTATTGTTTCCTTGACATCTAGAATGATATTACACAGCTGGGTTATTTTTGTCAAGTTTGGAGGCACTAACTTAACTCTCTTTACCTTCAGGTGGATACATGTTCAAGAATTGATGCTATACACGGTGTCCTGGAATGGTCTACAGGCTGCAGTTGGCAAACCTCTATTTCGGAACCAAATCTTCTTTCAGCTTAGTGGTATGTCATCATTTATCCCCAAGCAAAACAGCTCAACTGGGAACATAGTTTTGCCCTCGAGATATTGCTTCCGGTGATATTCTCGCTAAGTTTTGTATACTTAGTGTCGTTTATGGGTGGAAATAGATTTGTTGGAGCAAGGACAACATATACCAGCTTGTAAAGTGAGCGCACTGTATATAGACACGAGATTATAAGTTAGGTTTAAGAGTTATAGTAGGAGTATACATGGTTTTGTAATCTTTGTAAAGTTCCAAAACGAGCTAAGTGGCAAGTTCTCATTCAAATACTAGACACTCCATAACGTCATATTGAGCTACAAGCAATTCTCTTTTGTTTTTCTTATAGCTGCGGATTCAGAAGTTATGTTTTTCTAATGAAGGTTTTTAAAGATAATAAAGTTCTATATTAAGCAATTGCCAAAACCCTAATACATCACATGACCTATGCATGAAAATATCGACAATACCATAAAGCAGGCGAATCCATCTAATATGGAAGAGAAGTTGCTAGAAAATTAGGGCCCGTTTGTTTCCAACTCCGGAAATGGAAACGGAATGGAAACGAATTTAGTCCATATCTATATCCTTATTCATAGTATTGTATGGAATCATTCATTATGATTTAAAGCAAAATGCACTTGATTCCCCACATTTTATTACTCTATAAGGTATCAAAAGTAACTAAACTCTACTCCAATTACTTCAAACCACAAGGAATGATTCCAAAAAATTTCATGAATAAGGGTATACGTATGAACTAGATTCGTTTCCATTCCGTTTCCGATTCCGGAGTTAAAACCAAACAGGCCCTTAGTGTCTTTAATTTATCATGTTGTAGTTCTATATTAAGCAATTACCAAAGAGCAGACCAATAATGCTGACATAAAGTAATACATTACGTCATAGAATGAGAGATATAAGCTGAAGAAAAAATTGCATAGGAAATGGAATCTTCTAGTAAATTCCATTATCGAAGTGAATAATCGAATAAGAGCTTGTAATTGGTATGCAAAATAGGCAGGAAAACATCCTTTCAAATGATCTTAATGAATTCTAGTATACTGCCGTAAAACATCAAGATAATAGTTACTCTAATAATGATTCAAAGCGACTAATAATTTCCAAACATGATTTTCTATCAACTAGAAATGTTATTAGGTATGGTGTTTAATAGATGATTATTCATATTTTCTCGATCTAGACAATGAAATTTTTTGAACACTTGGATGTATGAGATACTCGACACATGTTAGAATATAGGATTGTATTTTGTAAATAGTAAAACATTCTGGACATATTTTGTAAATAGTTGTATTGTAAGGTCAAGCTATATAAAGTTCGACTCATCCTTGTAACAGATTCAACTAATACATTAATGAAAGCTGTTTCTCCGTTCATCTCTTTCCTCTCAATATTTTCTTTTGTTTGATGAATCCGTGATTTCCAACATGGTATCAGAGTTGATCAAGCTCGATCGTTGTTTTCTGCACAATATCTGAAATCAATTTCTTTTGATTTACAGAGTTGTTTTCTTTTCCTTCAATTTTATGTTCGATTAGAATTCAACAATGGCGAACAATCAAGGTGTTCCGAATGCATGGTTTGGATCGAATGATAACGATCCTTTCTATCTCCATCCGTTTGATTCTTGATAGCATGAAATATGACGATATTTTAGGCACATATTTTGGTTGTTTTTCCCCTTCTTTTGTGTATATGGATATGAGTTTGAGGCATTTATGAACACATTCACCTATTATGTTGGTATAGAGATCTACACAAGCTTTGTTGTGGTGAATAAAGGCTTGGATTGCATCATAAACGGAGTATGTATGAGTATTTGATCATGCTAGGCATCAAGAGTATGCATTGGAATAGCTAAGGAAGGAGCCTGAGTAGAAAGCTTTGCGAAACAAAGGCTTTTACGAAGATTTTGGACATTCCACGGTCAAGTACAAGGAACCACGGCCGTGGTTTTGATAATTAAATTAATTTAGACCGTGGGAATGTATGTCGAGAGAAATTACACCATTCCACGGTGGGTTCCACGGGCGTGGAATTTTGCTCTTGGCCGTGATTCTTCTAACGGCTTTCACGTGTCATATTTGCCACATCAGCAACGGTTATGGGCTTTTCGTAACCTTATTTTCTCCTATAAGAAGGCTGAAGGAAGAGAGAAAACACACACCACGCTAGAGAGAAGTTGAGATCATTGTGAAAGATTTTATTGCGAGAAGATTATGGAAGGAAGATTTGGAGGAGTACGCACTTTGAGATTGCGAAGTTGGAAGATCTTAGGGTTTCACTTTGAAGGCGGATTGACATCCCGCTCTTCTTTGTTCTTAAGATTTGTGAGAGATTTCTTACTCTATTCTATATTCATTGAACACAAGTACGGATTTTGAGTTTGATTGAGTTTGGTTTATATTCATTATTGAGTTTTCAAGGTTCTTTCTTTTCTTTCTTCTTTTAATCTTGATTAATTATTTGATGACAATGATTGTTGGCTAAAACCCTTAAGCGATTCTAAGGTGAAGGGTTGATAGTTGTGGCATAGATAATGATAGATTGAACCAAAACAGATTGGACCCTGAGAGTTGCGAGAAACCTCATCGTCGAGGTTTTCTACGACCTGTTCTTGAGTTCCACGACCGTGGTTCTTCAAGATCTGACCGTGGTTTTCCTCTGTCGTACGTGTTTTGCTTTTGCTTTGATCCAAAGTTAAAGATTTGCTTTAACCTAGCCTTGACTTACCTTTTCTAGGTAGTAATGAGACTCAACATCCTCTACTTTGGTTTCGAGTGTCACAACCTTAACCTTTTTGGCTTATCTTTGATTCCCTTGGGTTTGGGCATGGATATTTGAGAGTTTAATCTTGTCCTTAGATCCTCTTTATAACGAGACTCATCATCCTTTCTTGAGAGAGCCTTTGGGTGAGACTTATGGGTTTTGGAACTTCACCGTACAACATCCTACCTTAGATTTATATCTTTGCAATCCCAACTCCGTCCTTATACCTTTAGAACATCTTGAATCGATTGCTACAATTGGATACCTAAATCGTTAGAATCGTTGTTTTCCCAATTATCTATACAAAAGTTTGTACTTGCCGGACAATTTACGAACTGAATTTAATCCCCCAAATCCATGAGTTCGATACTTTGGAATTTTTGCTTTACTATACCAATCTGTACACTGCGGGTTCGCTTTGCTTGATTTCAGTTTTTATAAATTTAAGACTTAGTGATGCATATTTTCGAGCGAACAAGTTTTGGTGCCGTTGCCGGGGATTTGGTTTAGGCCAAATTCGGTTTTCGGTTGTCGGGCTTGGGAGCTTTTGCTCTTGTTATTTGATCTATCTACCTTAGTGATTTGCAGATTTCTCTTTAGGTATATGCGAAGGTCTCGAACTGCGAAAGACCTCATCCCTTTTGATCCTGAACCGGAGAAAACTCTCAAGAAACGATTAAGGGAGAAAAAGATGTCTGAACACAATGAAAAGAATCTTCAAGAGGAGGTAGATGAAACTCGAGCTCTTCTTAATACAAGTGAAAGAAGACGTATTGAGGAACAAGCTGTAGCTCGTGCTGATAGGGAGCGAATGTAAATTCAAATGGATGAAATTAAGGCGATGGTTTTACAATCAAAATTGGATAAAGGCGCAGTAAGAGAGATGAATCATCTGATGATGATTCTATGCCTGAGCTGGAGGAAATACCACCATTTTATCCTCGTGTCTATATCGATCCTCGCGCTCATGTTAGAGATGCGAGAGTTGCTAATGTCGTGGCTGAACCACGAACTCTTGGGCAACGTATGGACCCGATTCAGCAACCGCGCCGTTTAGGTGTGAATCTTGGAGATCCGGATGAGCATGACTATGGGTTTCGCCCTCAAGTCATTACTATGATCCACCAAAGTCAGTTTGGTGGAATGGAAGCTGAATCTCCGTATCAACATTTACAAAATTATGAGATTCTTATGGAGACTTTGAAGCCTCCAAGAGGTGTCAACAACAACTACAAGTTGAGACCGTTTTTCTTCTTTTGAAGGACAAGGCCTTAGCTTGGTATCAACCTCTTCCAACTGGAAGATTTAATACATGGGAGGAGTTGACTTCGGAATTCCTCACCAAGTTCTTTCCGCCATCCAAAACAGTGGAGTTGAGAGGTAAAATAAATGTTTTTTCTATGAAACCTAATGAAAGTTTGTTTAAATCTTGGAAAATGTTTCAAGATCTTCTATTGGATTGTCTGCACCAAGGCTATTCAAAGCTGGAATTATTGGAGATTTACTACAAGGGATTGGATGTGGAAACGCAATTCAAACTTCAATCCCTTACTTGTGGAACTTTTATGGATATGAGAGAAGATGATGCTTGGGATTTTATTGAGAAACAAACTCTAGTGATTGAGAAGTATACCCATAGGAAGGTTGATAGTGGGAATCGAGATTCCGGAGAGCCAGGAGCAAGATTGAATCCAGCAGCCCAAGCACAAATTTTCTCTCTCAACAATGAAATTAAGGAGCTGAAAGAAGTTTTCAAGTCCAGCATTCAATCGAAAAAGGAGTAGGATGTTGGCTATCTAGGAAGGGAGAACAATCAAGGGAATAGGAATAACAACCGGAATAATAATTGGAACAACAACAATAACAACAACAACAGGAACTTGAACAACAATTGGAGATCCAACAAACAAAATAGCGGTAATCCTTATTCCCATGCTGAAAATTCTTTTCTGTTACAAACTTTTTTACATAAAAACTTTATTTGGTGTTGATTGTTTTTTTTTTTGTAAAAACCGAATATTTATCCGGATTTTCTTTTACAAAAATTTCATATAAGCCGAAATACTTGTTGATTTTTTTTCATAAAAAATAAATAAATTCCGTCTAAATTTAACGTCTTTTTGGAAAAATTGATTCTTTTCTATTAAAAATCTAACAATGGGTTTTTTCAGATTCATTTAGTCTTACATTTTTTTTATAAACAAATACTTTATAATATAGGTTAGAAAGTGATTCGGTTTTTCACAAAAGATATTCATTTATTTAATATTTGTTTTCAGATTTTTGATAAATTAGCATATTAGAATCGCTTACAAAATTCGGATTTGATTATGTTCAAAATTAACAAATTAGAATCGGTTTTGTTATCTCAACAACTCTGTTCATATTACGTTTTATATCTAAATATGTAAATAAGTAATTCAGATTCTATTTTCTTAAAGAAATTGCTGAAAAATAATTTGTTTCTTTTTAGGTTGTGTGGGGATTAAATTTATGAAGTGTAGAATGATAAGAATTCTTTATTCGTGAGTATTTTATTGTTTTGAGAATAATTAATTGGGTGAATTACTATTATAATATTTCATATATATTCTTGTAGTTTGCACAACTCATGCTATATTACTCAAAAAAATTCAAGAGTAAAATAGCTAACTAGGCCTTTTACCACTATTACTCTATTAATAGTACCCAATACATACATTAATTAACTATACCCTTAATCGAGTAATAGTGGTAAGTCAATTAGAGTGATCAAAATTAGAGAAATTTACAAAACAAAAGTTTATAAAAATAAGCTTATTGCGCATAATTCTTTCAAAATTCAATATATAAATATACCCGCACAAGGTGCGGGCTATGCACTAGTCTACATATATAGCATGAGAGATAAAACGTGGAAGAGAATAAAACGTCCAAGAGAAGTTTAGATTTTATGATTAGCCAACGTAAATTGTAGAATTAGTTGATTTTGTTAGATTTTGATATTTTTAATTTGATAAAACTTACACGAGAAGTCTAGAACATGATATGCTTATCTTTTTGGATTAATTTATTAAAAGATTAGTTAAAAAAGATTAGTTTTAGATTTTGTTTTAGTAAAAAAATTTATTGGTTTAATTTTTGATTTAGTAAAATATTTAATCCGAAAAAGATTATGAGGGCGTCACGTCAGCATTAATGTAGTGTATTTTAGTATATATATATATATATATATATTAGTCTTGCAAAAAATCAAAGAGGGATAAACTAGCATATAATTGAACAATTTAATATCTCATTCTATATTGTATATATGAACGTCCATCGATCGTTTGACACATGTACTAATGGAGATTATACGAATCTTGTATGTAATCTTTCCCAAAAACAATCATTTCCTTTACTTTTTGATTTTTTTCCTATTCATGTTATGGTTATTGTCTAAAACAATTTATAATGGTCATTTAATAACAAAATTAATATAGTGTGAGGTGGGTAAGTGCTCTTTTTGCCTAGGGTAACATCGTATGCATATAAACTTTTGGAAGATGGAGTGTCTCACGTTCTGTCGTGTTGGACACGGGATACGATTCGGCCACGGTCAATACACGGGTCTGAGGTAAGACACGGAGAGGACACATTTAGGAAATGGATTGTGTCCGGTTAAGACACGGTTAACGAAATTTTCTCCTATTTTTTAAGGCTAAATATAGAAAAATAAATTTTTAAAAATTAAAGAAAATGATTTACAGTAGTATTTATATTGTCTTCAATTTTTTCCGACTAGACCTAGCCCCCATATGACCACCTGCAAGATTGTGTTTTCCGGAAGCAGGATACCGATCTTCTTCTTCTTCTTCTTCTTCTTCTTCTTCTTCTTCTTCTTCTTCTTCTTCTTCTTCTTCTGTTGAATGTTGTTGTTCCGTTAGCCGACTCTTCTCTCCATTTTCTTCCAATCTTCTTATGATTTCATAAATTAATTTTGAGCATTTGATAACTAATTTACTATGTAATCTTTTTTGCTGAATGTTGAGTGTGTTATTCCAATTCTTTAAAAAAATTTTATTTACAAATTTTTATTATTATTTCCTGGGTTGATTATGTTGTTCGGTTGTTGTTGATTTGCAAAATGGATGGTTCGTTCTTCAATTTTGAAACTAAATATGTTTATTTGAGATTGAAAGATTAAGTATGTTTATTTCTATGTTTTGTAAGACTGAAAATGTTCGTGTCTAAGCTTTTGTTTTCGTTATTTTGTTTTCATGTTAATGTTTTTATCTACTCATATATCATTGGTTTTTTCATAAACATATATCTCATTATGATATATGAATTCTACATTTCAATACCTTTAAAATATATATATATATATATATATATATATATATATATATATATATATATATATATAGGGTGCGGTTCCCATGAGAACAGACTTATCGTGTAATCATGAGAACAATCTTAGACCGTCGGATGGTGAGTATTAAGGGTCGAGATTTAGAGTAGATATCATAATTAATAATAACTACGAATAATAATAATTAGGAATAATCCATTCAACCAACAATAATTACGAATAATCCACTCAACCAACAATAACTACGATTAATACATTAACCGATAGGTCTGTGATGGATCAAGACCAGTGTTGCCAGGAGGGACAACAACATTGATTGGAGCAACCAGACCAACACGGGAAGGAGCTCCGACTTGTTACATGCCAAGATGAATCAAATATACAGATATAAACCCTAGTGTGAAACAACGAAATCAAAGTACTTACTCAAGAGGCAATTAACATACAAATTCTTCATTTCATTTACAAACAGATTGTTAATGGACCAATCCAATGGTTCTTAGACATGAAATCGAGAGTGTATCCATTATGCATACAAACAGATTAACACACAAAATTTCAATAAACTACGAGTCTACGAGATTAGAGCAGTTGTATCAGCAAGAGCGTCACATTTAGGGACGAGTATATTCGTGTAATTTTATCCAGATTGAAGAAAATGGTTTGGGAAAAAGTTTACCTGCTTTGCTTCATACCAGGTAAGGTATTCTTTTTCATTTTGGTACGAGTAAATCCCAAAACAGTGAGCTGTAGGAAGAAGAAGAGAATTTTGTTATGAGCAAACCAAAACAAGAAAGCTAAAATTCTGGTATGAGTAAATCAAAGCAAGTAAATCAAAGCTCTCTATTACCAGAAGAGATTGCTGATAAGAAGAAGATTCTGGTATGAGTAAATCGAAGCAAGTGAAATTCTAGTATGAGTAAATCTGAGGCTCTCCCTGACAAATTTGGAGATTTGGATGCTTGTTCGGAGATTGAAGACTCGTGGTTAAAGAAGATGAATAGGGAGTCAAATTCGGAGATTTGGATGCTTGTTTGTCCCCGATTCTTAAGGGAGAAATGATGGAGATCTAAATGCGACCATAATGGTTTGAATGAGAGATTCGAGATGAGGAGCAGATGAGGGTAACGAAAGAGAAGGTGAGGGGATGAGGAGCAAGTGAGGGCAACGAAATAGATGGTGAGGGGAAAGAGAAGGGGTTAGTGAATACGGAGTAGGTGAGGGAAAGTCATCAACAATTAGGGTTGAAAAAGAACGGTAAAAAATTAAGTTGGGGGACACTTACCTAATATGAAAATGTAAAAGGCCTAGTTACTAGTTATAAATTAAAAAAGGCCTACTTACCTAATTAGCCTTTGAATTTTTTCCTTTTCTAAAGCTTAAAAGCTTTATTTTTATTCAATTTTATAATATCTTTTTACTTATTTTTTTGGTTTTTTATTGAACGTTGTTTATTCTATGCAACAAGCATCACATAACATGTAAAACATATGAACGTTGTTTTTTCTATTGAAAATGTGACCAAACAACAAGCATCACATAACATGTAAAATAATTTCTAACGTAATAAATTATTAAAAATTTTTTTTTCATAAACACCATTACCATATAACCCATGTAGGGCACGGGTATTAAAACTAGTATATATTATAGGAGAATCACTTAATTTCACGTGTCTAACCATGAGAACTCTAACTGCCACGTGCCATTTTAGCAATTAACAACAATATAAAATTTTTAATTAAGTTTATTAATTACTTAAGAACTAATAGATTTTATAGTCAGAATTTTTTTTAAAAAAAGTTAACATTATCTCTAGAAAATTTAAATTTATAAAATTAAAAACACGAAAAATTTAAAGATTTTAAATAACAAGATTTATATCACCATTTAGAAAAATCAATAACTTAATAAGTGAATAAGTTGTTGAGATTTATTTGTTAGAAATAACATATTGTTGGATGAAGTAACACATCATTACTATTACACAACCATTTTTTTATTCTTTGAACCTTACATATAATATATATTATAATATCTACTATTAGTTAAATTTAAAATACAATCCCACACAAGGTGCGGGTAATACACTAGTTTTCTCATTAATCTTATATCTATTAAAGCAAAAGCCTCTTTTACCACGTGTCAACGCCACGTTTCTCGAAGCTCCAAAAATTTATTATAAAAATGATTTTTAAATATTAATATAACTTGCAAATTGATTTCTAAATTTTTTATAAAAATTTTTAAATAAATATTTTCACAAAATAAATTTTAAACTAGTACCGATTTTTTGCCATTAATTATCATAAATATTTTTAATATATAATTAATTGGAAGAGGACAAAGCTTATAAAAGAAATAAAAATCATAATAATCTATATATACTACTAAAGTAAACTATACTAATGCTGATGTGACGCTCCCATAATTTTTTTTGGATTAAATATTTTACTAAATCAAAAATTAAGCCAATAAATCTTTTTTTACTAAAACAAAATCTAAAACAAATGTTTTAAAAAATCTATATATAAAACTAATGCTGACATGGCGCCCCACAGTTTTGGTCGGATTAAATTTTGGGATAATTTGACATACTAGGCCTTTTTGAGTTTTTGTTTAAGAAAATGTACCCCAAATTTTTTTACCACTTTCATTTAATAGTAGGTAAAAATTATTAACCCTTCTATTTAGAAAGAAAGAATAAATGATATTTGTTATTTGTTATATAAGTATAAGTTTTAATTTTTAATTACTGAATTTGTTTTCTTTTATTATTTTTCTTGCCTTATTTATTTATTTATTTTTATTTTCTTTTTTATTTTCTGGACTGAATTTTTCATACCGGAATTTCTCATACCAGAATTTTCATACCAGAAATTTCATACCAGAAATTATCATAACAAAAGTTCATACCAGAAATTTCATATCAGAAATTATCATACGAAAAGTTCACATACCGAAATTTTCTCACATACCAGAATTTTTTTGCATACCAAAATTACCATAATTTTTTTAACATATCATAAGTTTCTCACATACCAGAATTTTTTCATATACCAGAATTTGTTTTTTTTTTGCCTTTTTTTTATTTTTTTATTTTATTTTTTTATTCTTCATACCAAAAAGTTTTCATACCAGAAAATTTTCTCATACCATAATTTTCTCATACCACAAAAAGTTTTCTCATACCATAATTTTCTCATACCAGAAAGTTTTCATGCCAGAAAGTTTTCATACAGAAAGTTTTCATACCGGAATTTTCATACTAGATTTCTCATACCTAAAAGTTTTTTTGTACAATAATTTTCTCATACCAGAAAGTTCTCATACTAGAAGTTGATTCATACCAGAAGTTCATACCATAAGTTCGTACCATAAGTTCATACCATAATTTTTCATACCAGAATTTTCAAACCAGAATTTATCATATCAGGAATTATGATATCAAAAATTATGATACCATATAAAAAGACAAAAGGTACATATACTTTCATTTGCAATCATCATTCTCGAGTACTGGTTCTCTGCATTTGAGATTTCAAAGTATAAATTTTGTTTAGCATCCACCGGAACCAAATTGGATTGGATGAGATCTAAAATAATCAGGGACCAAAATAGAGAGTCAAACAAGAAAGCAACACTTGAAATTGTGGAATTTGGTTTTTATAGCCAACATAAAAACCTGCAAAATTTTCCACTTCATGCAGCAGGAGCATCCTTGTCGGTTTCCATGGGCTCCGTAGGCGCTCCATCCTTGCCATTGGACGAGTCCTCGTTGGTTTCGAGTCCCTCCATGGCTGACCTTGAGCACCGTCAACAACTTTTCAATCTCCAGTTCAAGAGCATGAAAAAACCGCAAGACTCTGAATCAATCGTCTCACCATCTGAGAACAACAAAAGTGTTGATTATAAGGTTTTAGAGGATACCTTGAAGAGTTTGATCTTCTCGTCTTTTCGAAATGGCAAGTTTAAGGGATGATTGCGAAGTTGGAGAAAGACGAGGCCAGATGTAGGAATCATTGCGGGTGAGCAGCTTGCAGAGAAGAATGACGGACATAACATGATCCTCGTGGTGAGGCGAGAGGTGAAGGAGGCTGTCGACCTTGATATAAAGTGAGAATCTCTACTTGCAGAGATTGTGAGAAAGGTAGAGTTGAAGGAGGCTGACGGCTTGTAAAGAGGAAGATGGGAGGAGGGTGGTTAGGGTTTGGACAGTAAAAAAAGAATTTGGGGGGTATATTTAGTTAATGAAAAAATTAAAAAGCCTACTTACTATATCATATTCTCAAAAAAGCCTACTAACCAAATTAACCCTTAAATTTTTTACTAAATCAAGAATTAAGCCTATAAATCTTTTTTACTAAAATAAAATCTAAAACAAATATTTTCTTAACTAATCTTTTAAAAATTAATCCAAAAAGTTAAGTATATCATGTTCTAGACTTCTCCTGTAAATTTTATCATATTAAAAAAATATCAAAATCTAACAAAATCTACTAATTCCACAATTTACGTTGGCTGATCATAAAACCTAAATTTCTCTTGTACGTTTTACTTCTCCTCCACGTTTCATCTCTCACGCTATATATATATGTGGATAATACCTCATCTTTTTTCTGACAGTTTTTTGTTTTCCAATATTGATCATATTTCTTCATCTTTTTCAAGGATGTGATAATTTAAAGATTGGATTTTTCAAAGCTACTTCGTCTAAATTTTCAGGTTATCCCATACGTTTTCAATCATCACACTCATTCTGCCATTGTTTATTCATTCATTAATTTGTTTTCAATAACAATTATTTCAACAACTTTGGTTTTTTAATATTTTCTGTTATGAAAGTCTCTCCCCTTCCGCCTTTCTTCTCATTTCCCTACTCGCAGACAGATCTTCCGAGATCTTGTCTATGAAGATCCGTCAATATTTAAATATATACCCGCACAAGGTGCGGGATATGAACTCGTAATTATTATAATTCATTCTCCGTTTTTTATCTGTAAAATATACATATGAATTTCTAAATATTTATTAAAATTTAATCCGCACAAGGTGCGAGTAATACAGTAGTCTAATGAATGAGTTAAAGCTTCTCTCTTTTTTTTTTTTTTTGGTGTAGAAGAGGGATTAACCTTTGTGCCTAAGCGTTTATTATATAAGGTATAAGGCATTAAAGCGGAACAACATGTGGGATAACAACCCCCATAGTATCGTGTGCCAGAAGAGATAAGATACCGAAAGGTGGGTAAAGACTAAAGAAGCACATGTTTCCCAATGGGAAAATCGAAAGCTAGATTAGCGAGATAGTCCACAACATAATAAGTCTCCCCATAAATATATGGAACTCGGATGTTCCAGTCTATACGAAGTAAGCTTTGACAGTGACCTACAAGACTAGCCAAAAAATGAGTCCGAGCAATTTCTTGGCGTAACAGGCCAACAACAAGCTTAGAGTCGATCTCAAACTCAAGCTTCTCATTTCTTATTGTGAGAAATGTTCAGTAATAAAACTAAGCCTACCTATATACACACGACTACGTACGATGAATATATACCCGCCATATGAGAATGATGCAGTCATGAAACTTGGCATAGGAAAATACTTTCTATCATTATTGATAGCATACTCCAAATTTTAGCAAAAAAGCCATGTCCTCGCAACGTAAGCAAACCCTAATGCTATTAACAAGTAGAAACCGAATAAGAAAGATTTGATTATGCTAGAAGCTTAGGACTAGCGACAAGCATGAGCATGACTATCACTACCAAGATGAGCCATATATGCATCCTCATTGTGTTGATACTCTTCTCCGAAGTATCCGCCATCGCAGTCTCCATCTCCCTGGGAATGAAAAGAGATTCTTCTTCACCCGTTGCTTCATTTGCAACCTCATCAAAACCCGTTTCCTTTTCCTTCTCTTCCATTTCTTCTTGGCACTCTTCTCCTCCTCCGTCCGGCGCTTGCCTTGCATTCACTATATGTTCTAGTGCTTTCCGGTTTTCCTTGATGGTCTGGATGAAAGTTCCCAGCGGATCTGTGGCAGCTGCAAACTCATCAGAGCTAACTGGTAGCATCCGCAGTGTCGTATCCTCTAGGTTGAGGACTCGAGGATGATCCTCAAAGGATTTCACCTTTCGGGTTTCAAGGTTGTCGAAGATCACTATCTCTTCCTTGGAGCAGGAGGCGGTTTCGTGCCTCCATTCTACTTGAAGCACAATCTTTTCATCCTGATGCAAAATACATTACTCATTGTATACGAGCACATGAGTATTAGGTTCAAACTCAACACATAGTAAACATACCGAGATGAGGTATCGAGTGGAGACAACTTCCTTCCCTTCGATCTCCACCTTGGACAGCGAGAAAGTATGATGATGGAGAGGTGGACACGGGTTGTGAAGAGCCAAACGAAAACCATTGATGCATTTCTCTTCAATACCTCTGATCATCGCTACACAACAGTTGTTCTTGAGTCTATTGCGTGGATCAACACTCTGAAGATTCACAGCACCCAGCTCCTTTCCGGGGCTCCGCAACTCACTCTTTTCCTTGTAATTCCTGATTGTAAAGGCTGTGATTGCAGTGGCCATGGCGAGGCCTCCGCCCCATAGAACGATTGGTCCAAAGCCGCCGCAGATTCCGACGACCCCTCCGGCGGCACCCACATTTTTAATAATTTCGATGAATTTGTTCGGACGCTTGTTGGTTGTTTCAGTCTCATCCATGATTCTTGGATCTGTTACTTCTCATCTGTTGTGTGTGCTCCTCTTAAGATGCAAGTGAACTCATTATTTGGTGTACTACTTGGATTATCTCGGAGATTGAAACGGTCAGATTGTTGACAAATTCTATTCGCTATATGGTCTAAAATTAGTGGCTGATTTTAAGTTAGAGTTGTAGTTGAGAGGAAACCTTGAATATAGGTAATTATATTAATCAAACAATTCAGCAGCAGTTTGCGCTGACATGCCATTGTTTAACACCAGTAGTTACACTACGATTTACAGAAAATTGCATATAATAGCCCCATACTTGAGTCGAGATAGCTTAATTTTTTAAAAAGTTGTATAAAAGGCCACCAAACTTTTACTTGGTATCGACCTAGAGTCAGGTTGGGTCTCGGGTAAACAGGGGCGGAGCCAGAAAATTATTAGGGGTGGGCGAATTTTAAATAAAAAAACTTAAAATATATAAACTTTATAAACCATATTTAAAAAATATATATAAAAATATTATCAAATATTCAAACAATTAATTTATAATACTTTAAACTAGAAAGTAAAACAAACGCGACGATTTTTTGCCTTAGCAAAATCATCGATAACCGAATCGATGTCAACTTTACTCACAAATTCTCTTTCAATATAGATCGTCAAAGCATCACCAAGAAACTCATCTGCCATTTTGTTACGGATATCGGTCTTCACATGTTTCATTGCTGAAAACGCTCTCTCTGTAGTGGCGGTAGAAACCAGTAAAGTTAATACAAGACGAATCAATCTGCTTATCATTCTAAACTGCTCATCTTTTTTTGTTTCCACCAACATCTCCATTAATTTTGCAAGTGTGAGTACTTGAAAGTCTGAATTGGAGACAACGAAAACATGATAGTAGGGCAACTCACTCTTCAAAAGATTCCTTTCATGTACTTCAAAATCTCTAGGATAGAACTATACTGCAAGTTTGTAGACATCATCTGCATTAAAAGAATGAAAACAATCTTTTGGATCGAGGGCTACACTCAACTGAAGTAGTCTGATAGTGGTCTCATTAAACCTCGAGTTCAACTCGGACACCTGAAAGTCTATAGACTGATTAAAATGCTCAACATGATAACGATACTCAAGAGTTACTTGTTTCGCACCACGACCAACTTTACTACTCATGTCAGGTACTTGTACTTCGTGTTTTAAGCAAAACTCTTTCACTTTTTGAAGTAATTTCTCCCATCCTTCATCACGTAGATCTTGAAGAAGTATTTTTGCAGTGCAAAGATGTTGAAGATCACTCAATATGTCAACATATTCTTGTTGAAATACCTGACAAAGGAAGTTGGTAATTTCCATAACTTCCATCATGAAGTGCAAACTAAATGCAAACTCAAAAGTCATCAACTGATCTAGAGCACCACTAAATTCTACTCGAGTCTTGGAGTTTGGACCATTCTCACTTATATTCTCAAGCACTTTACAAGTTGAAGAAAACATTTTAAGTGCACTTGCAACAAACCGAAAATGAGAACTCCATCGGGTAGAGCCTGCACGTTTTAAAGATATCAAATGTTTAGCTAAATCTTGATAGAAACATATTAATAATGTTATATATAAGATAAGAGTTTTTACGAGTAAAACCCTGCACGTTGTAAGGATGTTGCTTGATTAGCTCCTTGTCCAGATACTAAATCTCCACTTTCTAACATATCATCAATTTCTCTTCTATGAAATGCTTGTAACTCTGTGTTGCATTTAGGAGATGACTTGACAATATTAATAACATTATCCAAGAAAGAAAAGAACCTCCAAATTGGATCACACTTCTTTGCAGCAGCCACTAACGTCAATTGCAATCTGTGAGCGAAACAATGGACAAAGTATGCATATTCACAATCATTGAGAAATAGTGCCTTCAATCCATTAAATTGTCCTTACATGTTACTAGCACCATCATACCCATGACCTCTCAATCTGTCAACTTGAAGATTGTAAGTAGACGACATTACATATCTCTTTATAAAGTGTTTCTGAAGAGGTCTCTAGAACCCGTCTGATAGCAAAAAAGCGTTCTATTAAAATACCAGCGAGGTTTACAAACCTCAAGATGATAGCCATTTGCTCCCGTCCTGATTCATCTTGTGCTTCATCAACAAGTATAGAAAAATATGCATCTCCAACTTCCTCACGGATCATATAACGCACTTTGTTTGCCATGATTGCCAATACCTCTTTTTGAATTTCAAGGGAAATATATGTAGCATTTTCAGGTGCATTATTCAGTACAACATCATTGACTTCTGGTACCCATTTTGCTAAAAAATCCACCCATTCGATTACATTTTCACGATTCATAGAAAGTTCCGACTCATTATGACCCCTAAAAGCACAACCCTGCAAAGCCAATCATTGCACAACCATGATTGTATTTTTAAGTCTCAGTCGGTTTTTTTTTATCACTTTTACTCTACTCACCCTCTGCATTACCGTATCAATATGACCAGCTGACTTCATCAAATATTCAGCATATACAACACACTTGTAATGAGGAGATGTTGATTTTCCAACATGCTTCAAAAATACACATTCGGCTCCTTGATGAACCCTCTTCCATTTGTTAAACCCACCATTTACTAAAGATGAAGAAGAATTTGTATTGTCCGCAAAAAGAAAGCATGGAAAGCAATAATACATATGTGTAGTAGGTGAATAAATTCCTCAAACCAACTATATTGAAAACGACGAGAATCGTTAACCTCATACTTTGCAAGCTTCGGTTGATACGGTCCATGCATCAAATACTTTCTCCTAATCTCGTCTCTTTTCTCAAGAGGCCAATCACTTTTTTTTTTCTTATTCCCGGATCACGAACTAGCTCAAAAGATATATCAGAAAGAGATTGGTCGATTTCATCCGGAGTAGTAGAGGGTTGAGTCGGTTGACTTACTTGATTATCATCCGGAGGAGACTGCTGATTTTCGTGTACTGGAGTTGATTCTTTGGGTTTGAAGAAAGAATACAATGTGGCCTTCACTTTTTTCTTTGGTGGTTGTGAAGACATAATTAATCTGTAAAAATAAATGCAATCATTCTCCAATAAATTAACATAAGAAGTTCATCGACATCAATTTAATAATTAAAATCTTTATATGTATAGAAATTAATAAATACTAAACACTTAATTAAATAAAGTAAAAATAAAAATAAAATCTATAAAACTATATATATAAAATTAGGTAGTAAATACTATTATAATAAATAATCAATTGAATAACAAGTATAAATAAAAAAAACATACTAAAAAGTAAAAATATAAATTAAATTTCTAACTTCCAATTGAATAAAGTACCAACTACAAAGTAAGTAAGTGACTGTATAGATTAAACTTTAAATTGAATAATTAATTGAATAAATTGAAGATTGAAAACAGTAAAAAGAAAACATACCAAAAAGCTAGTACTCCACAATTGGCACCGCTGGTCCGCTGCAGTAGTGTAGTGTATTGTGTACAAGTACAATTGTAGAATACTACAATCCACTAGACAATACTAGAATATTAGTAGAATAGGTTGAATATTAGTATAGAATTATAGGGTGTATTGGTGTAGGCAGTAGGCTGCAGAATGCAAAAGGACATAATGCCAGAATTCAAAAGCATCCGAATCAGACGGCGAGGGTTAGGTTTTTATTTTTTTATTGGGACTGTACAATACCAAATTTATTTATAGGATTAATTAATATTTTTTAAGATAAAAAAATGGCATTGGGCCGGGGTGGGCGACGGCCCAGTCGAGCCCACCCTTGGATCCGCCACTGCGGGTAACTAAGCTTGATTACAAAAAACATAAGCAGGAAACTATTGGTGTTATTTTACTATGACTAACGACGCCTCATATTCAATAATAATCGACTGTTTTGTGGTGGCGAGACTACAATCTTAATTTATTGTTAACTAAAGTTAATCTCCTTTCGATTATTGCTAATGTTGTTAGCTGTTACGAGAGATTATCCGGACAAAAATTATCTACGAGAAGTCCGAGATCTCCTTTAGAAGTAATGTTTCGCAGATTCAAGGCTCACATTTGGCTGGCCTACTGGGTGTTAGAAGAGTTACCAAGTATAATAGGTACTTGGGTGTTCCTACTGTTTTTGATAGGCCCAAGAATTTGTCTTTTGAAGAGATCAAAGCGCGGGTCACTGGAAAGTTCCAGGGTTGGAATGTTATCTCATGCGGGAAAGGAAGTACTCCTCAAACCTATAGGAATATATACTATATACTGTAATTAGCAGAATAGAGGGGTATATTTTGTAATAAGGCACATTGTGTAACAAATTATATCATATGAGCTGGTATATTCTTATACATATGCAGCTCTTCAATGGAATAGATAGATCGAGTATCCAGTTCATATTTTTGCTATGCTTGATATGGTATCAGAGCTAGATTAATGCTCTCTTCATTTTCGATTTCTTCCAATTACAAACACAACCTCCATACAAATACATCTAGCTTCGACCGATAGATCGATTTCTCCCTGATTACTAGAGACATGACTAATCCTAGAGCACCTGGTCTGGTGATCTTACCTAGGAGCCAAATTCATCACGAGGAGCAGCAGTAAATATCAATGATCCCTGGTACTTCGTGAATTCAGATAATCCAGGGATGCAGCTTGTGTCTATTCTATTCAATGGTTCGAATTTCATTTCATGGAGAAGAAGTATTCAGATGGCTTTAGGAGCTAAACAGAATCTAGGACTTATTGATGGATCTTGTAAGAAACCAACAGTGGGAGAAGAAGATCAGCTTACTTGATGGATTAGAGCTGACTACATGATCAGGTGTTGCGTACTTCACTCTATAAAGTCAAATTTGGATGAGATGTTCACTTATGTGAAAGGAACTTTGAAATGACATAATCGAACAATTTGAGGTATCAAATGCTCCCCTAATCTATCAAATACATAAAGATCTTGCATCTCTTAAGCAAGATAACACTTCAGTTGCCATTTATTTTGGTAAATTGAAGAAACTGTGGGATGAATTAACTACAGTAGATCCTATCCCTACATGTTCATGTAAAGGATCATTCTTTGTAATTATGAAATTCCGAAGAAAATTACAGACAAAGAAGCTAAATTGCGTATTATGAAATTTCTTATGGTGTTAAATGATCAATATGAGTATATTGGGAGCAACATTTTATCTATGAAAGTTCTACCTACCATAAAAAAAATTTCAAGAACGTGGATGAAGATGCGAAGAACGAGATGAAGATGATGATGAACAAAAGACAAAAAGGATGAATGTGATAACGTACAAAAACAAGAGTAAAGATAAATTAGCTTAGATCCCTTTGCTCTGATGCCAATTTGATGCGTCCTTGGACACGTCAATGAAAGATTCCGGATCTAGATTAAGCTGAAGCGTCAACTACTCCTTAGTTGAAGTGCGGATGCGTTTGAAGGTTTCAACGTGGGATGCGGAAGCTTAGAGATGGAGGCGGAAGTTGAATGATTGAGTCGATCTAGATTGATCGATCAAGCCTTGTAGTGGATCGGTTGTGTTGATTCTTGAAGAATCCTCGAGGATGGATGAGTTTGGATCGAAGATTCAAAAGTAGAACTTTGAGAGGATGGAAGAGAGATTGATGCTCAAGTAAGTAGGAGGAAAATACTTCTCAAATACTTAATCAAATTGAACATGCTTTATAAATGAGCCAAGCATCCCCTTATATAGTGGATGAAGGCCATACAAAGGGTTGAAACTTAAATGACGGAAATAAAGTAGGAATTAAAGTTCCGAAAATGAAAAGCCTAAAAATGTGAAAGGTTGGGAATTTAAGTTCGGAATTAAGTTTCCGAATTAAATTCCGAAACCAAAAGTCTAATATTAAATTTGGAAAATTAAGTTCCGGAAATAAAGTTCCGAAAATTAATATTACGAAAATAAAAAGACTTATTTTTACAAAACGTCAAAATACGGAAAATGCGCCGGAACGGTGCCGGCTTGGCAAGATTCATGTCATGGTGGCGTGGAGACACGGTTTGCAACCAATGGGCCCGTGACAAGCAACGGTGCATGCAATGATGGAGCCGGTAGCTTGGGTGATGGCCTTAGCACAGGAACGGGTGAGCGGTCCACTGGAGCAAAACCGGAATGCCTCGTCTTCCTCATCTTGGGACATTGGATCAAGGGCGCATCACATATTCTTTTGCAATCTTTCTTCTTCCTTTCAACTATTTTTAGACCTTTCATTGTTCTTTAAATATGTTCTTCATTTTGCTACCAAATATTGAAATTCTTGTGGCTACTTTGTGGGAATTTGTTCTTGTTAATGATTGAAGATTAACTGTCGAGTTTGAATTTTGATTTCTCTTACATATATCATGGAGTATAAGTATTTTTTCCCTTCATTTTCTGATTTTATTATGCATATTTTTGGTTAGATTTTTAGTGATTTGAGGGTGAATAGAGACTTGGTTGTGGCATGGATGATGATTGACTAATTTGCATGTTGGATTTCGTTGATAGATTTTGAAAATACTTGTGTTTATTGAGCTGAATCTAGGCTAGGGTTTATCTAGACTAGCAAATCAAGTTAGAATTGAGACTTACCCGATAATATTCTTCCTTGGATATTGATGAAGATGAACACTAGGTAATAGAGGTGAAAAACCCTCTATTAGATGAGATGTGTTGGTTTACTTTTTGAGCTAGGCTAAACTTGAAACTTATCCGGTAAAGGTTGCCTTAATCCTTAGGTAGAGAAACCAATTTAGGCTGAATTTTATCCATATTGCCTTGAGAGATACTCAGTAATAAGTATTTTGGATTGAATTTAGAGGAATTTGACCTCCCAAGTGATAATTTTCATTGATGAAAGGACCCATCTTCTCGCAATCAAACCTAACATACCATGAGTTAACTTGAGTTCATTGCCATAGCCAACGATCTTGAAACCTTACAATCTCTTTGTCCACATATTGTTGTCATCTTGTTTGCTTTGTGTTCTGCTTGATTTACTTGTTGTAGTATAATTTGATCCTTATAAAACAATCAACCTAAAACCCAACTTAAAAATGAATTTTCTAACCTTTCTTCATCGCCATTATTTTTTATTCTATACCTTTATTATTCCTTGATTAAAGTGAAACATTCAGACAATGTGTTGGAAGGAGAGGGCATACATCAACGGTAAAGGCGGTGAAACCAAAAGAGAAAGGAGTTGACACGTAAATAAAGACCAATGCAATATTACAAGGAGATACTATCACTCATAATTTATATAGAATGTCATAGTAACTAAATTAAATCCTCAAAACATGTCTATTTTCAAAATCACAACTAATTTTTGACATTACAAATAACAAACTTAAAATTATTTTGTTAGCAATATCACACCCTAACTATTTTTTTCTTAAAAGTTGTATTAATCCCTTTAATTGATCTATTTGCTTCTTGGCCCATTCAATAATCCTTGATTAATTTAAAAGAAATTACCGTCTACGCTTACCAAGGCCAAGTTATAGATAGTGTTGAGCGTAATCGATCGGTTTTATAAACCGAACCTTTTGGTTTCAGTTTTGTATACATGCACCGAACCCTTAAGTTTCGGTTTCGGTCCAAATTAAACATCAACCGTTTATAAGGGTTTGGTTTGTGGTTGAAAATTTATTGTTTATCCGATCAACTCAGATATATAAACCATATAAAGTTATCACTTCTTCTCTAGCTTAAATGGTTCATATAAATATTCCGCTATTACGCTACAAATTGACCTATTCACGTACACTAACAAACTTGACTCAATAACCATCACTAGTCAACCTCTCCATCATTGTTGGTGTGCTACTGTTCACGTTCGAGTCGTTGTAAAATCTAGTCACAACTGAACTACTTCTCCTCGACCCTCCAACATTTTAAGGTGTCCCTTTTACTCGCAAATAACCCTCTTTACTAGTCTATGTTAGGTCAAGTTACAAAGGTTCGAAAATGGGAATGATGGTTTATATTGATGGATTAATTTGTTGTTCATGTCATACAATTTCAATTTTTAATCTCTTGGTGGATATGTAATCCTTCATAGATTTGAAATGTTCGTCTTTGTGAAAGTCATTTTTTTTTTATCTTCTAGTGTGACATATTACAAGCGTGTTGTTTACTTCCAATTACGTCTATAACCTAGAACGAATTTAAACCAATCCTAATCGGTTCAGATTTTTGAATCATATATTATCAAAGACCAGTTAGATCAAAACCGAATCAATTTTTTTGTAGGTTCGGGTTTCGATTCTTGTTTTCGCAAAAATCCATTTTGTTAGATTTTTTAAGATTGGTTCAGGGACCTATGCTGAACCCTAGCTATTGAAGGAGAGAACAAATTTTAATTCACTGAACTAGGATTTAAATTGGTAAAGTAAGTCAATGTTATCCGAGGTTTTTCATTTATATATATGAACTATGTTAGGAATTAGTTAAACCCGGTTCGTGTTAGCCACAGGTTAGTGGGTCTGAGTTTAAGTGTGAGGCCGGTTGGGTTAGATGATGGGTTGGATAGGGTGCTTGTGTTCTATTGAGGATGGGCTGAATGCGGGGCCGGTTGGGCCTGGTTGATCGAGGCCCAATGGTAAGTGCCCCAGTCCATCTCACCAGGTTATGAAGCGGCTTGAAGCGTTGCATGGTTAAACGTTGCGTTGCTGAAGTATTACCTCGTGGCACTGAGTACTTAAGCTCTCTTCTCTGTCGTCAACCCTAAGGTGGCCGAAACACTTCTACTGAGAAACCCTAGATCTGAAAGTGAGGAAAGAGAGAAACACCTGTGAGAGAGAGATCCGAGCCGAGTGCTTCGTCCTAGAGTGGTCTTGAGACGTTCTCTGTTGTCTAGATCTTGCTTTGCCTCAAAGCACAGATCGGTACCTTTGGTGGTTTACAGACCTCTCACCTATCTTTGTTCTTGTTATCCTATTCTTGATCTCGTATGGTTTCTTGTGGTTTTTGTGTGCTCATCCTGTAACCGTTCTACACTATAACTCTACCTAGTGGATTGGGCTGGCTCTCCCCTCCTGAGATCCCGCAGAGTAGAGCTTAACTCGAGCTGCGTCACCAAACTCTTTTGTGTTCTTCTGGTTTTGAAAGACTGGTTCGCTCTAGATCCAGTCGTTTTCGATTTGAAAAAGTGATAGTGTTTTATCAAATTGGTATCAGAGCAAGGTTTTCTCGATTTAAAGTTAGAGATCTGGTTTTTTCAATCGATCTTCTTCCTTATCTGTGAATGTCTTTTCTCTTTCTTTTTTTGAAGACTCTTTTTCAAAACTGCTTCCGCTTTACTCTATCGTTTTTTCTTTTCGTTTTTCGTCTCAAAACTATCTTTGAAAAATCTTCTGGCTCTTTTTAAAACCCAGAAAAGAGGATCATTCCTTCAAGCATTGTTGCTTAAGGAACCCTAGGTACAAGAAAATCAAAAGAACCCAAAACTTACAGTGTTTTGAGGAGCTTTGTTTTTTAACACAGGACGGCAGGTTCTTTAATTCTAAAGACTGCCCTAATATAGACCCTAAGTACGACATCTGGGATCGTGTCTTCTTAGACACGGGACTATGTCGGAAAACACAGTGAGGATTAAGCCCTTTGATGGCACTTCTGACTTTGCCATATGGCAACTGAAGCTGAAAGCAATCCTAATCAAGGAGAAGTGCTGGACCACTGTACAAGGAAAGTTCCCTCCGGATACTTCCCCAGATAGGAAACAAGAGCTTGAGGAGCAAGCTCACTCTGAGATTTTTATTCGATTAGCTGACGACGTGGCTCGTCAGGTTGTAAGTCTCACTGACCCTTCTTTGCTCTGGAAAAAATTAGAAGATCTTTATCTAAAAAAAATCTTTGCCTAGTCGTATATCTTTGTTATGTAGATTGTTCAGTTTTAGAATGAATGTCAACCTGTCTTTGCATGATAATCTAGACATTTTTCTGAAATTAACTCAAGACTTAGAAAGATGTAATGACAAGATCTCTGATGACCATTCTGCTATACTTTTATTGAATGCCTTGCCTAGTCAGTTCGACAATTTTAAAGATGTGTTCCAGTTTAGTCATGATGAAATATCTAAGGACAAAATACTGGAACAAATAATACAGAAAAATGAAAGTATGAAAGTCTTTAAAACTAGTCATAAAACCGATGACAAATCTGAGGCCCTTATGATGAAAGGAAATAAAAGAAACAAATCAAAATACAAGCAGAAATATGAACCAGAAAAGAATAAAAATACTTACTCAAATGATTCTGATAAAAAGAATAAAAAATGCTTCTATTGCAGTAAACTAGGACACTACCAAGAAGAATGTAGAAAGAAAAAGAAAGATCAATCTAACAAAGATAAATCTACTCATTCTGCATCTTTATGTGTATCTGATTATCCTAATAAACTGCTTGTATGCTCATCTAAACATGATTGCTCTAAGTATAAAATGCCTCTTAATGCATGTTTATATCATCATGAATTACTGGTGTGTGCTACCTCTTCTAATACCATGAATGATTGGATTCTTGACTCTGGATGTACTATGCATGCTACTTCTAATAAATCTGTTTTTAGTAGCATCGATCTGTATAATGCTGGAGAAGTTATGCTAGGTGATAACACTAGTTTAGCTATAAAAGGAATTGGAAATGTACCTTTATGTATGCATGATGGTGTTACTAGAGTTTTGCAAAATGTTAGATGGGTTCCCAAACTTAGGAGAAACTTATTATCAGAATCTGTCTTTGATAATTTGAACTGTGTACCATTGTCACCAAAAATGGTGTTAGAGATGTGATTAGAGATAATGTTGTGCTAATTATAAGCATTAATAAAGGAGGCCTATACCATGTTATTACCTCACCTGAAATTAATCTGTCTAAAACAACAAATCTAATGACTCTAGCTCAAACTACTCTCCTACACAGTAGACTGGGACACATGGGAAATAAGGGAATGCTTAGTTTGTATCAACAAGGTCTGATAGATAATAAACCTGCTAACCTAGATATATGTGAAACCTGTATTTTAGGAAAGAAAACCAAACATAGTTTCACAACCTCTAGTTATGTAGCCAAACAACCTCTAGAGTACATCCATTCTGATCTTTGGGGACCTGCTCAGGTTAATACCATAGGTGGAAGGAGATACTTTATCTCTTTTATAGATCACTTCTCTAGGAAAGTTTGGGTCTATCTTCTTAAAACCAAAGATGAAGCCTTTGAAATTTTTAAGAATTGGAAAAACCTTGTTGAAACAGAAACTAATAAAAAGATTAAATGTCTAAAAACTGACAATGGGCTTGAATTCTGTAACAAATTATTTGATGAATTTTGTAAAGAACAAGGCATTAAAAGACATTTAACCATCCCTGGAACACCTCAGCAGAATGGTACTACTGAAAGAATGAATAGGACCTTGCTTGAAAAGGCAAGATGTATGCTAGTTAGTGCTGGTCTCAAACCTTCCCTATGGGGAGAAGCTGTTACTACAACTTCTTATCTCATCAATAGATCCCCTTCCTCAGCTATAGGATTCAAAACTCCTTATGAACTGTGGTCTAATAGGAAACCTAATCTCAAATACCTTAGGCCCTTTGGATGCACGGCCTACACTCATGTGAGTGAAGGCAAGCTGCAACCAAGAGCTAAAAAGGGTATTATGTTAGGGTACCCAGAGGGTGCAAAAGGTTAAAAACTACTCCTCATCCAACCTGGAGGGTATAAGGTAGTTGTGTCTAGGAATGTTACCTTTAATGAAACAGATTTTCACTTTAAAAATAAACATCCCAGTGAGACTAGTAGCACTGCTGGTGAGTCTGAAGAGAATTCCAATATTGGAACCTCTTTTTACATGCCCAGTGCAAGTCACAACAATGCTGAAATTAAATTCGACATTGGTGACTATTCTGAAGGTAGTGATCTACCTAATGATGATACTACTACTAATGAAAGTAGTAGCTTCCCTTCACAACCTGAACATAGTAATAACTCACATAATCAACAATTAAGGGGGGTAGATGAGCCTAATATTTCTGATAACCTTAGTGTTCCCACCTTGTCCCCCAATGATGGAACAGGTCATGAAAGCTATAATGACCTAAGTTCCCCTGGTACAAGACAAGGTAGCACTAACTCAGGTCATTATGGTTTTCATGGTCCGTACCAGCTAACCAGGGACAGGGCTCCTAGAACTATCATCCCAAATAAGAAATATGCTAATATTGCTGAATATGCTCTTATTACTGCTTCAATTGTGAAAAATCCCTACACTCCTGATACTTATGAACAAGCTGTTAACTGTAAGGATTCAAAACTTTGGATAACTGCTATAAAAGATGAAATTGACTCTATGCATGCTAATAACACTTGGACCTTAGTTAATAAACCTAAAGATTCTAAACTAGTTCAGTGTAGATGGATTTATAAAATAAAAGAAGGTCTATCTCCTAATGAACCTGACAAATATAAGGCTAGACTGGTAGCTAAAGGGTTTACACAGAGAGAAGGAATAGACTATAATGACATTTTTGCCCCAGTAGTTAAGTATAAAACTCTGAGACTTATGCTTGCAATGACTGCTGTTTCTGACTGGGAATTAGAACAAATGGATGTTAAGACTACTTTCCTACATGATGATTTAAATGAAACAATTTACATGTCACAGCCTAAGGGCTTCATTGATTCTAAAAATACCAATGCATGCTGCTTACTTAAAAAATCTATCTATGGATTGAAACAATCCCCTAGACAATGGAATTTAAAATTTGATTCTTGTATGTCTAAATTGGGCTTTGTCAAAAGTGAATATGATACTTGTTTATACTTTAAGAATATAAAGAAGCATGATCCCTTGTATGTGCTACTGTACGTTGATGACATACTTATAATATCTCCTTCTAAAGTTCTTATAGCTAGCATAAAACATGATCTTAAAAATCACTTTGATATGAAAGACCTAGGACATGCTAAGAAAATATTAGGAATTTCCATCTCTAGGGATAGATCTAAGAAATTCATGTTGTTATCTCAGACTGATTATGTGCATAAAGTTCTGCAGAAGTTTAATATGCTTAATTGTAAACCTGCAATTGTACCCTTAGGAGGGCACCTTGAGTTGTCTAAAAAGGATTGCCCTACCTTTGATGAAGGCAAAAGTAAAATGTCTAACATACCATATGATGTTGCTGTTGGTTCTGTAATGTATGCCATGTTGTGCACCAGACCTGATATTGCTTTTGGAATATCTATCTTAAATAGATATATGTCTAATCGTGGTATGCCTCACTGGGATGCTATGAAATATTTACTCAGATATATGTGTGGTACCAAGGATAAATGTCTTGTATATAAAGAACAATCAGTTGTAGCCCTGTCCTCAACCGAAGCTGAGTACATGGCTGCCACTGAAGCAGCCAAAGAAGCTACATGGCGCAAAGGATTGTTAGAAGAAATAGAAAATAAGACATATGTTCCTGTTATATATACTGATAGTCAAAGTGCTTTGTACTTATGTAAAGATCCCATGTATCATGAAAGAACAAAACATATTGATATCAGGTACCACTACATAAGGAAGAAGATCAAGCACAAGCAACTGGTGATACAGAAAATCAAAGGAGATGTAAATCCAGCTGATTTTGGAACCAAGATTGTCCCTGCTGACAAGTTCTCATATTGCAGAGATTCTTTGCATATTGAGGATGGCTGAGAAGGACAACAACACTGGATCTATGAAGGACAGGAGTACCACTAATCCACTACTGGTAGTATGCAGTCGTAGAACCTGGTTTAGGAGGGCATTTGTTAGGAATTAGTTAAACCCGGTTCGTGTTAGCCACATGTTAGTGGGTCTGAGTTTAAGTGTGAGGCCGGTTGGGTTTGATGATGGGTTGGACAGGGTGCTTGTGTTCTATTGAGGATGGGCTGAATGCAGGGCCGGTTGGGCCTAGTTGATCGAGGCCCAATGGTAAGTGCCCCAGTCCATCTCACCAGGTTATGAAGCGGCTTGAAGCGTTGCATGGTTAAACGCTGCGTTGCTGAAGTATTACCTCGTGGCACTGAGTACTTAAGCTCTCTTCTCTGTCGTCAACCCTAAGGTGGCCGAAACACTTCTACTGAGAAACCCTAGATCTGAAAGTGAGGAAAGAGAGAAACACCTGTGAGAGAGAGATCCGAGCCGAGTGCTTCGTCCTAGAGTGGTCTTGAGACGTTCTCTGTTGTCTAGATCTTGCTTTGCCTCAAAGCACAGATCGGTACCTTTGGTGGTTTACAGACCTCTCACCTATCTTTGTTCTTGTTATCCTATTCTTGATCTCGTATGGTTTCTTGTGGTTTTTGTGTGCTCATCCTGTAAC